>AP027102.1:39522380-39981539 GCA_028142955.1 Pinctada fucata | reverse complement strand
CATACTCCAAATGTAATTCAAAATTACACTCTTTTACATACTGAAATGCTTCTTAGCTATGTCTGCCTATAAAATATTCATTTTCAGTATAGCTGTATCTTACATAATTACATAAATACACTTAGTGACCCACATTATATATTTACATTGTACCTGTTTACTAAACGTCTAAAATACAAAAATTTCCTAATTTCAAAATTTATTTTTAACAAGTCCATTGTCTCAATCTTCTAAAATTATATCAGAATAAAAAACTGCACATTGCATGGTTTTACTTACATGTTGATAAAGCAAATACAATCCTATATTACAAATGATCGGTACACATGTTACCATTTTACACGCATGTGAAAAAACCGCGTGTTCGATTAGAGCTTTAGTAATACTTGTCTTGTAAATAATAAGTAAGATCACAATTTCGTTATCCTAATGTTCTATGTTTGGAACAAAATAAGGAGTGATACATCTAAATCAAAATGGCTCGTATTTTGATGAATTAAAGCGATCTATACATTTTCCAGGGGGGGGGGGGGGCTGTTTCCAAGTCGTCGCTGTCAGTGTAGGGGTGGGGTGTCCCCATATGGGCATATATATGGTTATTAGTAAAATTCAACTTGAAAACGGAAAAAAAACCCAGCAATTTTGGACAAATCACAAGAATGAGGGGGAGGGCCCCCATAGTTTGTGGGATTTGAAAGTATTTTCTGAAAGTATAAAGGCCCAACTCAAGAATGAATTTGATTTACATGTAATAGTATCAACAAAGTCAAAGGGTAATAACTCTATTAAAACTAGGTCAGCTTCAGCAAATATTGAACATGATCTATCACAAACCAAAAACACAGTTCAACATTTGCGATACATGTAACAGTAATAAAAAGTCTGAATTCTTAAATCTAGGAAAAACTTGAATTTTACTAAGTCCAAAAACAAGAACTCTTGTACAAATAGGTCAATTGAAACTAATTTGAACTTCCTCTGAATTACACCGACATATATATTCACATACTAGTACCAAAAAGTAGTACAATAGATTCAATAATGAAGAAAAAAGTCCAGAAAAGTTAAAATATTATGAATGTACTCTTCGACGTGTAAAAAGGAATCAAGACTAAAACTCTATCTTTATAAATCTAAGATATTCTCACATATCAAAACTAAATTCAATATGTACAATAAAAGTTTCATACAATTCGAAAAACTGAGGCACGGTCCATTTGATATTCGAGGGGGGGGGGAGCTTTGGGGTTTTTTTTTTTTTTCGAAAAAAATAATTTTGCTCTGAATTTTGATGGAAAAAATTAATTTGCTTATGGTGTGTCAGAAAAAAATAATCTTGTTTTCACAAGTAGTCTAAATTTGAAGAAATACCTTAGAATTTCGCTAAAAATTCCTGAAAATTTTCCGGCTCACAGTTTTCAATTTATATAAAAAAAATTTTGGCTCGCTTCGCTCGCTGTAGTTTTCTATCAAAACATTAATTTTAAATGGCAAAGATTATATTTGAAAATATCAAAAGAATTCATGTTAATGGGGAAAAAGGGCTTCCTTAGAGGCTTATAAATATACCATGAATATAATGCATTACTATTACATGCAATAGATGCATGTTTCACCATAGAGTCTAACTTCAAATACAAGCTTCGAAGGAGAACTTCAGTTTTTCCCCTAATTTACAATTCTAAATTCGAAAATTTGTCTAGAAAATCCTTCCCTCAGACCCTCTTACAAGATATAAATTGTGTTTACTGAGGATCTTATTGTAAATACTTCTATCTCTCTGTTTATAAGTGAATTAAATTTTTCATAAAAATAGAGTAATATTTTATTAGAGTTTTGAATAAAAATCAAGAATTTCTAACACAAACATTCATTATATATTGCACATCACTTATTATAAAAAAATTCCTTGCTCCAACTTTGCAAGAAAAAAATAATTTTGCTCCGGTATAGGGCGAAAAAAATAATCATGCTCCGACAAAAAAATCCAAAGCCCCCCCCCCCCCCCCCCCCATAATATTAAATGGACCTTGCCTACAGACAGACATGCCTCGCTGAGAACGAGACGTTCAGTAGTTTGGGGGAACTCATGCATTCGAAAATCATTGATAAAAGGGAAAAAAGGAATAGCTTTTCAAAAATGAAACCATGTGAATGCATGTATAAAAGCTTTGATGAGTTTCAGATGAAATCAATTTTAAATTCCAATTCCTATACTTTCAATGTGGATTTTAAAAAAATCACAGAAATTCAAAATAATTTTACTCTTTCTTCCAACATTTCTGCTCCAGAGTAGTGCATATGATGATCGTTCATGGATGATTTAGACCAAACAAAACCCCTCCAACTCGCCACTTTTAATTGGCCGGATTGCAAAGCAATTCCGGTCTATAGATTGACGATGTCCGTCTGTCTGTCTGTCTGTCTGTCTGTCTGTCTGTCTGTCTGTCTGCCTGCCTGCCTGTCCGTCTGTCGTCAACATTTTGGTTAAAGTTTCTGGTTGCAGCAAAATCTGAGGAACATTACGCAGTAGAAACTTTATATCATACATGAAGGTTGCTCATTACAAGACCTTTCAATTTATGCCTTAACATTTGACCTAGTGACCTTGACCTGGAGCTTTGACCTAGTCATGGTTATGGTATCGGGAAAGTGTGTAGACTGTAAGGCCACTATGTTCCCCATTCCCTCAACATAAATTTTGGACCCGGCCCTGAAAAGAAAGGGCTATACAGAATTTGATTGGGGGGGGGGGGGGGGTTAGTTATTGAGATGGGGATATTGGGAGGAAACGGATCCAAGACATGGCCCAGGTAGAGTTGTTCGACGAAAAATAGTTTCAACACAAAGGAAACCTATAAACTATTGATAAATAGGATTGTCAAGAATTCTATAAATTGTTTCTTTCCCATTTCCGATGCGAATTCCATCTGTTGCATCCCAAGGTCTCCACGTTCACGCCCCCCCCCCCTTTTAACACATCAATGGAAATAATCATACAAACGATCATAAATATAAATTCCAATGGATAATGAAGCTTATTCAAATATTCGGTAACTAGTATACATGTATATTTTAATTGATATGGATTTATAAAAGCCCATTTTCATTATGCGAATAGTCTAATCGAACACGCGATTTTCACATGTGTCTACACAATGAGGTCATGTTTGTTGTAGAAAATTGTATACCGACCATTGGCCTGTATTGGATTGTATTTTCTAAAAAATCATGTAAGTAAAACACTATAATTATCATGCAGTTTTGTATTCTCGAATACTAAATATTTCTAAAAGAAATTTGGAAATGAGGAAAATGCAAAGAAATAGCTATGTACTTGCCTTTCACAGTATACAGGTATATGTAACAAAATCGTATGTAATGAAAACAGAATATTATAGAAGAATTTAACTATCGTATTTTAGTATGTTAATGTACGTACTTTTATTGTGCTTTTTTTGCATGACAATGTTTCGATATAACACCCCCCCCCCCCCCCCATCCACACACACACACCGGCATCCCCCTCCCAACTACTCTTCCGTCTAATAATTTGATGTAAACTTTTAGCAGTAAATACTGATCAATATACTATTTCACTTCAGATAATATAAATTTTCAATAACTTAACCGCCCCCCCCCCCTTTCCGGCCCAACATGTCTTGGTTGATCATAAACATTGGGCTCCCTCTTCATCTACATGTATATTTGATCTCCTTTGCTTGTGATAAATCATTTCAATTTACTTTCATGTCTGTATGTTTGAATGATATACTTGAATCCAACAACATCCCACCCCACCACTATTTCACATATGTACCAAATTTTGATCAATGTAAACCTTAGCATATAATTTTTTGACATTGTAAATACATGTAACTATGGATATTTTGAATTCATCTTTTTGGTTCGCAATATTTCATATAAAACATATGAAAAAACCTACCCACCCGGTCCCGTCCCCATCCCGTTCTAAAACAACCCCCTTCCACCCATCCCCTTCCACAAGTTCCCAAGATTACGTACCCGTCTTTTAATTATTTCAGTAAAACTGAAGATTTCATGATTACTTTATCCATTTTCTATATCAATGTATGGTTTTCTTTGATATTTTCTAATTTCTGAACTCATCTTTAAAGGTAGACGACATCTCAAACAAATGACAATGTCCACGCGTCCAGGCTTCTTTATATACCGCTCTAGTACTCGAAGTAGTGGATTTTGGGTCACGATACATTAGTATGCAAAACGTCATCAGGGGGAAAGTTCAAATCAACACATGACCAAGTGTATTTTTAGCTAGGGGACGGAGATTGTTAGTTTCACTTCTAACAATTTCCGTTCCCTAAAAAAATTTACTACGTCATGGGGGTTTTTAAAGACTTAGTTCAGCTTTAAGGTCACTCTATATGAAAGTTTGACCAAAGATCTATGTATTTAATGAACAAGTTTATACTTAAGAAATAACAACTACCGTAGCTAGCCGTGGTTTACTGTAAACGGGTTTAATTTCGCGGTGTTAAAAGTTCGCGGTTTTCCGAATGTAGCCAATTGCGGTGGTTTTAATTTCGCGATATCGAAAGTTGAAGAAAAAAAAAAAAAAAAAAACGTTTGATACATCTATAAAGATTTCGTCGCACAAGCTCACGTGTAATTTGATTGTTGTTTGTAGTTTTTAGTGTTTCGCGTGGTAATTAATGACAAACACGTAGTAATTAGGGATAATTACACAGAAACGGCTGAATATCAATAATAAAAGAATACGGAAAAGTATATTGAAACTAATTAACTGGGTGCGTTTTCACTAGAAATCTTAAGCGCGATATGTGTGTCATCTTCCTTTTTAGAAAAATATAGATGCATCGTAAGTTAATTAAGTTGTCGATACCCTTTAATGTTCAAACTATTTTACCAACGTAGAGGAAACCACGTTTAGAGAATTGAACGATTCAGCTGTACATGCTCAAAAGCTTTCATGCATCAAATGCATTTGAACATCTTTGCCTCTATTATTTGCTTTTTCTATTATACAAAATTATTGCGGGGTTTAATGTTCGCGGAAAATTCGAAAATCGCGAACATAACGAAAATAAAACCACCGCAATCATTTCCCCGTTTACAGTATTATCCAGTTAATTCACAAGTCGCATGAAACAATCACAAGCGCGGATCAAGGAGGGGTTCCGTACCCCCTGGAATTTTCGAAGCATAGTTTAGTTTAAACATATTTATTTCGAATCAAGTGATCATACAACAATAAACGAAACATGACAAGTGAGGTTGGAAAACAAAAACATAGTTTGATAAAGCTTATAAGTATACATATTTCATAAGATAAAGTCCCGATTCCCCTTTTGTTGTCATAATATTTGAAAAATAAGATGAATTTGTATTGAAAATCTTTCATTCTTATATATATGCACAGTCAATGTAAGTCCATGAGATGTTACTATTGAAAGGAACGTGCTGCAATTCGTGTATTAACACTCTTGACGTCACAATGCATAAGATCTAAAGAAACTTGCCGCGACGGCTGTTCTAACCTGCAAACTGAACCCGCGGCGAGATGAATTTTGACGTCACCCTTTTACCAAGAAAAAGCAATTTCAGAAAACAAGAATGAAACAGACAACTATGGTGCATATATATAGAATAAATGTCATAATTTGTGTTTTGTTACGGGTATGCAACACACATCAAGTGCATTTATCGCATGAAATGCGCTAACGCGCATTACATGTACGATAAATGCACTTGCTGTGTGTTGCATACCCGTAACAAAACAAAAATTAAGACACTTATTCTCTATTAATTTATTTGGTCCACATTAAAAAGAATTTCCCGGGTTCGCTTACGTTCGTCAGATTTTATTACATACATATCAATTTCAAATGATGCTTACCTTTCCAACCCCTATACACAACGCAATTAACTGAAAAAATACAGGAATAGAGGATGCAAATGGTATTGTCCGACAAATGCTCGCCAGACTATTTTACATATAATTTTATCAATAATCAAGAACATTCAAGATTTCAAATTTTTTTTTTTCCTTTTCAAAAAATTTAGGACCAATGAACTTTAGGACCCCTCCTTGAAAAAAATCCCCTGGATCCGCCCGTGAATCAAATAACTTGATTGGTTCATGCGACGAGGGGAATTACTGGACAATTTACCACGTTTAACTAGTTGTCATTTCTATTCTAATATATTCTGATTATAGCAAACGACAAAGAAGTGTTGCTGCAGTAGTTTATCAATTACAAATTATGCGTGTGAGAAGGCGTGGCTTATCTGTATAAGAATTTGTTGGAGAGTAGACTGCGGGCTGAGCTCTATATATATAATATAGTGCGTATAGGGAGAAAATCGCAAGTTATATTAATTAGAATAGTAATTCTATGAGCTATGGCCCTTGGATATAGCAAATTTCATTAAATTTCAGATTTCCATACTTTTCTTGGCTCTTGTTGAAGATACTGATAAAGTTATAGCCCCCCTGACTTAGCAAATTTCATGATTTTTTCCGTTTTCCAGACCTTTCCTTATACGCATATTGAACTCATTCATCGTTTTGGTATAAGTACAGGTCAAGTTAATTGAAACGTTCTAGGCAGGCCAAAGATTTACTTATGATATCTGAATATCCATTGACCATTGATACCTTATTTATCATTGACTCTTGCGGAACACATCTAGCAAGTTTCAAGATGATAGAAGCAAACCACATTCACTAAAAAAAAAAACTTGACCTTGACCTCAAAATTACGAGGGGCATATCATCTCGGTTATGTTTCCCGACGATAGGAACGTTACAACGCACTCATTTATGACATGGAAACTATTTTCAATCATCGAAAGACCTAGCTATGACCTCGGACCTCTGGGGGCAAACATTACTCATTCGGACATTCTGTCACATTTCATGACTATCGGAGCAATACTGCAAACTCCATATGGCCTGGAATCACATCTTGGACATTAAGAGTCATTCTGGACCCTTCGGAATCATTTCTGACAAGTTTCAAGATGTTAGTTGCAATCATGCAGTAAAAAGTGTTATGGTCCGGAGACCACTTTCAATCATCAGTCCCACGACCTCTGGATCTCAAGATGACCACCCTTGGCAAACATATATACAAAGTATGTTCTGATCCAATCTAATTAAAATTCAGGAAACAATATTCAACCATCGTAAAGTCCCTAGTATCGATAGAGCTTTGAACCTCAGAATCAAAATTGGACATCGGGGTATGAATCATTTTCATTGCAATGACACTCGAAATACTGGACTTGTGATTCCGAAAACCAACAACACGCGAAATATCAGCCGGAGTTGTAATGACAAGTGCCTCTTTAAGCTGTCGTCACACCTTCATACTGTGACCTTTCATTGAAATCCAACAATCAGTCTAGGAGTATTCGCACAAGAAGTTTGGTCATGATCCAATCCAAACTGTGCCATCTAGGCTGTATACAAGGATCGTAGTACGTCCTTGAATATTACTACGGTTCTTCTTGCAATTGATCAAACTGCACATTAGTGATGGGCCGATTATCGATAATAATCGATTAGCGGCGTGTTGAAGTCATCCGATTTCGATAATCGATTTTAAAATAAATAATCGATAGCGTGAATGTACAGAAAAGGGGGGGGGGGGGCTCATGGACCAGAGGAAATTCTGTCAAATTATCTAAAGTATTTCCAATAATTTCTCTACTAAATCATTGTTGTTATAATGTTGTAGAGTAACAGAAGCTAGCAGCATGAAATTAGAAAGAATAATTGTAAAAGCTAGTAAATCATTAATCAATTTAATGAAAATTTTCACACCGGACTTTTAGGGATTGCCGACGGACCGACGATGACAGTAAATTCTTCAATTCTAGTCATTCTGTTTTAGGTAAACTGATTTTATTACTTGATTGAGAATAGTTGAACAAAATCTTGTTTGATTTTACTGTTTATGTTGACAGATACTTTACAAATACTATTATGACCCCCCCCCCCCCTTCCACTCCTCAACAAACATAACTGAAAAATGATTGTTTTTGAATACTTTTCATGCATTTTTTCATGAAACAATGAAAAGGGTATAGGGAGTTATTTTTACATAGATTAAGTTTATTCAAGATTAAATGCATCACATGATCACATATATATGCATTGCGTACATTACAAATTCAGGTTTTGTTTGGATAAAAAATAGTAAATTTGAGTAGAATGTGATAAACCGATTATAATCGGTAAAATCGCATCGGATACACCAACCGATTCTAACCGATTATCGATTATGTTTCTAAACCGATTTCCCATCACTACTGCACATTCCCGGCTGTATACAGGAATGTTAGACATTTCCTATCTGTGACCTTGAAAATCAATAGGGTTCTTTCGCGTCATAAGCATCAAGTATACAAAGTTTAAAGATCCCATCAAAACTTCACCCTCTAGGCTGTATACAAGGATTTTAAACTTTTCCAATCTGTGACCTTGAAAATAAATAGGGTTCTTCCCGTCATGAGCGTTGAACAAGTTAAAACTGCACTTTCCAGGCTGTATATAAATGCATGATGTGCACACTTGCGGTTGTGTTACAAGTTACGCTACCCCCCCCCCCCCCCTTATGTTGCAGATGATAAACAAGGCAAAGTGGCGAGCAAATACGTCTTTCAAATGAATTTTTGGACCTTCCAACAAAAATCAACAGGATGAGGAATCTTCACTTCAAAACAAGTATTCATTTTTAAGGGTACACGTAGGTTGAAAGGCATGGAATGAAGCAGAAATCACAATTTTGCAGTTCAATTATGACTTGAATGGTTCATGCAACTTGGGGAATTTACTCCAGTCCATGGATGTCTACATGTAAGCCTAAAGTGGCAGAGACACAACTTTGCTGTTTTACAAGGGCATCAGTGACTGCCAAACCTTTCCTTATTTTAATCAAAAACCTTGCATCTGACCTTCAAATTAGTCTTGCATAACTCGGGTCTACAGCATGTTTGACTCTAGGATTTCAAAAAGTGTGACACAGGGATTGTCAAAAGACTTGCAGATGACACAAAGAGAAATAGTGCTGCCTCAAATGGACCAGATCCTGTATTTCCTTGCCTCATGCATTGGGCAAGTCACTCAAACTCACAATTCTTGTTGAAAACCCTGTTGACATACTTAAAAATCTCAGTGTACTTCTTTTACACCGTACATGTGTGCAGAGAATGTTTGCACTGTAAACTAATCACTATTTGTTGGAAATCCTTGGAAGAATTGTCTCATTACAAAAGCAGAAACAACTGTATTTTTTCTAAAATATAACTATACTATTTACTGTATAATTACACAGTATATGTTCAACACCAACGAAAAATCATTGGAACAATCGCTTGCACTGATTCTTTGCTTAATATTATCAACATGTGATTTAAATCCAGACATTACAATTTACAGACAACATAAAAAAAACGATTTGTACATTCCATGATGAAGAGAATGATGTGTATATCAAGTTTATGAGAAAATGTTAAGCTGATGCTGCCTCTACTTGTGGAGCTTCGTCTGCTTCCGCTTTCTTCGTTTCGTCTGCCTTTACTTTTTTTGTGGGGCTGGCGTCTTCAGAATCATCTTCCGACGACCTTTTTTCAGCTGTGTTTTCCTCTGAAAGAAGATTAAGCATTAGAATTTGAGAGAATATAGTTATGCCAAAAGAACGAGTGTTTATTGTATTTTGCATAGAACAATCAAGTCTGGCTTCAGTTTCAGAAGCTAGAATCAAATTGATTTTCTCCGTCAAAATATAACTACTATACTAACCGAACTTCACCTATGACCAAAACTTGGGAAGTCCCTTTACAAGTTGCATTGAGGGCATAAAAGTTACAAATGTACCTGTTTCTTCTGTGGCATTTTGATTTGTATCCTCTGTTTTATCTCCATTTTCTTCTGATTCTGTCTGTTTTTCTGTTTCTGTTTCTTCTGATTCAGCTTCTTCTTTATTCTCAGTCTATTGGAAAGGAAAACTTTTTCATTGCATCTCGTATTTGAAAATTATTCTGACATGTTTGGGGCAACAAACAACCACAACCAAACAAGAACAATATGCCCCATATCGGACATTTCCCACTCGTGTGTATTTTGAAACTCTTGGTTCCCAAACATGAAGAAAACTTGTGCAACATGAATTGATGAAATGGGTCTAGTTTAACATGGTTTTTAGCTTATGAATTTTTATAATCGGTACATGCAGTAGACTAGTCGTCATGCATTATTCATGTACAAGTATCATATTTACACTAATATCGACTTACCTTCTCCTCTACAACTTCTTTGGTCTCTTTTGTTTCAACTTCAGGAGTTTCTGTGGTTTTTGCAACTTCCTCTCTAAAAGAAAAGTATTGTTTACATACATTTGCATTACATTTTTTCTTAAATTACAGCATGATCCGACAAAAGAAGATCATTCTTTCAACAATTATCCTTCTGGATCTAGATAGTCGAGTTTTTCTTTGGGGAAAAAGCGCGCATGAACAAAGACGTCATGCGCATCTTCATCAAAAATCGTTCATAAATTATCCATCTGACCCAATTTAGTGCCAACAAGCCGTTTAACGATTCAATTCTATAAAATTAATTCTAACTGACCACAAACAAAGGACATTTAGTCGTTGAAGTACAGTACATCTGCGATTTCTTGATTCGAAAGTGAAAGACAAAGACCAAACAAGGAAGAAAGAACAAAGGAGCGCATGGAGCAAGCAATTTTCTTCCGAAAACTGAATGGATCTTGACTTTTAAACTATATCCACAGGTCTACATTATCACATTGTTTCCTTAATACTACTACTTACTTTTCTCCAGGCATTTTGAATAATGTCAAACAAAATTTCGTAAGCTGAAAATACAATGAATGCTACAGTGTGGAAAAGCCGGGTACGCAGACGACTAAACTTCCCGCCGGATTGAGGCCTAGATTTGAAACCACGTGGTTAGAGCATTTATTTTCATTGGTTTGCATATTTTAATCGTCTTTAAGCACGTGACTATTTTCATTGGCGCTGAACTGACCTCAAAAGTTATTGGTTGTTATATTTGGCAGGTGGGCGAAACGTGTCACGTGATGAAAATATGGCGGCGCCCTGTGAATTCGATGCCCTTACTATACTTTTAAAGGTTTTATTAGTTTTCCCTCATTTAATTTTATTTGTTTGAGTTGAATCATTTTAGAATCTTATCCTGTTATGAATTTGTCATTTTTTTTGTAATTTCTTATGTCATTTTACATGCCATTGAAAAACAGGAATGAAAATTTACAAAATATTTATCAGTTTATCTTTTCTCAAGAGTCAAATGGCATCAAAGCTGTCATTCTCTAAGGCACATAATACCCGAAAAGGGGGTGATGCAGTATACGGAGATAGATAGATAGATAGATAGATAGGCACGGTCCATTTGATATTCTGGAGGTAGGGGGCTTGGGGTTTTTTGTCGGAGCAAGATTAGATTTTTTCGCCCCGGACCAATGCAAAATTATCTTTTTCTTGCAATGTAAAAAATGGAGCAAGATGCCAAGATTATTTTTTCTAAGAAGTACATGGTCTTGTTACCTTGGCCTCGAAGTCGCGATGTAGACCTTGCCTCTCTGACCCGGGCCTCTCAGAATTCTTACTTCATAGCCTGCCTCCAGTTCATAGTAGTTGGCATCAAATTTTAGTTTAAAATTCCTCCAGTACGTGTGCATTGTGCAATATATTAAGATAGTTTGTGTTTTATCAATAGAAATTCTATTTTTATTAAAACTCTGAAATATTACTTATTTTCATGAAAAATTTAATTCACTTCCAAACAGAAGGATAGAATTATTTTGCAATATAATCTTCAGTAAACAAAATCTATGTATACGGTATAAGTACCAGATAGAGGGTCTGAGGGGAGGGTCTTGACTAGACAATCTTCGAATTTAGAATTGTATATTCTGTCTTTCCCGAAACTCATAAGCTCGACGCCCGAGGCTACCAAAAGTTTTGCTGGGCTTAAGTAGAAATTCTTTAAGAAACTATACAGAAAGCTACTAAAATTAGAATGCTGGACGTTTCGGTACAAGGACGTTTCGGTACAAGGACGTTTCGGTACAAGGACGTTTCGGTACAATAGAAAGATGTTTCGGTACAAGTAGAGACGTTTCGGTACAATGTAAAAGACGTTTCGGTACATGAATTTTTTTTTATGATATGAGGTGATTATAATTTTACGTTTGGTTTTTGTTTCAATAAGTTTTTTTGCAACATTAGAAATTGACGTAATCTGAAAGACAAATTGATGATAAAAACATAAGCTTTAATAAAATAATATTTTGGAATTCGAGTTAAACAATCACACGTTTCCACTCTAACTTTTTGGGACATGATTTGAGGGGGGAGGGTTACTATGGTAGTAAACAACATAGATAATATCCTCTCTAATCAGTCAATAATTAGGTAATGTACAAAAACAAAAACATGTACCGAAACGACCTAAATCATGTACCGAAACGTCTTTGTACCATGTACCGAAACGACTTTCTTCTATGTACCAAAACGTCCTTGTACCGAAACGTCCTGCACCCTTAAAATTATCCTTGGGCTAGTGGCTTAAAAAAGTTTTTGGAAAGTCTAAATTGGGGAATAACTGAAGTTTTCCTTCAAAGCTTGTATATAAAATTAGACTTTATGACGATGCATTGCATCTGTTGATACTAATTAAATGGCTAAATGCATTACTGTATATTGATAATATATTTATATTAAAGTTGTAGACCCTCAGTAGTCGTCAAAAATGGGATGAAATTTAATTTGAAGAACACAAACTGTATTTTTCTAGCATTACCAAAGTTATTAACTTTCCGTAAATAAACAACCAATCTCCTCAAGTTACCAAAATATAAAGATGATTTATTGTAAATATTTTTGGCTCACAATATTTACACCGAAAATGGAAAACCCTAAGTTACGCATGCGCATCACCCGTGATGATTACAAATTTAAAATAATAACGACATAGATTATCCAACTTGATTAAGGGTAAATAAGGCTAGATTTTCACGGATTATGTAGTCAGTAGTTAGCAAACTTTCAAACCTTTCCAGATTGATGACTAGAGAGCTTCGTGAGATAAAATTCACCTTTTACAACATGAGTTTATTTATAATTATTGTGATGGTAAACATCGTGAATTCGCCGGCAAAACACATGCTATGTTTATACATCCTCAACAAGTGAACTTTTTGTAGGTTTCTTTACCCAATGAAATAAAAATAATGAAATTAAAATTAATTTAAATAATATACTTTATTTTCTAGAAGATACAGGGAATAAATCTTTAGGCCTTTATTAAGGAATTAAGCCCTTTTTTCCGTTAACATGTATTCTTTAAATGATTTCTATTAAGAACTTTGCCATTAAATTTAATGTTTTGATAGGAAATTATGGTGAGCAGAGCGAGCCAAATTTTTTTTATATAAATTGAAAACTGCGCCGAGCAAAGCGAGCTGGAAAATTTCCAGGAATTTTAGCCAAATTTTATGGTAATTCTTCAAATTCAGATTACTTGTAAGAGCAAGATTATTTTTTTCTGACACACCGCATAAGCAAATTTATTTTTTCATCAAAATTCAGAGCAGAATTATTTTTTTTGAAAAAAAAAACCCAAGCCTCCCCCCCCAAGAATATCAAATGGACCGTGCCTATACAAAGCTTACTACAGTCTGCGCAGCTCACTTCAGAAATTGGAAAATTTAAGTTTTGTTGGACATTTGTCGAACTATTTTCAGATTAAAATTCATGTTGAGGGAATATAGATCTTGAACTCTCGTAACTAATGGTGTATGTTATATGTCTGAACGACCAATACTAAGCTCACAGTGAAAGAAAATAAATTTAGATGGGGATTTTTCTATGTTGATTCTTTTCAATTCAATTCTTATTGGCAAGAACCATATCCATGGTGTTAGCCAAGTATTAACAACAATATACATGTACATTAATTACAGACATTAGCATGATAAGAACAATACAAAATAGATAATAATTATTCATAAATTGGTCAGATGATAATACAAAAATGACAGGTGACACTCTTATTTAGCAATAAAGCCATTTCTAATATTATTATCTTTATATTGTTATCATAATTACTACTGGTACTGTATACATATAAGGGCTAAGCACAGATACATGTACATGTAGTACGTAATCTACTGGAAAACATTAAAAAATGATTAGATACAGGATAACATTTTAGTTCAAAATCAATATTATAATTAGAAGCATGCATGTTATTGTATATAGTGTGACATCTTTGACGTTCACCATAGACTCAGTGTTAAACATCGGCGACGTCGTGCTAAAATTAACATAGAAAACTCCCCATCTAAATTTGTTTTCTTTCACTGTGAGCATAGCATTGGTTGTACGGTTATATAACATACATCGTTACCAGGGATTAATCTACCTCTGTGTCATTCGCGTCCCTGATGCTTAAAAATAGCCAAGGACCCATTTATATCTGATCGCTGCTTCCCACTGTGGTGATGGAACATATTTTGACTGCGATATTTAGATTGAGAAATTGTTTTTTTCGATATAAATTATATACTGTATACGCAGAGTCCAAGGTCAGTGTAACTTCTTATTGTTCAGATTAAGGTACATGTATAGAATATATCGACTGTAATTCTTTTAAAAATTCTTCCATTGCAAACTTGGAAGGACATTATTCATAAATCAATTGAAAGCATTTTACGCCTATGTATCATATTTGTGTACTTTATATAATTAGTTTGTTTGGATAACGTTTTACTATACATTGCCTCACTTGTGTAAATAAAGAAACTAAATAGACAATAATTTAGAAAAAGTCAAGGCTATTAACTAATATTAGTTGGAAGTTTGGGAGATTGACATTATTATTATGTAACGATCTCGAAACTTAAAATGTTACAAACTAGTGGTCTAAAAAACGCGAAAAAGACTCAGTTACTAATTTAAGTTACTTGGGACTCATTACTTTTTGCTGGGTCACCAGTGAAGTTGGCCATTATTTTGGCTGGGGACCCATAGGCTAATTTTCATGGGGCCCAGAGGACCCATTTAGATCAAATTGATGATTAATCTTTGTGTTAGTTACAAGAGTTTGAGATCAATCCCCTTATATGAATTTCAATCTGAACATTTGCTGACAAAGTAGACAAAAATTAATTTTCCGATCTCTGAAGTGAGCTGCGCGGACAGTAGCGTAGAGGTTTTGTGCTCTTCTATTGTCTACTAGAACTATTCAAAGGCACAAAGAAGCTTTTTTAGCTCTACAGGTCAAAGACCAGTCGAGCTTATGTGATCGCCCTTTGTCCAGCGTCCGTCTGTCTATGCGTCTGTTAAACTTTCAACTCGTGAACACAATTCTGTGAATCTGTGAATGGTAAGAAATTTAAAATTCTTTTTGCATTATGATGGGCCTATGGTCTAGATGTGCACCTGATATTTTGTTTGAGCCCCTGACCCCCAGGGTCTTTGGAAATGGGTGGGGTCATTTTCTCCTATATATCTCTTTGGAATCTTGTGAACACCAATTCTCAGAAAGAATAATTGACAGAGACCTAATTCTCTCTGCATTATAATAAGTCTGTGTTCTAGTTGTGCACCTGATATTTTGTTTGAGTCCCTGACCTCCAAGATCTTAGAAAATGGGTGTGGCACATCTTCTCCTTTATTAAACTCTTGTAATATCTTGTGAACACCAATTCTCAAAAAGTGTAATTGATAGAGAGTTAATTCTTTTTGCATTATGATGGTCTATGGTCTAGTTGTGCACCTACATGCTATTTTGTTTAAGTCCCTTCATTGACCCCAGGGTCTTGGAAATGGGTGTAGCCATTTTCTCCTATATTAGTATTATTACTCTCACTGCTATGTAATCTTTGAATTTCCAATTCTCAGAAAGTATAAATGAGAGTTAATTCATATATAAACTAATGAGTCTATGGTCTTGTTGTACATCTGATATTTTGATTGAGCCTCTGACCCTTGGGGTTTTGGAAAATGGGTGTGCGCCTTTAAATGAATTTTATCAAACAACCAGGAGAGCTTCAGTCTTGTCATAGACTTATAGTTTTCATTTTCTCTGAATGACAGGCTCATTAGATTTGATCAAATGGAAGCCTAGATCATCAGCAGATTTTAGCCCTGCAAATCATGAAATTATACTTTGGCTAAGATTCACATCCCTTTATCACATCCCTATCTCAGAAAATTCTCTTGTAGTTTTGATCTGCAAAAGTATGTTCATGTATAGCCTTAAGTGATTTTATTTAGTCTTACATGTAAATCTCTTATCTCCTAGAACTATAGATAAGGAATTGTTCTATTAGATAAACATGATAACGCGATAATCATTTGAGAGGAATTATCCCTGGCAATTTTTGTATATAGTCTAGATAAGTTCAGAGAGAATGGACATAAAATCTCTCTTAGATAAACATGATAGCAAGATAATCATTTGAGAGGGATTATCCCTGGCAATGTATAAACATTCCTTTTTGTGTATAGTCCAGAGAGAATGGAGATAGAATCTCTGTACTGTATCATAGTATGTAAGATAAATCATAATGTTACAGACAGACTAATTAAGATTTGTTGAATACCTTATCTGACCATGCTGACTTTATATCTTCATACAACTGTGTTTAATATGATAAAAATTTGAAAATAATTTAATCCCCTATTGAGCCTTTGCGGAGATCAGAGTTATTTCCCATTTGAGACGGTTTCTGACGTAAAACCATTATGATGTCATGAAAATGGTATGGTAACGTCAATTTTATACCATCATTTCCCAGATTTTAGGGACCGTTTCCATAGAATTTTATGACGTCACAATTAGTATACGTCAGATACTGTCCCAAAGGGAAGCAACTTTTGTTTTCAAAAATATGGAATTTATGATCCAAAGTACATGTACTTGTAAATGATACGAATAGTATATGTTTCTAGAGAGTCGCCAGACTAGATGATAGATCTCACAACTGGGTATTTATAATACATGTACATATTTAAAAAAAGATAATTAACCAGCATCTTAATGTAAGATAAAGAATTATTAATTAAGTGGACAAGCTAGATCAGTTAGATTTTCTTTCCAGAAACTAGATTGAAATGAATCTATGATTATATTATATATTTCATTTGATTTTTCTGATCAGTTAAAGTTGTTGAAGTATTGTTCAGTATTGCATTTGTGAGCCTATATTGAGGGTAAAATTTTAAAAACTCATTACTGAAAGAAATACTGTGTCTTCACAAACAACACTTTATATATACATGTAAAACTACCCTTGACCTTGTTATACACGGTAACACTTAGTTATACATTATCAATTTAACTTGCTTAATGTCCTCAGATGTTAACTGTTTGTTATATTAGATGGCCATCAGTTTCAAACTTTGTTTTACCACAATGATATAAAGTACACGTACATATATATAAAGCTACTTAAGAAATTCAATGTCATAAGCTTTTTTAAGCTTGAAGATCAGAAGGTTTTGCCCAATTTGTTAATATTATTTGAGTCTTCCCAAAACTAACTTAACGAGGCTGAGTACAATTAGAAAAATTTGATGACGGTGAAATTTCAATTTCTTTTTCTTAAAATGATATTTGAAGTGCAACAAATAAATAACATGAATTTAATTAAAATCTCTTGCGCAGAAATATTAAAAAATTTGAGAAAAATCGTTATTTTGCAGTAAAACTCCATAAGGTCTCATTGTAAGATGATAATTATCTTCGAGATGACCCCTACATAATACTGAACGGTAAACTTCTATTTTCTTTCCCATAAAATGAATTTTATAATACTGCAATTATATGATCCGAATTTAGACAAAATACCTTGGGTAGAAGTTCATCATTTTCTAATTAGACCCAGCCTCGTTAACACATATTTTTTAAACAGTTAGTGATGGGACATACATGTTTCGCATGTGTTTTACCTATGATGTACAATACCTTTCTTATATATATACTGGTATATTGTAATTATGAAAGAAAAAGCAAGCTGATTAATAGCCAACTTATATTTATGATTTATTACAGGCATCCTCCAAGGACACAGTTATTCACGCATGTAACGATGCAGTCTTGTTTGGTCCAGTGTTCCCTGATGCTGTTCTCAAAAAGACCGGGGAACAACTGGGTACAAATCTCCCACAAACTAAAAAGGTGAAGTGCGAAAAAAAAAACCATATTTTTTATTCAAATTTTAGAGAAAAACCTATACTGCATTAAAAATGCACATATAGTAGTAATAGTACTACTAGTATCATATTTTGAAAGCAGAAAATTGTACTTATTTAGCATTGGCTCTTGTTCCTGATTGGTGATTCTGATTATTATTCAAACAAGTGAATTTTTATGTTTTTAAGAAATTACAAATGCCTGCTAATGTCATGGTTCTTTGTCCAATAAGTCCCCGCGTAGAATGAACCAATCAAATTATCACCTACATGTAGCTGCAAACCAGCAAGGTGACAATCATGATTTAATTGGTTCATGCAGCAAGATGACTTACTTGACAATAAACCACAGTGACTGCTGGGCAGTTGCTTTTCTATTCTTATTCAAAGCAGAAGACAGGTATTGCCACTACATGTTATTTTCAGAAAACAAATTTCATAAAGTAATCGTTTCTGAGAGGGAAACATTATTTAAGAAATAAAAACTGCATAGCCATGGTTTGTTGTCCAGTAATTCCGGAGTCGCATGACCCAATTGAATTATAACGGACCAGCAAAGTGGCTAGGTGATCAGACATCGCGAAAGTTTTTACAACTTACCAGACATTTTTTAACTTTCGTAGAAATTCAAACATGTTTATTAAGAAAAAGTTGAAATATATTACCAGACTGAAGCAAATTTTACCAGGTTTGTCTGGTATGTCTGGTGACTTTCGGATTGACTGGGTGATAATTTGATTGGGACATGCGATGAGGGCCGGAATTACTGGACAACAAACCATGGTCAGGCGGTTCTTAATTCTAATCTAATAAAACTTCTGTTGTAGCAATTATGACAAGTTTTATTTTCAGAAAATAAAATGGGCGGGGCTTCATTGCACAGAGAGTTTGTTTGATATTTTACACCTCGCAAGTTCTATGGTATATATGAAGAGATAAAAGTTAGAATTGAGAGTAATCACCAGGTGATCTATAGGGAGAATATCTGAAGCCACATTATGTGGTACTAAGTAGAAGTTATATTACCTCTCAATTACTTGCTTTAAAGGTATTGAGCTCTTTGATAATAAAATGATTACGGTATTGCATTTTCAAAGAACAAGTAGAATGGTGGCCTTAGAGGATTTTATTCAAACATATCTCATCTGATTTGATATACACATGTATATATATCGATACATTAACACAGGCTGCTGAGTTTCAAACAGATTTTTACACATGATATAAACTAAAAGTTGTTGCACTTATTTACTTTGCATGTAGGTGTACTAATTTTTACAGGATTCATGTTTTAGCGGAGTTGGTACTATTAAAAGTGTGCAATTCTTCAAGATTACGCCCAAATCATTTAATGTTATAGATTAATGTAATGCGAAAGTTTGTCTCAATTTATTTTAAGAATGCTTTTGATATTAGAAAATCAATTATTTAATTAAGTTCACTTTCTTTCTACTTTGACCATTGCATTATTGTATATTTATATATATATTATACTTTGTCTATAAGCTGTATGTGCTTTTGACGAATAAACAATACAAAAGATTATAATGGAAAATATTAAAGTCATTGGTGAATTAAATCATAACCACTCTAACGATACGTCAAGTTGCCAATTGTTGTCTTAATTGTTCAACTAAAAATATAAAATGGATGCACTAAAAAAGTAAACACGCAATTCAAAGGGTTTGTTTTTTATGAAGGTACATTTGACAACAAGATCATATACATTTTATATGCATAACCAATGTAATTCCCTGAGATGAAACTATTGAAGTGGCACGTGTTGTATTCCTGCATAAAACGCCCGTGACGTCACAATGCGTAAGCTCTACAGAAAATGTATAGCGACGGCTGCTCTAATCCACAATCTGAACCTGTGGTGATCTAAATGTTACCCATTTACCTGGAAAAGGAGATTTCAGAAAACTTCTTGTTTTTCCAGGTATTGTAATGCATTTAATGATTTATATAGAATAAATGTGATAATTTGTGTTTTGTTACGAGCATGCATCACACAGCAAGCGCATTTATCGCAGGAAATGCGCCAACGTGCATTACATGTACGATAAATACACTTGCTGTGTGTTGCATAACGGTAACAAAACACAAATTAAAACGCTTGTTCTCTATTTGTATGTATATCCATGTCAACTGAATACCCACATAAAGTACTAGTATTTGAAATAAGTTTTGTCTTGGATTATTTTAAATATCATACGTTTATTACAGATGATGAGAGCCCTCTCGGCGTTGATAAAGGCAGCAGTATTTCATGGTTACACGGAGGCATCACAGTTACAGTCTCTCTTCCCAAGTACGTCATAGAAGTGCTGGTAGTATGTGATTCCATGTTAGTATATGTATATCTAACAACCCCTTAAAATTTTGAGTGGAGGTAGACGATAGGTGTATGGGTCGTTAGATTTGATTTAGAATCATTTGCTGTGTATTTTGCGCTCGGCCAGTGCGAAAGTTTGTCTCAGTGAATGAAAATACCAAAGGATGCATGTGCAGATCTGCAAACCATCGTCATGCGAAAAGGCTCAACTTTTATCAAACGGCAAAAGAGAGTACCAGCGATTGATTCCTCTTATACAGTAAACTGTATGTAAATGACTCAATTATGATGTAAGCAATACAAGTACATTTTCATGTCCCAATATCAAAGAACAATTGGCATACCAATATTGTTGTCCTGTCTGTCTGTTTATGTGTCTGATACTTTATTCTCTCATTTGAGACTGATTTGTCAGAGAAATAAGGTGTCAGCTAGGAAAAATGTTGTCTCATCCTGCAGGGTGAGATAAGCTCGTTCTGGAAGTGCTTTTAACTGTCACGTCATTTTGACGTCATGCATGATTGCAGCGTTAGCCGGTCATAATATTATGAAAAACGATACATAAAAACCTCATTTTTTAGCTCTTTTAGATGAACTCAAATGTGGTACGTGATTATTTTTCTCGCAAATAGAAACAAAAGGACTTTGAATGTTTCAATTTGCGAGAAAAATAATCACGTACCACATTTGAGTTCCAGATAGAAAAATATCAGTCGAGGGTGGGATTGATTAAGTCTCAACCGATGCGATAGCCGAGGTTGGGACGTTGATCAATCCCACCCTCTAGTGATATTATTCTATCCAGAACTCAAAGTGGTGCTAGATTCTATTAATCTTGCATGCACATGACTTTTACATGTTAGGTGATATAAAGTACAATGTAGGATTTACTTTGCAAAATTCTATGTAGAATCATCTAATAACACATGAAATGTAGGTCAGATGCAGAATGTGTAACAGTATCTCAAAATCACTGACTTGCAGATTTTATTTACATAATGTGTTTTAGATATCATGTATTTATTGTATTTTTTTTCACAGAGGACTTTCACAAGAACCTTAGAGACTTACTTATAAAGATAATGATGGATAATATGAACAATTGGAGGAATCAAGCCGTAAATAGTCAGGGTAAGATGTCTTATTTAACAAAAGCTCTAATACTTAAAAGGCAGGGATTAATCTACCTCTGCGTCCTGCGTCTCTGACGCATACAAATCGCCCAGGACCCATTGATTCTTGATCGCTGCGTCCCACCGTACACATTATTCTCTTTTGATAATGTGTCCCCTTTAAATAGTTTATTGTTTACATAACTTTCGGAGTCGAGAAAGTGGAATTGTTTGATTAATGTATATTTTGTCCGCTCTTTTAAACCATAGAGAATGTTGATCATGTCCATAGTATTGTACGATAAATTGTTGTGCATCAAAATTTTTCGATATAAAAGTTAAATGCAGTCCGATGCAAGTCTAACTTCTTATCATTCGGATTCAGAAGGACATGTTATATGTACTATATATTTATGAAAAAACTTCGCAGCATAATATGAATCAATCAATTCAAATCGTTTAATTCACACGTAAATGTAGTAAGTGCCGTAATTTAATGTTTATCTAGTTGCTTTATTTAGGTTTCGTACATGAGTATAGTAAAACGTTATCCAAACATAACCTTTTACTATACTCATGCACTAAGCCTCACTTGCGTAAATAAAGCAACTAAATAAACAATAAATTACTTAATTCGGCAAATTTGACTAAAGATTGAAGTTTGGAAGAAAGACATTTTATTCCTAATAATTTTTTTCTGGAATATAACGATCTCGTGGACATAAATTGCCGCAAGCCATTCATATCACTTGTATTCGTGAACTTAAGATGCCGCGAAAAAAGACGGTTTATAGTATTTGGGACTCATAAAATTCTGCTGGGACCCATTGTTTTGGCTAGGGACGCATTGGTCAAATTTCATCGGGTCCAGAGGACCCATTTAGAACAAATTGTAGATTAATCTCTGAAAAGGTTTTCTTATCTTTGGCAAACTTTGAAATTATGAAGAAAAAAATCTAGAATTATCTATATGCAATGATACATGTACAAATCAACTTGTCAGCTTTGCATGGACAGTTATTGATACTTGCTATGCAAGACCACTCTTGTCCTGAACCACTTGTCTTCTGCAACCATAATAGCAATGCATGGATGTATTTCACATTATAACTAAGTCCAACCACTGTAAAATGTGAGCAGCAACAGCGATTTGTTATCAGGAATTTTGGAGACTGTAGTTATGATTTGCATAAGGAAAAAAAAAAATCATGTGTACGATTCCCTTTAAAATCTGTTTGACTTCCCCTTAGATTTTCATTTATTATCTGGACATCTATATTCACCGTGACATGTCCAAAAATTCCATTAAATTTGGTTAATACTTTTTACCGTCCTTAGAGTTACCTCAAATTCTAACAATCAAATTATCACCTCGTAGCTTGGCGTCTTGGTAATGATTGATTGGCTCATGCAACTTTGGGAATTACTGGGCAATAAACCACTGTTGGGTAGTTGATATTTCATTAAAAATGAAATAATGTATATGATGCAAATGTGATCTTCAAAATTGCCTTAGATTGAATCACCATAACAATAGGATGAACTTTATTGCTTTTTAGCTCGCCGGGACGAATGTCCGGAGAGCTATTGTCATACCCCCGGTGTCGGCGTCTGCGTTGGCATTGGCGTCTGCGTCGGCGTGCGCGTGCACAAAAACTTTAACCTTGCTTATAACTTTTAAACCAATACAGATTGGGCTTTCATATTTCACATGTGCATTCCTTGTGACAAGACCTTTCCATGGATACCAAAATTTTTGACCTTGTGACCTTGACCTTGGAGATTGACCTACTTTTGAAAAACTTTAACCTTGGCCATATTTTTTGAATGGTAAGTGATAGGGCTTTGATATTTCACATGTGTATTCCTTGTGACAAGACCTTTCCATGGATACCAAAATTTTTGACCTTGTGACCTTGACCTTGGAGATTGACCTACTTTTGAAAAACTTTAACCTTGGCCATATTTTTTGAATGGTAAGTGATAGGGCTTTGATATTTCACATGTGTATTCCTTGTGACAAGACGTTTCCATGGATACCAAAATTTTTGACCTTGTGACCTTGACCTTGGAGATGATTGACCTACTTTTGAAAAACTTTAACCTTGGCCATATTTTTTGAATGGTAAGTGAAAGGGCTTTGATATTTCACATGTGTATTCCTTGTGACAGGACGTTTCCATGGATACCAAAATTTTTGACCTTGTGACCTTGACCTTGGAGATGATTGACCTACTTTTGAAAAACTTTAACCTTGGCCATATTTTTTGATTGGTAAGTGATAGGGCTTTGATATTTCACATGTGCATTCCTTGTGATAAGACCTTTTTTATTGTTGTTGTTGCAATTTACATATGGTTGCCACCGGCGAGCTATGTTGTCATTCTGACAAGTCTGGTTTAAAAATGTTAAAGTCACAACCTCCTGCACTTGTAACATCATGTCGGAAAGTTACAGACCAAACTTTTAGCCATTGGAACTGTATACTTGCCACACAGGGATTTGCCACACACAAAAATGAGAGATGAAAAGTCAAAGGTCACAACCATTTGTGCTACGAAATAGTAAAACTAACTGGATACAAGGACACATATAATTTCAATGGAAACTGAGGAGCTCTCAATGTTTTCACCCTTGAGAGAGGCTGCAAACATGTGAGTTACTCAGTTTCCATTGATATTAGGACATAGACTATACTGTCACCTGAGGCAAAGCTCTATTTCCCAGGTCAAAGGTAAATGTTGCAGCTCTGAAATAGTCTGTGATGGATGTACATGTATACAGTGCCAGTTGCCATACTCTTGTTCTTTTTTATTTTTGCATAATGTAAGTTTTTTGCCATTGTCTGTCACTCTCTTTTAACTTTTTGATAAATGCGATGTCATTATACACATACATTTTATCTGTAGACTGATGGCAATTTTTGCCCTCCTATTTGTTTCTTCGTCTGTCCAAAACTTGAAATTCTCATACAAGTTTATAACAGAAAGTCAACATGCTTTCATATTTCACAGGTATATTTCTTTTGACAAGACATTCCTTAGTTACCAACTTTTGACCTTGACATTCTTAATAGTTTCACATAGCCCACATGCAAAAAATAGCTGCCATCAGGGGCATAATTAATGTTTTAAATACGTTCATCTTGTCTATTTCAGTTTCATTACCACGAATGGTTGATTTTGATTGGAGAGTTGACATAAAGACTTCCTCAGACACCATTACTAGAATGGCCGTACCAACATGTATTCTACAAATGAAGGTGATCAGTCAAGATAAAAACAATATTTAACGCCTTTTGTAATTTGGTCTCAGACTGCTAAATACCACCGCCATGAGATCGAAACGTATGGTGTTGTCATTCCTTACAGAGGTTTTTGGTATTTTTTTCACTTTCTAAATTAAACTTTACAAAACTGATGAGCCGTTGCAGTAAGGCAATGTCTAATAAGTCAATTAATATCGTCTATGCATATGAAAAGTTCATAGTTTTTGCAAACACTTTTAAATTAATAGTTCGTCGACGGCAGAAATGTTCTTGACCTATCTTTCCTCTTACAAACACTTGAAGTATTTGCAAAAACTATAGACTTCTCCGATATTTAAAAGACATGGACTTTCTTATTAGGCCTTGTCCTACTCTTGAAGTATTTGCAAAAACTATAGACTTTTCCATTATTTAAAAGACATGGACTTTCTGATTAGGCATTGTCCTACTGCAACATCTCATCAATTTTGTGCAGAATCACTTAAATGATGATAAAACATGCAAAAACCTCCTTAAGGAATCACAACATCATACGTTTCCATCCCACACAGTGAATACACTGAGTTAATTCCATTTGGGACAGTTTCTGACGTAAACTAATTGTGACGTCATCAAATGCTATGGAAACCAGTGTTACAGTAAAATTCAGAGAAAATATGTGTCAAATCAGATGTTTCTATGGGAATCTAATTATGTCATGATGCATTTATGTTAGATACTGTTGCAAATGGAAAGTAACCCAGTCCACATATTGAAAATTGCAATGTTTGTTTTCATTGCGGAGAAATATATTCGATTTATTTTTATTGCCAACTAGAGCTGTGACAGTCTTGGGTAGAAGTAATTTCACATGTACTTGGAATCTTCTTTCTTCTGATATACATGTATGGGTGTAATGATGACCTTAACATGCTTAAAGATATCAGTATTTCAGAGTAAGCCAAAATCAGTATACATTGTATTTAGTATTCAATATACATGTATTCAATATACATGTATATTTTGTATTAATATACATGTTTATTATATAGTCTGTTTATATTCCCACTTTCATTGGCTGAGAACTGTCACATGACGAGTCATTGTCTCATCATATTGACCTGTGAGGGGCGATTTCATTAAATATCACTACCGCGAAAACTCTTGCTTCCGGTCTACCATGAAATATCGAAAACGCACGAAATTTATATCTGTGACGTCATTAACGTCATTTCGTAAACAGCAGCAAGGACCATGAAGCTGAGCTCAGATTCTTGAATTTTGAGCCTATCTACGGATTTTGACTCTGAAATATTCTTCATTTGACTCAATGAATGAATTCCATTACATTCAGGATAATGAAGCAACAGAAAATGCTGATGTTAACACGTCTTGAAACATTTTCAAAGAAAAGTCGATGTCAGCCATTTCGAAAAGGTACCTTTATAAATACTGATTAAGTCCACTATATAATAAAACAATTGTGGACTTTTCACTCGGTGAATATGGTGTGATATTTTCTGAATTTGAAAATATTGACCTCGGCTGTCGCCTCGGTCAATATTTTCAAATTCAGAAAATATCACACCATATTCACCTCATAAAAAGTCCATAATTGTATAATATTTAGTATTCAATATGCATGTATATTTATAATTAGTATTCAATATGCATGTATATTTAGTATTCAATATACCAGTATTCAATATGCATGTATATTTAGTATTAGATATTCATGTATATTTAGTATTCAATATACATGTACAATGTATATTGAGTATTCAATATACCTTACATGTATATATAGTATTCAATATACATATTACATGTACACATGTATATTTAGTATTCAATATACCAGTATTCAATATGCATGTATATTTAGTATTCAATATAAATGTACCAGTATTAAATATACATGTATATTTAGTATTCAATATACCAATATTCAATATGCATGTATATTTAGTATTCAATATGCATGATATACCAGTATTCAATATGCATGTATATTTACAGTAGTATTAGATATTCATGTATATTTAGTATTCAATATACATGTAGATTTAGTATTCAATATACATGTATACAAAAATGTATTAAGTATTCAATATACAGTACATGTACACAAGTCATGTATATATAATATTCAATATACCAGTATTCAATATGCATGTATATTTTGTATAAGCTATTCATGTACATGTATATTTAGTATTCAATATACATGTATAGTTAGTATTCAATATAAAGTACACGACACATGTCATGTATATATTGTATTCAATATACCAGTATTCAATATGCATGTATATTTTGTATAAGATATTCATGTACATGTATATTTAGTATTCAATATACATGTTTATTATATAGTCTGTTTATATTCCCACTCTCATTGGCTGAGAACTGTCACGTGACGAGTCATTGTCTCATCATATTGTCTCATCATATTGAAATGCTGATATTAACACGTCTTGTCGCCTCAGTCAATATTTTCAAATTCAGAAAATATCACACCATATTCACCTCGTAAAAAGTCCATAATTGTATAATATTTAGTATTCAATATACAACTTACATGTACACATGTATATTTAGTATTCAATATACCAGTATTCAATATGCATGTTTATCATATACTCTAATTTACGTTACCGTTTACAAGCTTTCCCATTGGCCAAAACGCGGTCACGTGCAATGCGATTAATCGTCGTATTGAGCCGGTCATATTGACGCATTTCCGGTTTTGTGTATTAGAGGAAAACGGTAGTCTGCAGCACACTGTCTGTTTCTGACATGACTGAGTATGCTATTTGACAGTATTTTTAATGAAAAAAATAACAATAAAAGATGAAGTGTAAAACATTTTACTCGAATACAAAATGTTGATCTGAAAGAAAAAATGTAAAAGTGAGCAGTTAGGGAACAAAACATTATGGTTACCCTTTTCTCTTCCAGTTTTCATGTATATGATAAAACGATTATAGCACAGATGATTCGGTCGATATGATGATTTATGGAGTGATAAAACCAATATCGACCGAGGCCGAAGGCCGAGGTTGATATTGGTTTTATCACTTCATAAATGATAAAACGATTATAGCACAGATGATTCGGTCGATATGATGATTTATGGAGTGATAAAACCAATATCGACCGAGGCTGAAGGCCGAGGTTGATATTGGTTTTATCACTTCATAAATCATCATATCAACCGAATCATCTGTGCTATAACTGTTTTATCATATATTACATGAAAATTTGAAGAGAAAATGGTAACTTCCGTTTTGCTTCTATAACACTGCTCACTTTCACTTTTTTTCTCAGATAGATGTACTCAAGATTTTGTATGATAGTACATGTAAAATGTTTGACCCTTCATCTTTTATTTTCTTTTTATCTAAAAGTGCTGCAAAATATCACAGTCAGTTATGTCGGCAACACTCATGTTTGCTGAATACTACAATTTTCTTCTAAAACACAAAACAGGAAACGCGTCAATATGACCGGAAGCAGTTCAATATGACGATTAATCGCATTGCACGTGACAGCGTTTTGGCCAATGGGAAAGCTTATAAACGGTTATGTAAATTAGAGTATATGATAAACATGTATATTTAGTATTCAATATACAACTTACATGTACACATGTATATATAGTATTTATTATTCCAGTATTCAATATGCATGTATATTTAGTATTCAATATACCAGTATTCAATATACATGTATATTTAGTATTCAATTTACATGTGTATTTAGTATTCAATATTATACAATTATGGATTTTTTACGAGGTGAATATGGTGTGATATTTTCTGAATTTGAAAATATTGACTGAGGCAACAGCCGAGGTCAATTTTTTCAAAATTCAGAAAATATCACACCATCAACAATATCATTGTTTCATTATATAGTTGACTTAATCAGTATTTATAAAGGTACCTTTTAGAAATGGCTGACATCGACTTTTCTTCGAAAATATTTCAAGACTTGTTAATATCAGCATTTTCTGTCGCTGAATTATCCTAAATGTAATAAAATTCATTCAATTTGGCAAATGAAGATCATTTCAGAGTCAAAATCCGTAGATATACATTTAGGTTAAAAATTCAAGAATTTGAGCTCAGCTTCAGCGACCTTACTACTGTTGTGTTTACGAAATGACGTCACAGATATATAAATATCGTGCGTTTTCGATATTTCATGGTAAACTGGAAGCAAGAGTTTTTGCGGTAGTGATATTTGATGAAATCGCCCCTCACAGGTCAATATGATGAGACAATGACTCATCACGTGACAGTTCTCAGCCAATGAGGATAGGAATATAAACAGACTATATAATAAACATGTATATTTAGTATTCAATATACCAGTATTCAAAATGCATGTATATTTAGTATTCAATATACCAGTATTCAATATGCATGTATATTTAGTATTCAATATACCAGTATTCAATATACATGTATATTTAGTATTCAACAACCAGTATTCAATATATATGTATATTTAGTATTCAATATACCAGTATTCAATATGCAAGTATATTTAGTATTCAATATGCCAGTATTCAATATACATGTATATTTAGTATTCAGTATATTCAATATATATTTTTATCATATACTCTAATTTACATAACCGTTTATAAACTTTCCCATTGGCCAAAACGCGGTCACGTGCAATGCGATTAATCGTCGTATTGAACTGCTTCCAGTCATATTCGGTCTTTTCGAAATAGAGAGTTACTTCCCATTTGTGCATGTATCTGACGTCAATGCATTGTGACGTCATCAAAATCTATGGAAACCAGCATGAAATTCAGGGAAACAGGGTTACATATATGACATTTTCAAAGGAATTTAATGACGTCACAACGCTTTTACATCAGATACCTGCACAAATGGAACGCAAGACTGTAAAATCGAAAAGACAAAATTGACGCGTTTCCTGTTTTGTGTATTAGAAGAAAATTGTAGTCTGCAGCAAACTTGAGTGTTGCCGACATATTTTGCAGCACTTTTAGATAGAAAGAAAATAAAAGATGAAGGGTCAAACATTTTACTTTAATACAAAATCTTGAGTACATCTATCTGAGAAAAAAGTGAAAATGTGAGCAGTGTTATAGAAGCAAAACGGAATTTACCATTTTCTCTTCAAATTTTCATGTATATGATAAAACAGTTATAGCACAGATGATTCGGTCGATATGATGATTTATGGAGTGATAAAACCAATATCAAACTCGGCCTTCGGCCTCGGTCGATATTGGTTTTATCACTCCATGAATCATCATATCAAACTCATCACTGTGCAATAATTGTATAATATTTAGTATTCAATATACCAGTATTCAATATACATGTATATTTAGTATTCAATATACCAATATTCAATATGCATGTATATTTAGTATTCAATATATATTCAGCCTCAGTCGATATTGGTTTTATCACTCCATAAATCATCATATCGACCTCCTCACTGTGCAATAATTGTATAGTATCATTGTAAAGAATACGAAGCATATCATTGCTAGGAACCAATGACAGTACATTTTGTACTCTAAATGCACCCATAACATTGTTTAATTGTCGGATGTATCACTGGTATATTATTTAAAATAACATCCTTTATATTTTTTTCAAACTATTTACTTTATTTATTTCTACTTCTCTTTTCAGGTACAAGACAATATTGACAAAATAGGAAATACTCCTGATGTACAAAATGTGAACGTAGAACTGTCAAAAGAAACATTAGATACAATGTTGGATGGACTATCAAAAATAAGGGACCAACTCTCATCTGTCTCCAAAAGATGATAAAACTCAATGATTTACATTACTTTATACATGTATGTACTAGTGCTAATTTATCATTTAAAAATGTCATTTATATTTTTTCTATTATAAAATATTTTCTACCATTTTTAAAATCATTCAAAACTATCTGACTTTTTTTTGTCCTCTGTCAAAAGATTACTAGATTCAACACTAAACAAATAAAAATAGAATGCATAAGGGGGAAAATTTGCCTTTAAATCAAGAAGTGTGTTAAAAACTTTTTTTAACACAAATTATTAATAAATAGGCTAATTTATTCATGCTTTTGCACCCTTTATGTACATATATATGTATGATAATTGAAAGAGGTTGAAAATTATAAGTTCTATGGTGTTTCCATAAAGGAAAACAAACTGAAGGGAATCTAAAGCATTTTTCGGAGTGTCATGTACATGTAGATGTTGATATTGAATATTGTAATAAGAAATGTTATATGTACAGATATAAGAACACAGCTGATATGGTTTCCTCGGAAACTAAGGATTCTTGGTTCACATCTCATAGTATACAAAAGTTTTCCCCAGATTCTGGGAATGTGGATAGAATTTTAAAAGTGGTTCAAATGAGATATTAGAATTGGGAGGTTATTTTGATTATAACTTATATTTGTACATGTTGTATTAAATAAGTTAATTTTGATTTGATTTTTTTTTTAATTTTGAAAATATTTGGAAGAAATAGAAGGGGCAAAGTTAAGAGACCCTGGTACTTTGTATTTACAATTAGAAGACACTGATATCATTTAATTTCCATTGTTATTATTAAGAATCATTGATTCTGATTGGGCGAGAAATTTTGTTTGATACCTGTATCAACACAAAACGGAAGTACGCACTTAGCAACGTCATAAGCAACGTCGTTAGCAACACGATTTCAAAGCTGCAAATAAACGTTGAAAATCTTTTAAATGAAATGATAAGTAATCAGTGTTTTATATTTTTGGTTGATCGAGGTATCAACACCAATAAAACACCGCTACAGACGGTATGGCCGGATTGCAAAGTAAGTTTTTGTCACCAACTGGGTCAAGGTCACTAGGTCCAATGTTGCGGCATAAATTGAAAAGTCTTGTCATGGGCAACCTACATGTATAATATAAAGTTTCTACTGCATACAGTTCCTTAGATTTTGCTTAAACCAGAAACTTTAAGCAAAATCTTTAACTAGGTTAAAGTCCAAGGTCAAGGTCACTAGGTCCAATGTTACGGCATAAATTGTAAGGTCTCGTCATGGGCAACCTAATATACATGTTTGATGTGAAGATGTTGCAGAAAATACATTACCTACACAGCCAATTGTGCCTCATATGAAATTCATGTGAAATTAACATGAACTTTACATAAAAGTTCACATGAAATTAGAAACGAGCACGAACATGAAATTTTTTGCATGAAACTTATGTGAAATTTCTGACATGAAGTTTATGCGAGTTCAATTTGGCATGAAGGTCACAAAGAAAAATTCATGTGAAATTCATGTAAAATATTTTTCACATAAATCTTATGCGAAATTTGTATGAATTTCATATGAACTTTCATGTGAAATTTACATGAGGCTTATTTCATGTGAGGCACAATTGGCTGTGTATGTATGTGTTGGCCCATTGAAGCCTCTTGGCTTCCATATTTGTTGACAGATCAGACCCAGTACGTGTACTTGGTTCCTGTGAGATTTGAGTTGCAAAAGAAGTTGAGAATGCATGAGAGTCCTATGTAGCCATATTTGCACAACCTGTGACCCTGTAGTTGTAGAATTTGACTCTCTGTATCTGCTCAGAGGCACCAGTGTTTCAAAAATGCAAGAATTCTGGTGTAAGCAAAGGCTCAAGGGACAAAGCCAACAGAAATATCAACATTATTGGTTTTTCACAATTCATTTATTGACCACCATTCATAATACAATGGACAAACAATTAGCAAATTGACAACAATGATTGTTCATACATGTAATTATATATCTGTGCATTCAAGGCACTGAAAATTAGGACCAAGTGAAATAATGTTATATACTCGGTCCAACAAACGATTACATCGTGAATACATGTAAATTCAGGTAATCATTTACAAACATTATACCATTCTACTTTCAAATTCATAGTAACAATGATTCTGATTGGTTGAAAATTGTTAATTCTAGAACGTGTAACTATACAAATTCTTCTGGCAGCACAATTTCCTTTGTTATTGTCATTTATGACCGCAACATTAATGACATGCTAAAAAACTCAAATCATAGATTACAGTAAACCCACAGCTTTTTACTGTATAAACTAGAAATTAAAGCATGAAATTTATGGAACGACTCGGAGTCAATTGGTTTTCAGTAAGATTGATGTAATGACAAAGTAAAAGCAAGAATTGTTTGTAAAACATGAATGGTCGGTATATTTGGGGCATAAAAAGGACAGAGAGAAAACTGCAAAGATCGCATTTAAGATATGATTTCTTAATTATTCGAATATCTTTTCACCTATACAGTATACATGTATTTGTATATTGTTTTCTTTAAAGCCAAATTCATAATTACCAGGATACACATGTATACATATCATATCAAGGTGAACAAGATATTTCTGAGAATAGTTTTTCACAAGGCAAAGTCTTAATAGAAATATTACCATAATTACACTATTCAATTTCAGTATACTATCAAACATCATACAGAAATCACGCACTATAATAATGAAATGGACAGTAATCGTACATGTGAATGGCACATACTTATTTGAAACTGATATTGACACCCATAGTTTTCAAGCTTTGAAATTGACAAATAAAAGATACAAATTGCTTAGAGTTGAACTTTGAATGTAAACACAAATATTAGACTTCTTTACTTAGCTCAAGCTCTTTCTCTCTGAAATAGGATAACACAGCTGAATGCAGCTGACAATCGAAAAACTGCATCGTGATGTTTACATGACTTAAATTCCCCAAAACTATCGGATGAACATGCAATGTATATAAGTTATGTGAAAGCTTCTTTTTTTTAAATTCTACAAAAGAAAAACAACAATCAATAACTGTAACAGAAGAATTATAATAATCACAGATAACAGAGAAATTGTGTACAATTCCATACCTTAATGAGATCAACGAATTAGATATAACACGATAATTCTGTACACGTAACCATACAAAGTATTACAGACAAAACAAAAACAAAAGTTATATTCCACCATTCACATGCCTTGACATATATTATATATATATATATATATAAATAGGGGACTGTACAAGGCTAAAATCTCTTAAAAATCTTCATCCATCGAGAGAACGAAGACAATGATAAAAACGTGTAAATTTTTTCACACGATAAAGGTCGCATGGAAAATTCTTATATCTACATCAAAAGTGTAACGTACATAAATGTTTTGTACAGGTATTTCTATATAGTATTTGTCCATGCAAATATCTCTCCAATAAATATCGCTAGATAACTGTTTTCCTTTACTTATGTCACAAAGTTATGTAGCACAAAATCTGTAAGGGTTGTCCAAAAAGTTTGGAAAGGTACTGTGATAAATACATCACTAACCAATAGGTGAATACTCAAAAGTATTTGATTATCCATTTCACAAATTGAATGAAAAATGTTGCAGGGATTCATCTATGCAACTTTCACTACTTGTGGTTTTTATAAGATTTTTTTTTCATTCTCTCTAAAGCTCATTTTCCATGCCAATGTAAATTCATTCTACAGACTGGTAAAGTGAAAAAAAGAAAATAAAACTTCCTTACATTGAAGCAATAATCTTTCTGGACAACCCTCAAATATGCACCAATTTCTATTTGTATATAAAATACAGAATAAGTTATCATATAATTTTCCAACTATGATAAAATGTATATTCCATCATCAAGAAAGTTCGACTTTCAACAACAATGCTAAAATTTGTACATGTATAAAGACATGAAAAAATGTACATATAGCTAATATAACAATGTAGAGGAATGGCTATCATTTCAAACAATTGCCCTATAATTTAAAATGTCTATGACTTTGGATAACTTGAATTCTTGACTAAAATAACAATACATGTACTTGTATTGTCGAAAAAGGTACATGTATAGTAAATACATACTCTTGTGCCTTAAAAATTTTTTTTCAAATATTTCATATTATTTTCTGTTTCATTCAACTTTATTTGAAAATGTGTGGTCCCAAACATTGCGGAAGTTGTGCGACTTGGCAAACATCATGTTATTTAATTTTTCCATATGCAAAACAAACAACCGGAAGTGGAGTATTATATCCCTAATGCCTTAGAAGACACCAACATGATGAGAAACATACATCCTTCCATAATATTCTTTGGAATCTTCTCAAAATGGAATGTACATGTATAAATATGCTTATATGTTAATGTTGATTTGTCCATGTGATGGTCTAAAGGATGAGTAGTATTTGTACTATTGGTAATTGAGTAACCTTCCTTAAATGAAGAATTTATAGTTATTATTATAATGTTGCATAATCTTTAAATTGACAATTCTGTGAGCAAGCTCATTCTATGAAGATAATGTAGAACTTATTTTTGTTACAAAGACAAAGAAGGTGGGGGGGGGGGGGGGGGGGGTGTTGAGATAAATGTACAATAAGGGTAAAAATATAAAGCACCTGTTTCCCTACATGTATATACAATATAAAAATTTCTTTAAAAATTCATATATCAATATCAATCATGTTTCCACATACCTGCCTTTTCTACAAATTGCATGCACAGATCTAGAAAATATTCCACAGGAATTCCAACCCAGCATGGAATGGAGGATGGGCGGGAGGCAGTTGAACCAATCAATGATTTTGAGAAATTTCCAACAAAAAACGCTCCCCCCCCCCCCAATTCCACCAAGAAGCATGTTCTTGACATAACCCTCCCCTCCCCTCCACACTTGTGGTAGCATAGTGATAAATCATTCAGACTGGAACCAATAGATACACACCATTACATGTACATCAGTGATCTTATTGCCCCTATCCTATATGGCCTGTACTAATTCATAGGAGACAAGACAAAAAAATTAATCACGAATGGACAGAAAGACAAACAGAAAATATATTTTGGGTACGCTACTGTACCATTAAATTATCATTACCATCAGCTCAAATTATGCTTGTGGGATGAAAATCTTATTTTCTTCATCATCCATTAATAAATGTAACAATGAATTGCAATTTAATTTTTACCTTATAGAATATTTTACTAACATCACACTATATTGATATTCCTTGTAAATTATATATGAAAAAAAAACCTGTTTGTGAAAAATGACTGCCCCCGTCGGCACCTTTGTAAAATGGTCAAAGTCAGGTAACAAGGTCAAATATTTTGGTATCCATGGAAAGGTCTTGTTACAAGAAAATTGAAGGAATACATATGCAAAATATCAAAGCCCTATCCCTTACCATTAAAAAGTTATGGCCAAGGTTAAAGGTTTTCAAATGTAGGTCAAACTCCATGGTCAAGGTCATAAATTAAGGTATCAATGGAAAGGTCTTGTCACAGGGTATATACATGTGAAATATCAAAACCCTATCCCTTCCCTTTCAAAAGTTATAGCCAAGGTTAAAATTTTTGCAGACAAACGGACAGGACAAAAACTATATGCCGCCGAATCTTTGATTACAAGGGCATAAAAAGGTTGCAGACACTACTGCATATGGTAAAAACTGGTCACAGAAGACAAAAGATGTAAATTGCCATTTATATAGTTTTTGTTCACCTGCTTTTCAAATATCTTATGAAAAAGCTTTGAAAAATTTCATTGATTTGAATATTAACAAGTTCTTACAAATTTTCATAACAAACAAATACCTTGCATATAGCAAAAATACAAGTAGCAACTCTAGAAGAGATTAAAAGCAAGTAATAAATTCTGGTAAACACTGCAAGACCGTCAATACTTGGATTGAGAAACTGTGGAAGAAATAAAAGCTTATAAATAACATACATGTACATGTAGTAAAATGTTCAACATTACTGATCACATCAATTTTCAAGTGATTGCCAAATGTCAACATTGCATTTTCTGGTGGACTTTAACATTACGATGTTACAATCACTGACCAGTCAAACAATGCCTCGACGGCCATTTGATTACGAATATTAGGCCACGAATGAAAGCAATGTCCGATATTTGGCGATCCCTAAAATCCTTTACCCTATTTTCAAATGCCATGTACAGAGTGTGGATGTACCAACACAATACTTGTGCAAGGTAAAAAAAATTGCACAATCAAAGGCGATACATACATGTACTAAAGTTTTAAAAGATAGTTTAAGATACATGTACATTAATTCTATAAACAGTGAAATGTTTAAACACGTTAAAGCATCCCTTCAATTCTAAAAAATTCAGATTTTTAACAAGTAATAACCAATAAATTTGTAGAATACAATGATAAGCTTACAAATTCATTAAGAGAACGATATCTTCAAAAATTTCACTGTTTTGACTTGTTGAAATACCTTTATCATTGAAAATGCATATAAAGATGATATACACATGTACTTCTGTACAACAAACAATACTGTTCATGTCATATTAATAATTCTCCTTGACCCTGAAGGATCAAAATGGAAAAATCTATTCCGACAACAATTTCTTTACACATGAAAATGGGAAAATTTTAACAACAAAATTAATGTAAAATTGTTTTGACAATATATATTTGATAATTTTCTTTCCTCTCCGATTCGGGACACGGAACAAACTTTACGGCTAACTTTGGCAAAAGGAAAATAATGATTATGCCTACTATTGTTAATTTTTGATATATGTCAACCTTTTCAACTTCTGAAAACGCCTTTGAATAAATTTGATGTCTACCAACCTTCTATATTGTAGAGTGACATGCTGAACATGATTAGGGTATAATTTCACATATCAATATCAAAGGGGTAGGGCCACGAAGCCCCTAAAACAGCCCTGCAATTTTCCTTAAAATTAATCTTCATGAGAAATATTTGATATACAAGATATAATGAATGTTTCCCGCTTTTAATGAAAGGAACATATCACCCACTAAAGCACCATAGGATGATGTCATCAAGTGACGTTATTGACAAAACATGGTCAAAAATGCTCGTAAATGTGTCTGTGGAGGAGAATTTCAATATGACCATATGCGTCAAGAAACATAATACTTTTATGACAAGAAGATACAGTGATTATCTTTTGTTTGTAATATTTTCATGTTTCAATGCATGTGACCACTGCTAATTTTAAAGAAACATGTAGGTTTTGCAGCGATTGCACGGAAAATTGACAGTTTTGGGGTTTTGAAAGGGCCTAAAGCTACTGATAAATACTTTATTTATAAAATCTAAACACATAATTAAGTAAAGGTCTTTATAAAGTATAAAATCACAAAAAAATATTCAATCAATTCAAATTTTAAGAAACAGGGCCGATTTAGGGGGCAAGAGGCCCTGTCCATTTAAATGTATATCAAAATAAGAGTCCCCTTCAGCATTGCCGGTAAGGGACTAATGAATGAATCACAAAATGTATGGAAATGGAAAAATTTTCGCAAAAACTTCTCAAGACAAATGTGACAAAATCACTATTTTCCTTTTCCAAAACATGAGCCGTTCTGATAATGAAAACTTTAAAATATTCCATATTTTAGTTTTCTGATGTTGGTGATTTGGGTGACTGGGGGCTTGGAGTAGACTGATCAGAAGCCGACGATGACTGTTGTCGAATCTTGATCCGAGTTTCAGGCTTTGTCAGAAACCACATAAGGTCTCGGAAATGATTGGGCCACCTATAGTGTAATGTATTTTGTAACCATTCTGGAATGTGTTCTTCCCCTGTGCCGTCCACCATAATCGGAATGAAACGTCGGTTACGACCATTTTGACGATACTCGTCTAACATGAGTCGATAGATCTGAGCGGTATGAAGTTGACTGTCGGGCATTACTTCTTCCTTTTCCTCGTAAAATTCTGTCTCCTCTATGTAACGCTGAGAAACACACAGAAGTATGAAGTCAGCCTGAAAAGAAATAACACTCAATTTCATTTTCATGAAGAATATTTTTCCATCAAATATCATGTATAAACATGTATAAAATTAATATAATGGCCATTTCAGGCTCTTACATCAGTTTTTGTCCAAAATAGTTGGAACATAAATATTATGTGCATTTTGTCATTATCCTCCAACACAACATTTGTGTCTTTCTAGTATACAGTGACCTAGTAAGGTGAAAATTTCTGCATGTACCGAAAGTGAGGATCATCAAATATTGGCCTTCTGACCTTTGGCTGACTCATGCATTATGGCGTCATGATCTAATAAATAAAGCATTGAATAAGACTACATAATGTTAACAAGAGAAGCGATGCCTGATATTCCGTGATACATGTACATCCGTTCCCTCTTCATATTTCAGCATTTCAGTAAACTCAAGGTTTTGACATTAAAATAAACTTTCAAAACAATTTAAAAATGAATTCACACTCCACCCCCTCCCCCTCTTTTCATGGAAATGGTTTGGTAACGTCAATTTTATACTATCATTTCCCAGATTTTAGGGACTGTTTCCATAGAATTTGATGACGTCACAATTAGTCTACGTCAGATACCGTCCCAAATGGGAAGCAACTTTGGTTTTCATAAATACCAAAAACTGACCTCCTGAAATCTTTGTTCCACCCATCCCTCTTTGTCTTCCGTTGGCATCCTCCTGTCATACATGTCCATACAACACGTAAAACCGTTCTTCTCCAAACATCGACACATGTTTAAAACTCGCTGAATATGTCTCTTGGATTCCGCAGCATACGTGACGAATGCTTTTATGTATCGAAATGCTACAAAAAGACAGAAATAGACATATACAACATAATTTCTCATCCAATTAGGATTTTATCTCAAAAAAACACATCAAATATTTCCTGTAGAAAAAAATCTTTTCCTTTGAAAAATGTCACCATCAAAATTGTCAAGATCATGCAGTAGAAATACATGTGATTCTAACTCACCTTTTTTATACTCTGCAGGTTTCATGTCACATGGCATGGATTGTGACTTGGTAAGAGTTGGCGACTTTTCCTTCGGGGACTCGGGGGACTGGCAAGCTAACATTGACTTTGCACGCAACGGGAATGTTTTGACGACTTGGTCTTTTCCTACGGCGGCAGTCTTCCCTACTAAATCGGATGACTGTGAGGCACTTATATTAGAAGTTGGATTCCTAGGATGAAAATTGAACCAGTCATTGCTGTTAGCATTCTCCTTAGAGCTAGAGCTACCCCCTCCGGCAGCCCCTCTCTGATCAGACCTCCTCCTCTGGAAACCTTCATTTCCACATCGATTGTACATAAGTTCCTCACGATTTTTCTGATCAATCATATTTTTGTACTTTTCATCAGGCATGTAGATTTCTGACCCCGTTATCTGCTGAAGCTTGTCTAAAGGACTTTGTGTTGGGGTCTGCGTTGGGCTGGGACTCACAAACTCATGTCCATTTGTCATCTGAGTTCTAATGGGAGCTGCCGATATATTCAAAGCGAGTTTCTTGTTTTGACATCTAGGTTCTGTGAGGGGCTGCCGTGCATTTGACTCATCTGAAATTTTTCTACCTAACGGAGCATGAGAGCAAGTCGGGGGCTCCATGCAATTACTGCTCACAACTTCTTCCTCACGATCAACATTCATATCGTTTGGATTCAGTAAACGGGGAACCCTGTTCAACGATGCAATGTAGTGATTCTGATTTCTTAAAATAGCCTGCGGCAGCGGCTGTGGATCTTCCCTGTGGATGTTGCTACGTCCCACATCCGTCATCTCCACATCGTCACGTGTGTAATTGTCACGATTATCCACATTCACGGCCATACTTTGTGCAGTAGACATACCAGTATGGTGGATATTAGTGGGCGGGTGACTGTATCGTATAACACCTTGCTGTATATGTGTATGGGTGTGATTAGGATGCTGATGGGCCGGACGTTGATAATTATGGGTGATGTTAATTTCTTTGATCTGGTGCATGGTAGACGCTGAACTTGATGGTGTACTTCCAATGTCAATATCCATGTTACTGTAAATATCAAATAATCCAATTCTAGATATTAGACTTTTAAAACATGAATAAATTAAATTCACAATTCAATCATTTGACCTTAAAATTGATCAAGTAAACAAGTTCATAGATACATGTAGATAAATACCAAATGATCTGATCCTCAAGCATCTTTATGTTGCACAAATAATGATTTCTTTAATCTATTAAATCCAGTCAGAAACAGGACAATATAAAATTTGGTAATATTTTCATGGTGATGTCAAAATAGCAAATGTAACAACTCATCCACAGATCCAGAGGGGGGGACCAGGGGTCTGGACCCCCCTGAGATTTTCGGAGGTGGGGTCCAGCTTTGGCCCATTTCTAATTAAAATGGGTCTAAAAATGCATGAAAGGGCTTTGAAACCTAAAATTTCAGCTTGCTTTGCTCGCCATTTACAAATACAAAATTATTTTTTCTGCAAAAATTTCTTAATTATTTTCAATTGTTCATACTAAGTAATTTTATATAATTGTCTTGGGTCTCAGGAACTCATATTTTCAACAGTCCCTTACTTCATAGGATATAACCTCCTTAATCTTTTTAAAGGTTTTGTCATTTTAAGATGTCTGATTATTTGGGAAAATGACACATCTCTTATCTATTTATTCTCATAAAATATAGACAAAATGTGAATTAATAGAAAAAAAAATTGCGGCTCGCTCCGCTTGCCAATACAAGGAGTAAAATATTCAATGTTATAAATAATCATCTCGATCGAATCAAGACAAAGTAATATTTCATATCTAAAAAAAATTCAGGCTCGCTACGCTCGCCAATTCTTAACCAGACTTGTCAGAATGACAACATAGCTCGCCGGTGGCAACCATATGTAAATTGCAACAACAACAATATGAAAGCCCCTCCCTATTCGGGGGTAAAGAAGCTATGGCCCAAGTTAAAGTTTTTGAAAAGTAGGTAAAATTTCAAGGTCAAGGTCACTAGGTCAAAATTTATGGTACGGCATGAAAGGTCTTATCACAAGGAATGCACATGTGAAATATCAAAGCCCTATCACTTACCAATCAAAAAATATGGCCAAGGTTAAAGTTTTTCAAAAGTAGGTCAATCATCTCCAAGGTCAAGGTCACAAGGTCAAAAATTTTGGTATCCATGGAAACGTCTTGTCACAAGGAATACACATGTGAAATATCAAAGCCCTATCACTTACCATTCAAAAAATATGGCCAAGGTTAAAGTTTTTCAAAAGTAGGTCAATCTCCAAGGTCAAGGTCACAAGGTCAAAAATTTTGGTATCCATGGAAAGGTCTTGTCACAAGGAATGCACATGTGAAATATGAAAGCCCAATCTGTATTGGTTTAAAAGTTATAAGCAAGGTTAAAGTTTTTGTGCACGCGCACGCCGACGCAGACGCCAACGCAGACGCCGACACCGGGGGTATGACAATAGCTCTCCGGACATTCGTCCCTGCGAGCTAATAAAAATAAACATGAAAGGAAAGCTAACAATACCCCCCTCAGAATTGCCCCCCTCCCTGTCATGTACACCGATATATATGTACCTACATGATAGGTAGACTTCCTAAAATTTTGGACCCCCTCTGACCAAAAATGCTAGATCCGAGCATGCAACTTATCTGAACACATCAAGATGGTTCAATCAAACATGACATCACAATGGAAAATCTTGCCAAATGATGTGATCTCTGGCGTCTTAACATATAAAATCTAGGTTTAGGGCGGTCACAACTCTTGGCTGGAAAGTGGGCTATTGCTACAAGAAGACTTATCTACCTGTAAGACGTTGCTGAATATGGTTGACATGTGATGTTCATCTGATTATACATGGGGGGATGATATCCCGGCATTCCCATACGATGGCCCACATGGCTGTGCCCGTTTGCCATGGATGGGTACATAGACGGGTGATGGTGGGACATGTGGGTATAAGACATATCCTCGTCATGTTGTGTGGGCTCCAACTTCATGTGCCGTTTTTGTAGGTCTATCTTGTACTTCTGCTCAATCTCTGTCAAAAGCGTGAGAAAAAAAATGTATAATTAATTTGGTGTTTTCGATATACTGGGTTATTTCCCATTTGAGATGGTATCTGCACAAACAAATTGAGATGTCTGAAAATTCTACGGAAACAAGCATAAAATTTAGGGGAAAATATGCTTTAGAGATGAGAATACTAAAGGAATTCTATTACACGAGATCCCCTCCCATAAGAGATGGAATCATAGAGGAACAAATATACACCAACGAATGTATCATTCTTGTTAACCATAATTAATTGCATTGTGAGGTGATTCTGGAAAATTTGCAAAATGCTTATGTTCAACCACAATTATACAACCATAAACAACAAAATGTTCAACCATAATTATACAACCATAAACAACAAAATGTTCAACCACAATTATACAACCATAAACAACAAAATGTTTAACCACAATTATACAACCATAAACAACAAAATGTTCAACCACAATTACACAACCTTTAACAACAAAATGTTCAACCACAATTATACAACCATAAACAACAAAATGTTCAACCACAATTATACAACCATAAACAACAAAATGTTCAACCACAATTATACAACCATAAACAACAAAATGTTTAGCCACAATTACACAATCATAAACAACAAAATGTTCAACCACAATTACACAACCATTAACAACAAAATGTTCAACCACAATTATACAACCATAAACAACAAATGTTCAACCACAATTATACAACCATAAACAACAAAATGTTCAGCCACAATTACACAACCATTCACAACAAAATGTTCAACCACAATTATACAACCATAAACAACAAAATGTAAGACTTTTATTCTGTTCATCAGTACTAAAAATAGACATCCCAATTGTAGGACACAAATAATAATCTATGTATGTTTCGTGGATGCGCCACTGATATGACTTTCAGTTATAGATGTGCTGTTGTTGTGCAAAATGACCTGACCAGGTGGAGCTAATTCAATCAAGTATCAAAGACGAGTAGATAAAATTTCAGGGTAGATATACAATGAACTGCATATATAGAATCATTTAATACCTGTTATTCTACATGTATATAGCTAATATCAAGTGGTACCTATTAAACTCCTCTGATGACCGGGCATGAAAAAAAGCTCCACCTGGTCAGGTAAATTTGATATGACAATATTTCAATTCAATGAGACAAATATTATCCATGTCATACCTGGCATAGCATCCAGTAACACCTGTAGTGCATCAGGCCTTGCCATGGCTTCTAAGGCGTCCTTCAGAGCTTTGACAGAGTTATTCTTCTTTTTCAGGTACTCCTCAAATAAAGTCAATGTGTTTCTACCATGTGTTGTTTTCTTTGATTCCATACACTGTAAATAAATAATAACATTTTTATCTATCAGCAAAATATATAATTAACCTATCTTGACCATTCACTGAATGAAGATATATGCTTTCCCTTAAAGGGTGAGCTATATAACCTTGACCTTGGGTTTCAGGAGGTCCAACACATTTACCAAGTCTGAAGAATATGCAGTCAGTAGCTGTCCACCTATTTACTGTACACTGTCTATATTGCAACAGAACCTACACAGCCCATTAAGGGACATACTATATACATGTTTATTAAGTATTCCGAGATCACACTTTAGCAATCTTGAGATCTCAGATGAGCAATCACCAGGCACATAGGTACTTAACTATGTCAAACAACAGGTACTCAGCTAATCAATCCACACAGATACTAAACTATGTCAAACAACAGGTACTCAGCTAATCCATCCAGACAGATACTAAACTATGTCAAACAACAGGTACTCAGCTAATCCATCCACACAGATACTAAACTATGTCAAACAACAGGTACTCAGCTAATCAATCCACACAGATACTAAACTATGTCAAACAACAGGTACTCAGCTAATCCATCCACACAGATACTAAACTATGTCAAACAACAGGTACTCAGCTAATCCATCCAGACAGATACTAAACTATGTCAAACAACAGGTACTCAGCTAATCCATCCACACAGATACTAAACTATGTCAAACAACAGGTACTCAGCTAATACATCCACACAGATACTAAACTATGTCAAACAACAGGTACTCAGCTGATCCATCCACACAGATACTAAACTATGTCAAACAACAGGTACTCAGCTAATCCATCCACACAGATACTAAACTATGTCAAACAACAGGTACTCAGCTAATCCATCCACACAGATACTAAACTATGTCAAACAACAGGTACTCAGCTAATCCATCCACACAGATACTAAACTATGTCAAACACAGATGCACAATGTCCCACACAGAACTACTTCAGACAAACGAGCACTGACCTAGATGTCAATCACACAGGCACTGAATAATCCCAAACACAAAATCATTGAAATATGGCAGGCACACAGCCTCTAACTAATGACAGACACAGGCACTGAACTATGCCAGACACAGTCACTGAACTATTCCAAACATGCAAGAAAACATGCACTGATGTCTGCCAGACACACAGGAACTAAAATACACCTGATACACAGGCAATGGCATACCGGTATGCCAGACAAACAGGCATTGAACTTTGTAGGAAACACAGGCATTGAACTATGCCAAACACATAGGCACTGAACTATGCCGGACATACAAGACAAACAGGTGCTGATGTATGACAGACACACAGGCACTAAAATACACCTGACACTTTGTGGGATACACAGGCACTGACTATGCCAAACACACAGGCAATGAACTATGCCAGATATACCAGACAAACAGGCACTGATGTATGCTAGACACACAGGCACAAAATTGCACCTGACACAAAGGCAATGGAATCTGCAAGACCAGAGTTTATTGAAAACTTCCATGGAATATCAGACATTTGGGGACTTTTATCAGTCCAAATAATGGTTATAGTGTGAGCTTTTATCTGACCATACAATTTTTTATCGGCAAATCTGATAAAACTGACACTTTTCAGGAACTAAGCAAAGACAAAAAGGCATTTAACTTTGTAGGATACACAGACACTGAACCATGCCAGACACACAGGCAATGAACTATCCCAAACACAATTATTGAAATATGCCAGACGCACTGAACTATCCCAAACACTCAGGTACTGAACTATCCCAAACACAGTTATTGAAATATGCCAGACACACTGAACTATCCCAAACACTCAGGTACTGAACTATACCAAACACAGTTATTGAAATATGCCAGACGTACTGAACTATCCCAAACACTCAGGTACTGAACTATCCCAAACACAGTTATTGAAATATGCCAGACGTACTGAACTATCCCAAACACTCAGGTACTGAACTATACCAAACACAGTTATTGAAATATGCCAGACGTAATGAACTATCCCAAACACTCAGGTATTGAACTATACCAAACACAGTTATTGAAATATGCCAGACGTACTGAACTATCCCAAACACTCAGGTACTGAACTATACCAAACACAGTTATTGAAATATGCCAGACGTACTGAACTATCCCAAACACTCAGGTACTGAACTATCCCAAACACAGTTATTGAAATATGCCAGACGTACTGAACTATCCCAAACACTCAGGTACTGAACTATACCAAACACAGTTATTGAAATATGCCAGACGTACTGAACTATCCCAAACACTCAGGTACTGAACTATACCAAACACAGTTATTGAAATATGCCAGACATACTGACCTATCCCAAAATCACAGGCACTAAAATATTCCAAACATAACATACCAGATAAACAGGCACTGATGTATGCCAGACACACAGGCACTAAAATACACCTGATACACAGGCAATGAACTATTTCAGACAGACAGACACTGGCCGATGCAAAAAGACAATTGAGACACACAGCCACCAAAATACGCCAGAAACACATGTACATGTACTGTGCTATACCAGACATACAAGCATTGAACAACACAAGACAGACAGATACTGAACTAATAAATACCGGCAATACCAATGACAGAAAATCTACCAATAAGCCAAAAATTTTACTTTTTAAAAAAAAAAACTAGGATGACAATAACAGAAATCTCCATGCTTTAAGATGTTAATGAATTCAGAACTATTAAATCTTGATAATAACACTTACATAATCTCAAGCTATAAATGCCACTGACCATGGTGGCAGCAGAATTAATGTTGCTTTACATTGACAAGTTCCAATGGAACACTTCCTGAAATGCTGACATTTCATACTGATATTTCTATTTTTGGTATAGTCATTTTGTACTTGTTACCATCAACAGATGCCATTTAGGAAGTGTGCATGCATGCTGCCTTATTTTGACAGCCTTTTTCTGATGTGAATGACATGTTTATATTGTAAACATGCGAACTTTTCAAAACAATTGATATAGGCATGCGACACAAATCAAGCAAAAGCTCATATTTTAAAACCTTGCCACTGTAGCATATTCTAAGGAATTCTATTGTTCAGTGGACATTTGAGTTTTAATGCCTGTGTATCAAGGATGGGGAGGGGATATTTTGCTTTATTTCATTGTGACCTTGGCCTTGGCCTTTGACCTTTCCGAACACTCTGAAATTTTCTAACATGTTTTTTTTTAAAGAAAGTGATAGTGTGTTTCAATTGTAATTCTAATGAATTTTCAAAAGAAGTAATTTTACACACTGACAAAACATTACTTCTCTCGCACTAAGAAATCAAGCATATGGCAAAATCGTCATTCTTCCACGCACTCCTCTTTTTAATATCAGTTTAATTTGACTCAATCTATTAAATGTTAAATGTTACAAGATACATTTAAAAAAAAAGGTAAGAGAAACCTTAATTCTCGCAACATGACATTTCATTAACACCCCCCCCCCTCAAAGCTCCGACTAGGGTGAGCTACAAAGATCTACTTGAGCTTTCTGCAGGGTGCAATGCCATTAATAAAGTTCATAAAGATAAATTGTATATGTAAAAATCTATCAATTTCTTTGCTCTCTTAATTACTAAATTTGATTTATCGCGTCCAAAACCAGTCCTCAAAACCAAAACCAGTCCTCAAAACCAGAGAATGAACTTCTCTCTTCCATAAACTTTTTATCATAGCCTTTTTGAAGTCGAATCCATATTTAGAAGAAGACTGTTTTCGAACTTATAAGACTTTTTTTATTAGACTTTAGAATAAGACTATTTTTTAACTGATCAATCATATACAAGTGACTGCAAAGAAAAACTTACCTATTTACATGGAATACACATAAAAATAAAGCATTTCTACTTCAAAGGTGATATATTTTAATACCTGCTCGATATGACGTTATTTCCAAAGTTGAACATTAATTATTTCCCAGGTGTTACATATCGTACAGTTGAACATAAAGTGCAACAAGAAATACTTAACATACAACATGCGGCTTTCCTTGTCTTTGACGTAACAGAGGTGACGAAATAATCGCTTAAGGAGATATGCTACATGATTTAATTGGGAGATTCGGTCTTTATCGGCGATTGAAATCTATTTTATAAGTCAATTATGCCATATCCTTTATTGCCTTCGATTAAAAATCAAGTTTGTTTACATGTTAAACAAGTTTTTATTCCTTCTAAATTCTTAAATTTGTTTGAAATTTTTTTCCGAACATTCAGGAATCTCGATGTCATAAATTTCTACAGCTAATTTAAAAAAACCAATCCTTTATATCTAAATCAGCTAGTAAGAACTAAAAGAATTTTCCTTCTTTTTTTCTTCTTTTTTTTTTTTTTTTTTTTGTCTTTTTTTTTTTCTTGATTAAATCATAAGTTACATCAGTGTTTGGTTTTTTTTTTCGTTCAATATCTTAAATATCTTTAAGCAATTTTTTTTCTGAAATAGTAGTTCAAAAAGTTTCTGACATGCATTGCTCGGAATGCAGCATGTCGCGCCTTCTCTTTGTAAGACTTATCTTAGAAATCGATAGAAGAAGCTTAGAATTTTAGTTATTTCCGTATAACAATAAAAAAAAAAAAGATCAACGATCCACATTGCGCAAGAAACCCGATCTACGTTTAAACAGGATGTGTCCACCTTCATTCTATCTTTTTTTTCTTTTCTATCTATCTTTCTTTCTTTCTTTGAAAATACTAGTAATCAAATCCCGAATTAGAGCCAAATATGTTTTTTGAATACAAACGCCGATCAGAGAATACAAGTTTTGATAATATATCTATCGAGCGAAAATTGTTAGCTTGTCCAGGCTATACATCATGATCAAAATTCGGACAATAGCGGTTTCAAACAAAACATTACATTTAGTTACGCATACTACTAGAATTTAAATTTGCATACCAACTAAATTTCGAAGAAACCATTTCATGCATTAAAGTACAATGGGCAATTGTTTCAAAAGTGGATTGCACATAGTATAAAAACTTTACGTTGCTCTGCGTTGTCACATTAAACATAAATCAAGATGCGTAACCGAATTGCGCGTACGTCATCAGCCAATCAAATCCTAGGAAAGAAGGGGATTCCCTACTTCTATTCACTTCCTTGTGTGTAGATATAAATAGAACGCTCAAACCACAATACACATCCAAAGCAGATTATTATGTTTATTTTCAGCAAAACTATGATAAAGCACTTGTTTTTAGTGAAATATAAAAGGAATCAAGGTAAAGAAACTAAGAGTCCCCTTCGGCGTTGCCGGTAGGGGACTAAAAAAGACATAAAAAAATCTTAATGTGGGAAAAAAAGGTCCCACACGTATATGAGAATAAGCACCTACCATGGAAAAGTTTTTTGTTGGCATGCTCGTGCCGATTAATAAAAGATGTTGTACCCTAGTGTCAATGGCAAAAATAGTTTACAGGCATATGATATGTGATTTAAAGTCAAGAGTCAGTGTCGAAACTAAAATTTCAAAAGTTTTTTTTTTTTCATAAAGACAAGTATATTAACTATACGTATGCAGGATAGTTTACAAACCAATTGTTTCATTAGAATCGACACAGCATAAGAATAAAATGCATAGTTCTGGGGGTCAAATATTTTTGTTTTGCATTTGCAAGAAGAAGAAGGGAGGAGATCTCCAACAAGACCCCGTTGCAGCGTCAACAGCAAAACACCCGATGCAAAAATACAAAAGACGAGTACAGCACGAGACGGAAAAATGACACACGACATGTAAACATCAAACACAAAAGACTACACATAAACCGACGAGACCAATGGACAACCGGTGCCGACTTAAGAAGTACCGGTAATTATATAATATTAAATGAATTCATTAAAAAGTTACGAGGTATTTGGTGTAATTTTTTTTCTTTAAATCTAATCAAGATTCTAGAAAGAAGGTCGAAGTCGATTATGTCAAGGTCGATAGGTAAAAAACATAGGGCACCCTTCAAAAACCCAACTATCGAATTTCATTATGAGAAGACATTTCATACCAATGATCATTTGCCGGGACCAGATGTTGTAAGGTGTAAATCGTAAAATGGTGAAAGAATCGCCTGTACAAAGAAATATGAAAAGTGATTCATTTTGCTCTACATTCTGCTTATTTCAAGCAACGCTGAAGGACAAACGGAAACACAGACGGACAGATAGAAATATCTGAATACCAAAGGACAAGATAGCAAATTGTGCAGCAGAGTAAAACCGATTTTCAACGGCAAAGGGCTGACGGAAGAGGACATTAAAAGACGGACAGACATACAAATCAAACAATGTCCCACATACGAGGCAGACCAATGAAATTTTTTTTTTTTTCAATCGAAGATCAAAGGGTATAAGTGTCAAACAAGAATTAAAATCAAGACAAGATTTCTGGAAACTCCAACGAAGAGGTACTTCTTATTAAAGTTTACTGCACTTTTTGGGTAGAATACAATTTTACTCGTACTATATGTATGCTGTTATGATTTTTACAAATTTCATTTTATCTTTAAATGTTAAAATTTATCCTGAAAAAAAGAACATGGCAAATATGAAGTCATATTCTTACCTTGATATTTGTGAAATACCCATTTTCATCAATTCCTTCGCTTTCATTTTGATCTAATACATTAAAAATCTTCAAGAAAAAACACAAAACATGGGCAGAATTTCAGTTCTACTTAAACTAAAAACTGTCGATTTTTTCCCCCGAGGATAAGTACAAAATATCGTGGCGACTAAAGAGAACCTACAGCGATTCATCTCGCGCGCATGCTAATTATAGACAAAATGAAAACAATTAACTGCCTTTTTCAGGGGTTAACAAGGTAATGTATGTACATTTGTGTACGAGCAAGATAGACATGATTTGCATTTTGCTGAATGAAGTGGTGTTTGAGCGCGTGTGGGAGACATCTGACAATCAACATTGTACTGATACGACAGACAGAGAGGATCTTAGTATTAAAGACGTATGTACCGAGATGTCATCTTGATGTACGAAAAGACATGAAAAATCAGTCCTAGTTGACCCATCAGAAGTTGTTTTTTTTTTCCACAAAGCAGTTTTAGAGGAACATTAATGATGTACGCGTGTCGTGTATGTCATTTGGACGTAAAGATCGTTTTAAAAATAAAATACATTATTTTTTTCCAGTTCAAAACTGATCTTTTTTCCTGTATATAACCATACATTTAATTGGAGAAACTTGGTTCGCGCGAACCTGGTCCATATTAGACCAAGACCATCTTATCCATCGGACACTGTCGTGTCAAAGGCTTTGATATATATCGCAATTCGAAAGTTTTAACAATCCTAGTACAAGATAATGACAAGAAATATGAATAGCAGGTGCAATATGACGAGTTGCAGTATCATCCTGATCCGTGACCTTGAAACTTGACCTAATGTAACCAAAATTGAATCCTAGTACAAGATAATGACAAGAAATATGAATAACAGGTGCAATATGACGAGTTGCAGTATCATCCTGATCCGTGGCCTTGAAACTTGACCTAATGTAACCAAATTCAATTTCAATGTTCTTTCATGTACATGTAGTTACTGTGGCAGACAGACAACAAATTCTAATTAAGTCCACAAAACGGCAGACGGATATTCTATAAAACAAACGTATTTCCAAAGATAATGTGATAAACATTTATCTCTTCTTTTTAGTTTTTCTAAATCAGCCACAGGACAAAGCGATAAGGATATTTTCTGCAACAAATAACGTATACGTATATGTCGATAAATCCATACAGCTATAGACACTATCACAAGTTCCAGCCCCCCCCTCCCCCCCCCCCAAAAAAAAAATTCGGATATTCGCCCCCACCCCCTTCTGGAGTATATATTTTTTCCCTCCTGTCAGAGGAACAGAGGAATTTCCCATCATATAAAAGATATTTTCTTTGAAAAACAAATCATTTTAAAATAGCGTGTTTAATTCAACAAAACCAGAATCCAAAAATATTAGAATATGGTTCCTTTAATGTAAACTTTGTTATTCAAGCCATTCCAATTATATTGATGCTATGTAATACAGTTTTTGAAAGAATTTTGATTTATTCAAAAATTCCCCTTTTGAGTAGTTATCGCACATATTTCCCCTCACATATCGGCCTTGACCCCCTTCCCCCAAAAGTGAGAAAAAAACCACGGGAGTCAACAACTTGGCGCCATCAAATACATAATTCTTATTGATACAACATTTTATTCAGGAAACTTTCAAAACTACAAGTCCAAGATCGATTTACACATCAAATACTAAATCTTATCTATATCAAGGTTCATCAAAATGTATCACAGTTGCAATGTACCTAGTTGCAGCATATAAAGCCTTGACCCACGACCTTAACCTCTGACCTATTGACCCAAAATCAATTTCAAAGTTCTTTTGAAAAATGAAGATAGTCTTTGCTACTGAAAACAAAACCAAACTACGAACTTTAATGTTGTTTGTAACATAACGGACGTACACATGGTCAATTAGATATTCTTAAATTCAATTTTTTTTCAAATCAGATTATTTTTCCTATTATATACATTGTATTTATTACAACAGACGACAGGACAGACGGAAACACTTCAGACAAATTCCTTAAGATTTTTTTTCACAGCAGAGTTTGTTGAAAGCAAAGTCACCTCACAGTCTAGTTAACACCATGATAAATGAGCATGGTTTTCGAATGCCGGAAGATGGCAAAGGTTGCACTTGACACATACTGTCGACGCTTCGCCAAACGTCAACTGAAATTGTCAAAATGCTAAGTAGCCATGGAGAGAAACAACATAGCTCGCCTCCCTGAACTACAATGGAAATAAGGACCCAGACACTCCGTTAATTTGTGTAAGACAAAAGGAGGTCTACCACCAGCGAAAAATTGCATAAATATATTCCCTTGACAAGCTAATTCAACATACAAAGACTAATTGAAAACGTGTCCTTCAAACGGTAGCACATGGCTCCCAGCGCAACGAAAAACACTTCATGGTAATCAACTTAATTAAACTGCGTCAAAATAAAACTGGAACTGACTCGGTATAAAGTCAATTTCATAATACCGTTCATGTAATATGACGGCCGTCAAGCGAAAACCACCCTTATCTGTCTATGACGTCAAAAAGAGAAATCGGACTGTAAAGACGTCGTCAATTTCGCGTATTTTTCGCGTTACGTGTTGCGATAACTTTTCAACCACGTGGACGTTAAAGTCATCAATAAATTGTAATCTACAGAATGTTATAGCCTATTACTTTAATGACTTTAAAAGTACGTTTTGAAATCCTATTCTGAAAATTTAGTGATGAGTTAATTGATATAAAAACAAGGATTTTTTTTTCTCATTTTACCGCAATCAGCGTGACCAACGAACTGGGCCTGTACACGTTTAGGGAAAAAAACCATTTTCAAAATTCAAAATGCTTCATTTTTTATTGCAAAGAGACGTATGTTTTCACATTTCTTCTTCTTCTTCTTCTTCTTTGTCTTCTAGTACTGAACATCATTTATAAGTCGCGAATCCGAAACGGCCAAGGATATATTTGATCCTCGATTTATGTTGATAAGCAATATGTATACTTAAATACCTAGTTTTCAAAGAAGCATTATAGAGTGGTTTGTTATCAATCTCTAAAGACCAATTTTCAAAAAATTCATCTATCGTTTGCAGAAGGAAAAACAATAGCGTTTTGATTAAAGTGGAGAAGAATGAGAAATAAATGAACCTATAAAGGCTATATGGCAGTACGATTATCATACTTGAAATTGAAATTCTAAACCTGAAAGTCCGTATCATGTCCTCAGAATGGAAAGAGGCATCATCTGCTACAAATAAAGACTACACTAAATTGTTGAAAAAGATTTAGGTTTATAGTATACAATACATAACATTACGAATCTAGGGGGCAGGGGCGTTTAGGATGCTTAAGGAGGTCAGGAATATGTAATAAATATACCTATTTAGATGTATACAGGGATTTTTTTTCAATCAAAGGCTGAACCCCACACCCTTTTGACGGATTGGACCCCGAAATGAAATATCTGTCCATGAATTAGCTCTACTAGTATTTGTTTTCATTACACATGTAGAAGGTTTATAAGAGAGAGAGGAAGAGATTAAATTCATTAACTTTGTATCTATATTACTATAAAATATGTTTTAATTTTTCTAGTGTGCGTGAAAAGTGATGCTACATCAAGTGGCGACCTCTATAATAACGACGTACATATGGATATTAAATTTTGTATCTACAAATCACCACACTCTATGCAATTTGAAATTTTGGAGAAATATGGTATAACATCCGAGAAATTTGAAGAAATACTCGCCGATTTTATCTTGTGTCCGCTTCGGGCGGGGCCGACTCCCCATGTCGCACATGGCAGACTCCCCTAATGTGACGTTGTATACGGTGCAAATTTTAAACTGATAGTCGCCAACTATTCATTGGATTCTCGTAGAGAGAGACTTTTGTAGCTGCGGTGTTCTTCTTCCTTTCTATGTTTTTTTTTTCGGTAGGGGGAGGGGGTATATTAATAATTGACATACAACCATACATATACGATTTGGATTTTCTCCGAATTTGTGCACTGCACGACTGAAAATGATAAAAAAAAATGCAAATCCGCCTAGCTCCCCCCCTAATATGACCATTGAAGATTTGAATAACTCATCAACTAAAAGTGTAACAACCAAATGAGATAAAGCAAAGAACTACTCTCAACAAAATTCTTTTATTTATTCACTCAAAAAAAAAAAATATAAAAGAATGAATTAGTTTTAAAGTATGAAAATATGAAAAAAATGTAATTATTGCAATCTTTAATAAATGGAGAAGAATAACCTTGAAGTTAGGTTATCAAGAAACTTTTGAACTTTTCGTATATGGAGGGAATGAAAAACGTTTTGAGAAAAATCAAGAAATAAACAAAACACTGAAGGTTGTGCATCTTGACGACTACCTCTCTTGAATCTTTTTTTTTTTTTTTTATTCTTTTTTTTCCATTTATCATTACTTATTAACATGGTTTACATATAATGATTTCTACATTAAGAAAAAAAATGTAATTTCATTCGTTTAAACGGAGTGCATAAGACTGAAATTAATTTCTCTTGGTTTTCATTTGTCATGATAGAGGGCGCTTTTCTGTTTTTTTCGCGCCAAGTGTGCTCCGTGTCTCATTCTGGTCATTCGACACGTAAACGCCCTGTCGAAAACATCATATTGTTAAATTTTCTAATTTTTCATTAGAAATCCGATTATATATTCATTTATATATCTTTTGATATATTTACATTTGTGATTAATCTTATTATTATATTGATTATGTCTTTCTACAGAAAAACGGGTTTCAGGGTGATTTGCTGCTTTTCATGTTATATTTTCATATGAATAGGTATTGATAGGTTTAATCGATCTACCCATTTAATGAATCCTTTGGATACAATACATTCTTGTTTTTCAAAAAAAGAAAAATATATTTTCTTAGAAAAATTATCGAAATATGATAGTAAGTAAATAGGACTTCTGATTATAGGATAAGACATTTTGGTTAACAAGTGTAGTTATCCTGACTGTTGTAACCATCTATTCACTGCTGAAACTACCCCGTAATACTCTAAAAAGTTGGTATCAATATCATATAATGCTCTGAATTCATCGTATGTTAAAAAATTACCGTTACAATCAATTATGTCATTTAAAAAATATACATGTTTCGATGCCCAAGATTTATAGAATATACATCTATTGTTTATTTTTATATTCTTATTGAAGAAGATTGGAATTTGTGCAACTTCTTGAATATCTTTTTCTGTAATTTCGCAAAATTCCCCCCAAATGTTAAGCACTTCTTTCCAAAAGTCGTTTGATACAGAATCAGCTATTTTGAAGGTATATTCTGTCCCACAGTTTACCAACATTTCATAATCTAAAGATTCTATTGTAATATCATTCCAACTTTTATGTTCAAACAAAAACTTCTTCATCCAAGATAATTTTAATTTCTTAATAAAAGCTGCAACATTTATCATTTTTAGTCCACCTTCAGTATAGTTTTTTACCATAATATTTCTTTTAATTCTATCTGGTTTTCCGTTCCATATAAAAGAGTAAAATAATTTTTCAATACTTTTAATCTGTGCTACAGTAGGCGAAGGAAGAGGTAGAAGTATATGAGTGAGAATAGACAGTGCAAGGGATTTGACGATGACGATTTTGCCAAAAGGAGTCAAATTCCTCCTCTTCCAATTAAACAAGACATTCTTGACAGAACCTCTCTTGAATCTTGGAGCAGTGAATCCATGTGTTAATAAAGGAAGTGACAAATTAAAAGAAAATACAGTTTCACGCGCGGATCTAGGGAATTGTGAGGTCAGACTATCCTGGAATTAGCGGAACTGATTATCCTATGTTTATCAAATTCATTTTTTCAAAATCATACGCTGCTCCCCTGATGGACACCACCCTTGGGAAAATTTCTAGATCCTACCGTTTTCTGTTGAAATAAACAACAATTCAAAAAAGTAAAGATAAGAAAAATTATCATGACAAGGGTAGAGTCGTTTATGTACAAAACTAATCGAAAATAGAAAGATTCTGATTTTGTTTGATTTGACTTCTCTTACGTGTGCTCGATATCACAGATGTTTTTGTGTGTCGCCTGCGAAGCAAAGCGAAACTTTTGGATCTTTTTGCCCGGTGTCCGTCTGTCTGTCACACTTGGATGTCGCACCCTATATAACAGTGATCCCTAATTGTCGCTGTTTGGAATGATTTCTTAGTGCAGTAGGTACATGTACGTGCAATATGTAACAAACGAAAAAAAAAGAAGACATAGAGCAATGAAATTGCTAGTAAGGAAAACAGTACAACTAGAAGGATCTTAACAGCCCCCTCTCCTCCCAAAATTTTGACACTTGTAGATAGATTGAAATTTCTGATAGTGTATATAGAACAAATAGGGCTAGCAAAAGATATGTCAACAAGTTAAATGAAAAGTGTCTTTGTGCAAACGTGTGATTAGTACATGAATTGACTCCAAAATGTTGACATAAAACATGCAAATCTTTGTATTCATAAAAAAAATGCTACATTTGATTAATGTTCGATATTGCTTTTATTTTAAAAGTTGTCTTTTTTTTTTCGAAAGTTTCGTTTTAAAACATTGAAATTGACCAAAAAAAAAAAAAAATACAAATATAGGCCGAATATAACTGTTGATATTACAATTATTTTAAAGTATTAATTTGATAGAATACTGGTAAATGTAAAGATAATGGCGAGGACAATCACTTTTCCCGAAAAAATTCATATGTACTTAGGAATACGGTATTCCGGCGAATCGTCGCTGTTGAAGCTAAACATCAGCATTTCTGTGTTGTTCAACATTTATTATGCGAAATAACATTTCCTAATCTTGGTTAGATTGCGGGTATAAAAAAAAATGTGAATGGATCAACGTATTATAACAAGAGGTTATGATGCGAGATCCAAGTACATTGTATAGATCTACATCAAAGTATTCGATTTCTGATATTGGTGAAATAAACATGCATAGAAGGTCAATATATCATCAACAGAAACTATATGTATTCATTTGATACATCCACATATTTATACCGGATATACACACTGAATTATGACGTCGTCGTACCATAACTTTGACGTCGTCAGATTCTTTGCTAAAACGTCGCGTAACGTCATGTCAAAGTTTTCAAATAAGATTTATGACATTTATCCATGCCATATACATACATATCATATATCATTTTGTTCAGAATGAAATGTACTATTGTAATTCGTTGAAAAATAAAATTGCCATATTTTTCACTTAAGGGTGGTTTTCGCTTGACGGCCGTCATATAAGACAATTAATAAGCATGATAAGTTCTGTACTTTTATCTCTCTGAGACCAAACGCTACATGTGTAAGTGTAGTAAAGGGATTTGATGGAGATTTTCTCCTTCAGTTCTAGATGACGATGAGGTTTTAACATAAGTCTAGAGCCCTTTAAGGTATCCTACTTCAAATACATTAATATTTACAGAGTTCTGTAATTATATTCTCATTAAGTCATACAGTTCTGTGAGTTTGATAGTCAGTTTACAATCCTGTGAGATTTTCTTATTAGTCATATACTAGTAGTTCTGTGAATTTGATAGTACTACTGTCCAGTGAAAATCGGTCCACGGTCTATGGTCCACTGAGGTTTCATCAGTAATCATACAGTTCTGTGAGTTTGATAGTCCCTACTGTCATGTGAGGTTCTGCCAACAGTCTATGTTCCTGTGAGGTTTCTCAATTAGTCATATAGTTCTGTGAGTTTGATAGTCCTACTGTCCTGTGAGGTTTTGTCATAGGTCTATGGTCCTGTGATGTGTCTTCATTAGTCATATAGTTTTGTGAGTTTGATAGGTCTACTGTCCTGTGAGGTTTTGTCATCAGTATATGGTCCTGTAATTTTTCTCCATTAGTTTTATAGTTCTGTGAGTTTGATAGTCCTACAGTCCTTTGAAGTTCTGTCAACAGTCTATGGTCGTGAGAGGTTTCTTCATTAGTCATACAGTTCTGTGAGTTTGATACATCTACTGTCCAGTGAGGTTCTGTCAACAGTCTATGGTCCTCTGAGGTTTCTCCATTAGTCATAAAGTTCTGTGAGTTTGATAGATCTACTGTGCAGTGAGGTTCTGTCATCAGTCTATGGTATGTGACGTTTCTTCAGTCATACGGTTCTCTAAGTTCGATAGATCTACTGTCAAGTGAGGTTCTGTCAACAGTCTATGGTCCTGTGAGGTTTCTTCAGTCATACAGTTCTGTGGGTTTGATAGTCCTACTGTCCAGTGAGGTTATATCAACAGTCTATGGTTCTGTGAGGTTTCTTCATTAGTCATACAGTTCTGTGAGTTTGATATGTCTATTGTACAGTGAGGTTCTGTCATCAGTCTATGGTTCTCTGAGGTTTCTCCATTAGTCATAAAGTTCTGTGAGTTTGATAGATCTACTGTCCAGTGAGGATCTGTCATCAGTCTATGGTATGTGAGGTTTCTCCATTAGTCATACAGTTCTGTGAGTTTGATAGATCTGCTGTCCAGTGAGGTTCTGTCAACAGTCTATGGTCCTGTGAGGTTTCTTCAGTCATACAGTTCTGTGAGTTTGATAGTCCTACTGTCCAGTGAGGTTCTGTCAACAGTCTATGGTCCTGTGAGGTTTCTTCAGTCATACAGTTCTGTGAGTTTGATAGTTCTACTGTACAGTGAGGTTCTGTCAATAAACAAATGACTGTCTTCCTTTTGGTGTTCATGGGTGTATAATTCTGGTTGGTCATGTGCAAATTCCGTGAATCGCGAAGCGATTCTCAGAGAATTTGCACGTGTCCAACTAGAATTATACACCCATGAACACCAAAAGTAAGACAGTCATAACTTATATTTACATTTATTTTAATTATCGGTCATTTTTATTTGCATGCACTTCGCACATTTTGCCTGTAACAGCATCAAATGTATTTTAACGTTGGTAAATTCTCCCTACATCAGTACATGCAAAACATGAACATGACGTCATAATAGCAACCCAAGTTATTGGAAAATAATTCTTGTTGCCTAATGGGTGTTGAACATGGGGAATCTACTAGTAATGTAAATATCAGTCTATGGTCCTATGAGGTTTCTCCATTAGTCATAAAGTTCTGTGAGTTTGATAGTTCTATTGTACAGTGAGGTTTTGTCATCAGTCTATGGTCCTCTGAGGTTTCTCCATTAGTCATAAAGTTCTGTGAGTTTGATAGATCTACTGTCCAGTGAGGTTCTGTCAAAAGTCTATGGTCCTCTGAGGTTTCTCTATCAGTCATACAGTTCTGTGAGTTTGATAGTTCTACTCTCCAGTGAGGATCTGTCATCAGTCTATGGTATGTGAGGTTTCTCCATTAGTTTGATAGATCTACTGTCCAGTGAGGTTCTGTCAACAGTCTATGGTCCTGTGAGGTTTCTTCAGTCATACAGTTCTGTGAGTTTGATAGTCCTACTGTCACGAAGCGATTCTCACAGAATTTGCACATGTCCAACCAGAGTTATACACCCATGAACACCAAAAGTAAGACAGTCATAACTTATATTTACATTTTTTTTAATTACCGGTCATTTTTATTTGCATACACTTCGCACATTTTGCCTGTAACAGCATCAAATGTATTTTAAGGTGGTAAATTCTCCCTACATGCAAAACATGAACATGACGTCATAATAGCAACCCAAGTTATTGGAAAATAATTCTAGTTGCCTAATGGGTGTTGAACATGGGGAATCTACTAGTTATGTAAATATCAGTCTATGGTCCTATGAGGTTTCTCCATTAGTCATAAAGTTCTGTGAGTTTGATAGTTCTATTGTACAGTGAGGTTCTGTCATCAGTCTATGGTCCTCTGAGGTTTCTCCATTAGTCATAAAGTTCTGTGAGTTTGATAGATCTACTGTGCAGTGAAGTTCTGTCATCAGTCTATGGTATGTGAGCTTTCTTCAGTCATACAGTTCTCTTAGTTTGATAGATCTACTGTCTAGTGAGGTTCTGTCAACAGTCTATGGTCCTATGAGGTTTCTCCATTAGTCATAAAGTTCTGTGAGTTTGATAGATCTACTGTCCAGTGAGGTTCTGTCAACAATTATGATCCTGTGAGGTTTCATCACTAGCCATACAGTTCTGTGAGTTTGATAGTCCTACTGTCCAGTGAGGTTCTGTCAACAGTCTATGATCCTGTGAGGTTTCTCCACTAGTCATAAATTTCTGTGAGTTTGATAGATCTACTGTGCAGTGAAGTTCTGTCATCAGTCTATGGTATGTTAGCTTTCTTCAGTCATACAGTTCTCTGAGTTTGATAGTCCTACTGTCCAGTGAGGTTCTGTCAACAGTCTATGGTATGTGAGGTTTCTCCACTAGTCATAAATTTCTGTGAGTTTGATAGATCAGTCTATGGTATGTCTGAGTTTGATAGTCCTACTGTCCAGTGAGGTTCTGTCAACAGTCTATGGTATGTGAGGTTTCCCCACTAGTCATAAATTTCTGTGAGTTTGATAGATCTACTGTGCAGTGAAGTTATGTCAACTGTCTATGGTCTTGTGAGGTTTCTCCATTAGTCATACAGTTCTGTGAGTTTGATAGATCTGTTGTCCAGTGAGGTTCTGTCAACAGTCTATGGTCCTGTGAGGTTTCTTCAGTCATACAGTTCTGTGAGTTTGATAGTCCTACTGTCACGAAGCGATTCTCACGGAATTTGCACGTGTCCAACCAGAATTATACACCCATGAACACCAAAAGTAAGACAGTCATAACTTATATTTACATTTATTTTAATTACCGGTCATTTTTATTTGCAAACACTTCGCACATTTTGCCTGTAACAGCATCAATGTATTTTAACGTTGGTAAATTCTCCCTACATGCAAAACATGAACATGACGTCATAATAGCAACCCAAGTTATTGGAAAATAATTCTAGTTGCCTAATGGGCGTTGAACATGGGGAATCTACTAGTTATGTAAATATCAGTCTATGGTCCTATGAGGTTTCTCCATTAGTCATAAAGTTCTGTGAGTTTGATAGTTCTATTGTACAGTGAGGTTCTGTCATCAGTCTATGGTCCTCTGAGGTTTCTCCATTAGTCATAAAGTTCTGTGAGTTTGATAGATCTACTGTGCAGTGAAGTTCTGTCATCAGTCTATGGTATGTGAGCTTTCTTCAGTCATACAGTTCTCTTAGTTTGATAGATCTACTGTCCAGTGAGGTTCTGTCAACAGTCTATGGTCCTATGAGGTTTCTCCATTAGTCATAAAGTTCTGTGAGTTTGATAGATCTACTGTCCAGTGAGGTTCTGTCAACAGTTTATGATCCTGTGAGGTTTCATCACTAGCCATACAGTTCTGTGAGTTTGATAGTCCTACTGTCCAGTGAGGTTCTGTCAACAGTCTATGGTATGTGAGGTTTCTCCACTAGTCATAAATTTCTGTGAGTTTGATAGATAGTTCTGTCATCAGTCTATGGTATGTTAGCTTTCTTCAGTCATACAGTTCTCTGAGTTTGATAGTCCTACTGTCCAGTGAGGTTCTGTCAACAGTCTATGGTATGTGAGGTTTCTCCACTAGTCATAAATTTCTGTGAGTTTGATAGATCAGTCTATGGTATGTCTGAGTTTGATAGTCCTACTGTCCAGTGAGGTTCTGTCAACAGTCTATGGTATGTGAGGTTTCTCCACTAGTCATAAATTTCTGTGAGTTTGATAGTTCTACTGTGCAGTGAAGTTATGTCAACTGTCTATGGTCTTGTGAGGTCTCTACATTAGTCATACAGTACTATGAGTTTGATAGTTCTACTGTGCAGTGAGGTTATGTCAACAGTCTGTGGTCCTGTGAGGTTTCTTCATTAGTCATACAGTTCGGTGAGTTTGATAGTCCTACTATTAATTGAGGCCAATTAATGAGTACTGCTAGTTTACAAAAAGAATTAAGTCTACATCATTAATAGTGTGAGAAGAGTTGTGAGCACAAGATTGCATAGAATTATATAGGAGGAAATGACCATACCTATTTTCTAAGACCCTGGGGGTCAGGGGCTCAAACAAAATATCAGGTGCACAATAAGACCATAGACCCATCATATTGAAAAAAGAATAGGAGTAAATGACCACACCCATTTCCTAAGACATATATATCAAGTGCACAGCTAGACGACAAACCTATTATATTGCAAAAGGAATCAAGTCTCTATCATTTATAGTGGCAGAGGAGTTGCGAGCACAAGATTACATAGATTTTCAATGACCAAGCCGATTTTTTAAGACCCTGGGGGTCAGGGGCTGATACCTAATGTCAGGTGCATAACTAGACCACATACCAAGTAGGATGCAAAAAGAATTAACTTTCTATCTCCTATGGTTTCAGAGGAGTTGAGAGCACAAGAATTGTTTACGGACGGACGGACGGACAGACGGATGAAGGGTGATGACATAAGCTCGACTGGTCAGAGACCAGTAGAGCCAATAAAGTGCCAATAAAGGATCAAAGGTAGACAGAAATACCATCGAATTGTGTACGAATCATCAAACTTCTTTTACACCGTGGATATAAGGGGCGAAACAATATGCCAAAAGTTATTCGCAATATATATTGCGATATTTTATCAGATGTATTGTGATATATTGTTTCCTTTTATTTTTATCATTTTTGATGTAAAATCAGGTGCCCCTTCGTATGTTTTTTATACTGTTTATATTTCCTGATAGGATTTCACTTTGTCAATGTCATTTGCTTGAAAAAAACACACACAATTCATTGAAGCGTTTTGATTACTTATGTCATGATTCATTTCAATTGATAGCAATGTGGACCATAGGTCGCTTTTTAGGTCTTCCGACTTCCGTCGGAAGACCTATTGTTTTCGTAACCGTGGAAAATTGGATCAGCGATTTCTCAAGAACCCTGTAAGCTAGGACAATGAAAGTTCTCCAACGTTACGTTTGGAGTAAAAGCTAGATTGGTCTTTTTTATTTTTGGTCTCTGTTATTTTTTTTATCATGTTTTTTAGTAGATTCAAATATTTGACGGGAGCGTCGAATTACTCAAAAGGACCGAAAATTTCATGTTTTGCTATTTGTAAGCTTAAATATCTCGTATTTTGCTATCTACAATTTCCATTCTTTTTGAAAGTCGACAGCCATGCAAGATATGAAATGCTAGATGCACACTGTAACGATTGATTACGATGACGTCCTTCACCGTCCTTCATATTTCCAAATTCAGAAGTTCATAGGAGGAAGACACTTTTTTGCTTATAATAGTAAAAAAAAATTAAGCTTATGAAGTTTCCTAAAAATTTCAATATTATTATTTTTTATCCATATATCTGTCTTATTTAGTCTTTCTGATTTTTCCTATCTCTTACTGTTGAAAAGATATGAGCATCGAAATTTTGAGTTGGGTATTTCGATACACCTTCACGCCAACAGATCGGGCGCACACTAAAATTGGTAGTCCGAGTCCGACTCGAGAAAAGCAGTGTTGAGATTTTCAAATTCCGATTTCACGGCAATGATGAATATGCATTTCATAAATACATTTCGATATACACAATTTGATTTTAAAACAGTTGATTAATTTAGAAGAGATCAGCTACAAACCAGAATTTACACACAAAAAGTGGTAGTTTGATTCCGATTTCTAACCTACAAACCTGTTTCTAAACTTCAATAACTATATTTTGAACATCAAGTTTAATTTCTAATTCTAGCAAACGTTCGAACATAATTTTCGGTTGGTTTATTTACAAATTGATGAACAATTTCTCCAACATTCTTCCCTCCCCTCGTTTTTCGAAAACAGTTCTGTTTATATTGAACGATGTCGCCATGATGGAAATTCAAAATAAACTTTGAAAAAAGGGAAGGGGGGGGGGGGTCCAAATTTGAACCTGCACAGCGAGAACCTCATGGTATTTATATATATATATATTGAACGTAACTTGTTATTACCATTTCTCTTCTCAAGAAAATTGGTTCTACAGCTACGAGCTCGCCTTTTTTATGGGGGAAGGGGGCAGGAAGAATTTGCAAAAAAAAAAAAATCCCGGCTCTGAAAAATGCTGAAAAAAATACTCCGGCCCAAAGGGCCGGCAATTTTTTTTTCCCGGACCATGCAAAAGTAAGGATACATTGCATGATATGGAATTTTTTGCTGGCCCTTTGTGCCAGACAATTTAAAGTCAAAAAATTAATTAATATAAATACAAACTGTTCACATAGCTGTATCTACCAGAGACCTAATACGCATAGGCACAAAAATCTAGAAAAGGTTCTATTTAAACATCATACAATCTGTCTGAAATTGCAAAGAGACATCTGAAGGAACGGTTATTAACTCATACTCTGTAACAGCGGGGAGTTTAACTTACACAGACATTCACAACATTTGACAATTTGTTTAAATCCGGCCCGAAGAACCGGCGAAAATTTTTCTCCGACTCTGGTAATGGCTGAAAAAAATGGCCTGCTCAGAAAATTGCTGAAAAAATTTTACCGGCTGGCAATAGAATTCCTAACCCCCCCCCCCCCAAATCAAATGGTTGCTCACCAACAATTATCGGTTTGAAAATTTAATGTTACTGCTATTTGAAAACTTAAATATATAATATAAATACATGTAATGTGACGTCCTTCATATTTCCAAACCAAAAATTGTATAGGAGGAAGACACTCTTGTTGCAACCGCAACAAGAAACCTTTCTAGTTCAATTATCTATTCATATATCGATTATCAATATGTTGTTATACCCCTAGTGGATATGATCCTTCTGTTACCAGATTGTCCAAACCTCTTTAGAGAAGACAGGGCCTCGACCACCTGTCCTCTATGAATCTCAGTTGGACTCTTCAGGTGATAACATGCATGAGCTTGCTAGAGCTCGCTACAGCCCTCAGAGCATAGACTGTATTTTGTACGTCTTATGTTTTTATATCCATTTACATATCCATCTGTGTGTTTCTTGGGCCCCTGCGTCATGCTGTCTGTTTGTATGTTCATCTTACAGTGAGGAGGTTATTTTACACCACAATTGTGCGTTCTTAGAGACCTCTGGGTAATTAGAAAAGTGGGAGGGTTATGCGCACATAATTCTGATAACCACATCGTCTGCTACTGACATGGCAGATGGCCTTCCTAAGTTGGCACCGAATGCCCATTGGTCCCGTTGGTTTATGTGCAGTCATTTGTGTTTGATGTTTCTATGTGATTTGGCATTCCTTGTACTATTTGCGTCTCTTTCTGTGCGTGTCTGCTTTGTGTTTTAGCAGTGGGTGTTTTGGGGTTTTGCTGTTGGTACTGGTACTGCAGCCGGGTGTTGTTGGAGATCCCCTCCTTTCCTTTGTACCTCCAACATCAGGGGTTTTTTTTTTATTTTGGGGAAGGTGCCTGTGCCTGTCCCATTTGGGAAAATTTGCGACATTTTTGCTGAAATTGGGAAATTTTTTATACAAATTGTCACCTCAGTATAACCATAAAGTATCATTTATTAACACTGCTAATCCATTGATTTGCTGGAAATGAACAAGGGATGAATGAAAAACTTAAAGATGCACTTAGAAATCGGACATTTTGTGCTGACTTCCAGGTTTCGAGTCTCATTTTCTCAGGTGATTTTTTCATAATTCCTCTTTGGGAATTTAAGAGTGAATTTTTGGGAAAAATAGAGGAAATTTGGCATTGGGAAGGGGCCGAAATTCGGCCCCAAAACAAGGAAAAAAACCCCTGAACCTGCAAAATAATATTACCAGGATTTGCTCAGTAGTGTAGCCTAGTTTTTCAGCCAGCATGCGCCAGTTATTGCCTTCCAGACTGGATTCTGGATCCAGCTTGTTAGCCAGATTCTGCCAGACTTCAAATCCCACCACACTGAACGGAATGTCATCCTCCTTTATACCAGCTGCTCTCTCCCCCTAAATGGATAAAATGTATTTTGTAACATGATTTTTTAACAACTTTAAAGAAAATTTCTTAATAAGAAACTTTTTGAATGATTAAATTTCACATTTTCGAGGCTTAATATTCCATCATTATTTATGCCACTTTTAGTTAAAAAATTTGATGGAGTTGATTATTGAGTAGAATGCTTATTATAAAATGCCGTTTTCAAACTTTTGACTTCGACCTTTGGAGCACAACCAATAGGGATGCATCTTAGGTCATAAGAAATGAATATGAGAGGCATCATCGCTGTAGGTCAAAAAGGTTAATTTTTGTACAGACTGTGTCTCTTTTACTGTTAATGATTACGATACATGTACATAAATATGTACTAAGTCTTGTACTTGCCATTCTGTTAACTAAGGTTATCTTTTTTTTTTTATTAAATGATCAGGAATAATTGCCGATTTTGCTTATTTCTGATTGGTGGAGACACCATTTGATAGAGTGCACCTCAGAGTGAGTTGACTGCTAACGCTCGAAAGCAGCTGTCTATTCAGGATTCAGTGACGTAATAGTAACAAGCGTGTGTGTTGATAAATATACAGTGTTAGATCTTGGACTTTGCATATCATTACAATGCAAATGTTAAAAAATCCTGATAATTTAATAAAGCAGTTATTGACTTCTGATTTCGGTTTACTCGTGACTATACAGACCTGGTCAGGCATTGGTCAACCAAGACCTGACCAGGTCTGTATAGTCATGAGTAGACCTAATCAAAAGTCAATAATCGTATAGTACAGACTGTCTCTCTTTATCTGTGCATGCTTTTCACAGTTAATCATGTTTATGATTACATTATATGAATATATGTGGTAAGTCTTGTACTTACCATTCTGTAAACTACGGTTATTTTTTTACGGACTGTCTCTCTTCATCTATGCATGTTTTTCATTGTTAAATATTATGATGCATACATGTACTTACCATTCTGTTGAATAAGAACAATACTGTTTTATGGCCAAGGTTGAATCAAGTCTCTAGGAAAGATTCCCATTTCCTAAAAATATACGGTGCACACATCACTCTGAAAAAAAGCAAGAAAAAATTCTAGATTACATGTATCTTGTACATGTTGTAGTTGAAATTCAAGGAACAGACATTAATTTTTCATATTACCACAGTTGACTTGCATTTTACACATCCTAACGATTTTGAATGTTTTTCTGTGATATCTCCTCTGCCTTCTATGGAAAACGTTCAAATTTCTCTCAAATAATGCTTTGCCCTTTCCACAGACTCTCGTGTAGAAAAAAATGAAAAACCAATCAAAAATATGGTTTCTTTACCGATTTTTTTTACCATATATTACATGTACGTCCATTTTTTGTAATTCACTGGACCTTTTCCAGACATCTGAATTTAAAGCTGTCAATCTCGGTCAATTTCAGCCCAAACTGGATTATTTTCACAAATTGTTTTCTTCAATTTTTTCTATAAATGACTGTGTAAAAATAATCTTGGTAACAGAATGGATCGAAATTCTCAAATCATGTAGATTATAAAAGTATGGTTATCGGCTACTTCCCCCGGTGCGCGATATTAAACAGGGCAGAAAGGAGTGAAAAGGTAGTGCGATAAAGCAACATGGATGCAAAATTTTGTTCATATGATTCAGGATTTTGGAATTCGATCTCCATTTAAAAAACTACAAAACAGTTCCTTCAAAGTACTTGAAAAGAAGAAACTGTTCAAACACCAGTATGGTACAGGAGAATTGGTTTCGACCAAAGCCAAAGTTACCCCTACATTGTACAGGTTGGGCTCATCATTGAATCTCAGATGCTCTGTCGTGTTTGGTCAGCTGTGTCATAAATGCGTGACTGATCAATGTCAGAAACTTGATGTCGATAACAATTAAGAAATCCTAAATTTTGTTCGATTTTCCAAATAAAATATTCTTCATTACAGGAAATAGTCCCTCTATCAGCAAACAGGTATATTTATCACTGAATCTGAATCCAGTCGTTGTTTGCATATAAATAAGTGCATATTTGCCTAGTCTGCAGTGTTTATGCTCAAAGGGGGTCACAACTCGCCCTAAATTGTAGCCCTATTTTGGTCAATAATTCCCTATTGAGTAATCATTTTAAAAATTTGTTCTGTTGACCACATAAAGTTACCAGTGTGTGACAATAGTTTCATTTTCAACTGACCTTTTCATGTGACAATTCCTACCATAGCGGAAAAATTGTGTATATCATGCTATTTGGAAGCAAAAATTAAAGAATGGAGGCCTTGAAGTGTAAAAGAAATTGATTTTTTCCCCCTGCATTGCAGCCCTGTGTCAAATGTCAATTATAGAGGGGGTGGATAGGGTGAAAGGGAGAGTGAGGAAGGGATAGGGGGGAGGGAGATGAAAGGGAGGGGGAGGGAGGAGCAGGAGGGGAGAGGTAAGGAGGAGGGATACTTCTAACAGGAATAGATTAGCTTCTGACGGGAATTAATATTCTAAAAATTCAAATAACTTCTGAAGGGAATTCAATAAATTAACAAGGGCATTGATTTTCTGGCTGGATTCTATTGATTTTCAGACAGATTTTCAGATGTGAACTCACATGAAATTTTCTGACAGGAATATATTTCCTGATGGGAATAGGTTTTCTAATAGGAATGTATTTCCTGATGGCAATAGATTTATATTTCCTGACGGGAATAGATTTCCTGCTATTTCCTGCTGATGGGAATATATTTCCTGCTGACAGGAATATATTTCCTGCTGACAGGAATAGATTTTCTAAAGGGAATAGATTTACTAAAGGGAATATATTTCCTGCTGATGGGAATAGATTTCCTGCTGACAGGGATAGATTTCCTCATGGGAATAGATTTACTATTACTAACTAAGGGAATACAATTCCTGATGGGAATAAATTTTCCCCTGACCGGAATAGATTTCCTGCTGACAGGAATAGATTTTACGCTGACGAGAATAGATTTCCTGCTGACAGGAATCAATTTTCCTTCCTGTGATAATTTTTTCTCGATTGGACATGTTGGAAATTGTTATTTTATAATGAACATGATAAACAAATGGAGAAATATATTCACAAGGAAAACTATCTCCTTGGAATATTTGAACTAGAACTGCCCTTAAAGTGAAGTTTGTGTTGGGATTTGTACTGCATAGTCTAAATTTCCTGTACATGTAGATCTTATGCGTGGAATAAAACCACATTCTTAGATTTATAGGTATCAAAATATCAGCTGTAAATCATCTTGCAAAGCAGAATGAAATTCAGTAAGTTTTTGATCAAGGAGATAATATTTTTATTTTTTGTATTTTCATCCCAGCATTATGAGCATGACAAGTTTATCCATTGATTACTTGTTATGTATCTGAATCTTAATTATCAGATTTTATATCCGGATTCTCCACCATGTTACGATTATACAAATGTTGTAGTAAGTTTTTAGATTATCTTTGAAATTGAATGTTTTAGAATTATTTAGGACTGAAACAAAATTATGAAATTTATGTTTGGATATAAATGAAATATGGAAATGAACTTTTTGACTTTTTAATTGATGCTGTGCAGAATAAACAAAGATTTAATGAATTTGGTGGAGAAAAACTTTATACTTTTGTATAATCGTAACATACGAGGCATTGTCTAAGAGAGCTTTCCATGAAAGAAGTCCGCGAAACAAAGTTTTATGCTGACGTCACGTTGTAATTTTCAAAGAGGATTTTCGGACTAAACATTATATATGTGGAAAATGGTAGTGCAATGTCAATATATTTAAAGCTAAGTAAAGTACAAAACAAACATTGGGACACTGGAGAAGTAAACGTTGGATTTCTTGTCAGCAACAACAAGTTTCCGACATTGACATACCAGCCAACCCTAGGACATGGTTAGGAGGAACAGCAGGGTCCCCCCCCCCAAATCTTCCACTTTGAATTTATTCAATCTACCACAATAAAATAACCTTACAACTATCAACTTTAGCCACAGAAAAATGTATAACCTCTCCTTTTCACAAATTTTGCTTACTTACAACATTGTCTTTCTAATTCTGTTGTTCAAAAACCCAAGTGTCTATTATCCAAACATGTTTGATAATATATGTGATCTCCACATGAGTGATAGTAAAATCACATCTATACCCCGTACTGATATGTCACAGTAAGCGAATTAGGGGCCCAGTGTTTCATTTAGGGCCACAGACCTGTAAAAACGGGAGCGTAATGGTTTTTGAACTTGTTTCCTGCGCATATTCCAATATCAGGCGACCCTTATCGTAGCTATCTCCTCTGTCAATATTGCTGTTTTTTTGTCGTTGTTTTGTTTTTTGGGGGTTTTTTGTTTTCCTTTGTCGATGCCGTTCGCTGCCAGATTTTTATTTCAAAGTTGCCATTATCTATTATTGTTTCGTTCTTGGTCGGCCTGTTCAGCACTTTAAACATGCTTTTTAGGGAACCTAACGTTCAGCATTTACAAGAAAGTATCGAAACAAGAGAGGTAACTCCAGCAAAAGCGCAATGATAATTGTCGAAAGCAGAACAGACAAGTCTCAATCCGGAATGTGAAATTCACCTGTGAAAAACTGAAAAATTCCGCTAAACTTGAATTGAAAATTGGGAGGAATGCATTGATCAGTCATGCATTTTCTACATAGCTGAACGGACATGATAGGGAGATTCGATGACAAGACCAACCTGCTGTACTGTACTGTATTCATCCATAAAACTTGATTAAAAGCCTTAGTATGGGGCAAGATATTTCCGAGAATTGCAATATTGTGGAATTAGTCAGGTAGAGTTTGTCCAGTATCCAATATTCTGATACACAGTAAGAGAATGTCGCAGTAGCAGCCCTTCACTTTTTTTGGAAGAAGAAGAAGAAGAAGATACAGTAGTACTGGCATTTGTATACTGCCAAATGAAATATATCATTAGCTAGCATTTCCTCTGATACTCAAATTGACACCATAACAATTTCCCATGCATACAAGATCAATTGGACATCCAAGATCTTGAAGTCTCATTTACCTGGTGTTGTATTTTAGTTTGAGGTCAAGCTTTCTCGAGATCCTTCTCTTTTTCAAATTATATTTAGAGGACCGAGTTTATTCTGTCGATGACGGCGCTCCGAAGCGCCATCTGTCAACAACAGTGTATCAGAAATCCCCAATGCACCGCAATGTAAAGAAAAGATTCGGTCGGTAATTGAAAATAATTAAAAGCCTCCCCTCGCGCCCCCCCCCCTTCCCAAAAAAATCAAACAAACATTACCGAAAAGCAAACAAAAAGAAAAGCAAAATCCAACGGATCAAACAAGCAGTCAAAGATGTTTGCCGAGTTGCACTGAAAACTTTGTTTTGGTCCGTCCACAGGCTGCCAATGTTTATCTATGGAGGGGGCGTACAGGGGTACCTCTCTCTCTCCCTCCCACCCCTTACTTCCCTTCCCTCCTTTTCACCCTTCCCTTACCTCCCCTCCTGCCCCTTTCCTCAGAGTCCCTCCTCCCGTCGTCTTCCACATTGCGAAGGATGGATTCCCTTCCCTTTCTCTTCCTTTCCTCCCTCCCCCTCCCGCCCCCTCTCTTTCACCATGTCCACACCCTCATCTATTCGTTGTTGTTTACCAGGATTAGGCCGGGTTATCCCTCTAGACTACATATGATAATTTAAAAACTACAAAGTAGCCTGTGGGCCCGGCCGAAAATGCCGGACTGATCATCCGATCGGGGGGTGTCCGGGGGCTACTGTAATTATTTACTTTGTCACATATTGAAGATTAAGCATTATAAGACTCTATGATAATAGGTCACTGACTGGTGATATGTTGATGAACTATATAATTTTCAATCATTTACAATGTTTTACCAAGGACTTATAAGTCCTTGGTTTTACTGATAATTATGACCTTTTGGATTTGACCCCAAAATGGCATATCTATTAAGACAAGGACTTATAAATAGTCTGTTCATAAGTCCTTGATTAAAACATACTAAATCCTAACTAGAAGATGCACAAACAGACTCTTCTAATATAGGAGTAATCATCAAAGTATTCAAGGTCAAAGGTCATTTATCTCCTCAGTAATTTGACTTTAGTATGCCGGTGATAGTAAAAGTTTAATAAGGTGGTTATTTGAAGGTCCTTATAATTAGGTCGGGAGATAATTCTCAGTGGCGGATTCAGGGGGGTGCGAAGGGGGCATCCGCCCCTCCGGCACTGACCCAAAATTTTCCAAAAACAGGTATATTTTGGCCCATTTTCAGTAAAAATCGGCAAAATTCGCCCCTTGACCCCCCGGCAAAGGGGGCGCTGGATCCGCCACTGATTCTAAAAGGTTTTTTAAATCATTACGAGTTAGTATCTATGTAATTAATTTTAAAAGAGATCATATCAGGGATGCATATATAAAGGATATCAAAAATGATTTTTTTTTTCACAGGCGTGAGGTATCATTGCTTGGTCACAAACCCTTTCCTCAATACAAACCCTTTCTTCTATAAGTCTATGTTTAAAAAAAAAGGGGGGGGGGTAATATAGACATATAGAAGAAACGGTTTGTATTGAGGAAAGGGTTTGTGACCAAGCAATGATACCTCACCCCTGTGATTTTTTTTATCCTTTTAGTCCCATGTATTCATCAATGACAACTCAACTTTGAAAAAAAGATATATCTGACAAGAGACACTGACAGGTTAATCCCATTCCTTTACTGTCCGTTTTGGTATTTCAATACTCCATGCAGTACAACCGTACTTTCAGGCCGAGAAGGGGAATAACTCGCATTACTCCTCCAATCAATGATTTCGTAATCATTCTGTCAGAGCGGTACCTGCAAAGTCAAGTTAATCTTCACCATGTCGGGTTCAGCTCCAATCAGAAAACTTATTCATGGACTATTCATAAGGAGCAGGACACGTTATGAGGTATTTGCCAATGTTTGTTATAAAACTATACTATAAAGCTACTGTCACCCCCCCTTTTTTTCCTGTAATGAGTAATATACACAGAAATTTAGATATGAGGGTATATTTTACATAATATTTTCAGAATTTCACGAAACTTCATTTTCATCTAAAGGGGAACCCTATATTTAACATGATTAGATATTGATATCGATACTTAACCTGACCTAAACACAGCCTTTGATGGTAATAATATGAACCCAGCCCCCACCTTCCAAATAACCGTCAAAGGCTGGGTTTAGGCCATGTTTTTCGGACTATATTGATACCAGCTAGTATTCAAGGTCAAAGATTGGAGTCAATCAATGGATTAAATGTGACTTTGAACTTAGTCTTTGACCTGTACATCATGTACATTGTATTTTTAGCTCACCTCACGAAGTGAGAGGGAGCTTAATATGCTATCACCCTGTCATCGGCGTCTGTGTCCGCGTCGGTGTCCGCACTAGTATGTTAAGAAGTTTTATTTCTCTATTATAAGTGCTAGGACATGTAGGAAGTTCAAACTTGCACAGATGATGCGTCTTTAAGAGTAGACCACAAATCTACATTCAAATGTAGGTCATGACCTATATTTTCCGTTTGACTGCACATGTCAGGAAGATTTGAGTATCAATGTTAAGAAGATTTATTTCTCTATTATAAGTACTAGGAAGTTCAAACTTGCACAGATGATGTGTCTTTAAGAGTAGATCATGAATCTAAAAATATGTTCAAATGTAGGTCATGACCTATATTTTCCGCATGACTGCACATGTTAGGAAGATTTTGGTATCAAATTGTTAAGAAGTTTAATTTCTCTATTATAATTGCTAGGAAGTTCAAACTTGCACAGTTGTTGCGTCTTTGAGAGTACGTAGATCACAAATCTACGTTCAAATGTAGGTCATGACCTATATTTTCCGCTTGAGTGCACATGTTAGGAAGATTTTGATATCAATGTTCAGAAGTTTTATTTCTCTAATTTAATTAAGTGCTAGGAAGGCCAAACTTGCAAAATTTGTGCATCTTTATGAGTTAAGATCACAAATCTGTGTTCAAATGTAGGGCTGGGACGATACTGCACCCAGCCGATCCGATACGTATCACGATACCTGACATACGATACTCATCATGGTACTAAGTAAATTGATAAAACCTTCTCAAAAAGCTATTTGATAGTATTTATATTCATAAGATAAGTAGCTTTTTTTATTCAACATGTTATATTTATTCAACACTAGCTTTCTCCGACATTTTCTTTTGTGAATTTTCTTCAAACGTTATTTTCGTTTTTTGGTATGTCAGACAAAAAAAATCTCACTGGAAAATTCAAACACATATTGTTTGTAAATTTTAACTTAGGTATCGTCGGGGTGTATCGATACTTGGATCGTGAAATAAAATATCGCGATGCATCGATGAATAGGAATATCGTCCCAGCCCTATGCAAATGTAGGTCATGATCTATATTTTCCGCTTGAGTGCATATGTTAGGGAGAGTTGGGTATCAATAGAGTACACCCATTCATGCAAAATTTGGGTCAATAAATTAAATACTCTACTTTCCTTTTCTATTTTGATTTTTGTGTGGTATCATTTTTGTTGGTTCACAGAAGGACAGGTTTTCAAATTCAAAACTGTGTAATCTTTGACTCCTTTCTGTTTGCTGCCATGATAGAATGCTGCCATGAGGTGAGCTTTGTAATCTTTGATTGCACTATGTTTAAAATAGGGTAAATAATTAATGGTCAAAGTTTTAAAAATGCTAAAATGGTCACAGATAGGGCTAGTCTTACTCATTTGATAACTAGTCTAATTGTGTGACCTTGATCTCTTGACTTAATTATATATATGACCTTGAATGTCAAAAAATGTATAATCTACCGTATAGAGTGCCAAATAAGGATTTTGACTGATTCCCATGTGTGACCTTGATCTTTGACCTTAAGTGTGAACATCAACAAGGTTCTTGCATATGTCAATGAACCAATAAGTATACCTTTTGTAAAACAAGCTTTTTCAAGCCTTTTTGAAAACATATCCTCTTGAATGCATGTGCAGTTCACCGGCATTCAGAATTTTGATGGTATTTTAAATAGTCCTATCTGTGACCTTGATTTTTACCCATAAACTGGAGAAGTATTATCTTAAAGGAATCATTGTTTTCAAAGCAAAAAAAATATGAACATGATGAAGTTGTGATAAAAATTAGTTTTTAATATCATGCAAGAAAGTGTGGCACACAAGCTAAACCATAAGTATTTGTATTTAAACTGAAATACATGTAAGGCACGGTCCATTTGATATTCTGGGGGGGGGGGGGGGGGGGGGGGGCTTGGGTTTTTTGTCGGAGCAAGATTATTTTTTCGCCTCGGACCAGGGCAAAATTATTTTTTTCTTGCAAAGTCGGAGCAAGGAAATTTTTTTTTTAACAAAATGTTTGTGTTTTATCAATAGAAATGATTTAATAATATATTTATTTACTCAAAACTCGAAATATTAATATATACTTTATTTTTATGCAAGTATTCAATTCAACATGTTCAATTCTAAATAGAGAGATAAAAGTAGATTTTACAATACAATTCTAAATAAACAAAATTTATATATTTTAAAGGTACATGAATATAAGAGGGTCTGTGGGGAAGGTCTTCTAGACAAATTTTTTAATGTTGAATTGTAAATTGGTGAATAATTGAAGTTCTCCTTCCAAGCTAATTACAAGAACATAAAGGACTCTATCATGTCTATGGGATACATGCAACAATTTCAAGAATTTTAGCAACATTTTATGGTAATTCTTTAAATTCAGATTATTTGTAAGAGCAAGATTATTTTTTTCTGTCACACCATAAGCAAATTTATTTTTTTCATCAAAATTCAGAGCAAAATTATTTTTTTCGTAAAAAACCCAAGCCCCCCCCCCCCCCCCCCCCCCCCCCCCCCCCAGAATATCAAATGGACCGTGCCTAAAAGTAAAATAAATTATTTTATCATTTTTATTACCAAAAAAAAAAAAAAAAAAATCAAACGGTTGCTCCATAAATGAACTGTTGGCATTGAGATGATGAATGTACATGTTTCAAGAAAACAAACTATTTTCAGAGATTAGTCATTCCTATATTTGCTCGACCCCTCAGCACTGGTGGGGATCAGCAAGAGCCGCCCCTCCCAGAGTATATTGAGAGAGAGGGGGAATCCCTAGATATCCAGAAAGCTCGACTACTGTATCAAAGCAGGAAAAGGGGCATGCTTGAAAATGGACTACTCCTCAGGTGAACTTTAAGTAACATTAAATTTCATTTACAAATTCTTCAATGTTACACACTCACTGACATCATTTTTCATTTGATGGGACAAATAGATCCTCTCATGTCCTTATCTGCGTTAGTGTATTTGGGGCTCAGTTAAGGGGGATTATAGGTTCATACGTGACTCAATTGGTCATTATAGGAAGCCTTGAGTCAAGGTCATACTTCCAAAGTCACAGTAACATGAGACTTACAATGCATGTAAAACTTGTCCCTTGGCCATAGCTTCCAAATGCTTTATTTGGTTAAGTCAAGTGGGTTGGAGACAATTGAAATCTTCACATCTCCATCCAGAGACATGATGTCTCGCAGCATCACAGAACCCAATATTCTACGTTGCCACCGGTGTAAACAATATTTATTCAAGAAATTTGCTAATTAAGCGCAAGTGTTCAAGAATGACCTTAGGCCATAGTAATTAAATATTTTGTTTTATGTCCGCGGGCGGTTACCTTTTAAGAGAATTTCCTTTTGGAAAAAGTTCGGGATGTAAAACAAAATATTAAATTACTGTGGCCTTAGTAATTTCTTCAGCTCACAGTAAAATGATCATAGAAATTTAATGTATTTTTTTACAGGATGCAGTGAACTGAATTATGATAATTAAATATACTCTGTATTACATTTAAATTTTCCAGTCAAATTATTTCAGCTTTACACTTATTTTTTATTTCAGCACATTTGCAGCATCTCATTTAAATCGGATGAATGAAAATCAGATCAAGCAGTACGATACACTTATCAACAAGCCAAGTAATGATTGGGACCTGTATTACTGGGCAACAGGTAAGGTTGGATAACTTGGTTTTATGTGTACAAACAGTTCATTCATATAGAATGGAGACAGTAGAATAACCCATACTTAAACATGTTTTTAAATGCATGATGTAAATCTAGCCTCCAAAATTTTTTAGCTCTCTCAGTTTCAAATTTTCTTGTGCTCCTAGAAAGTGTCCAGTTAAAATATGTTAAATCTTAAATTCAATGCAACAGGATTTCTGTTAACGATAAGAATAAAAGATTTGGGGATACTAATATATAGGTTTTGGCCTGTCAGACAGGATTGTTTGTCTATAGAAACTTTAACTTTGGCCAAAAAGTTTGAATTGTGATGTGGTTTTCATACCGGTATTTCACATTTGTGTACCTTATGACCTTGCTATTGACAGCAAGAAGTTTTATGTTATGACCTTGTAGTTAGGCTTGTCCTACATTGGGCATTTACTTTTGAATGGTTCTCATATTTCACATGTGTATGCTTTGTGACAAGACCTTCCTGTTGATAAGAAAAATTTTTGACCTCATGATTATGACCTTGGACTTGGAGTTTGACCTGCTTTTGAAAAAACGTATCAATATTGAAGGTCAAGTGATAATGCTTTCTGTATCATCTGTGTATTCATTGTGACAAGAGATTTCTCTTGAAACCTAAAGTTTTGATCTTATGACCTTGACCTTTGAGTGTATCTTACTATTTGAAAACTTATCACAACCACTGAACGGTAGTTACAATTATGATATTTCATCTTTTTGACCTTTCTGTAATGTGCAAATGTTTGACCTAGTGACCTTGACCTCACAATTGATATTTTTGTAAAGCTCCGCTGTATCTATTTGGGAGCAAACATGTTTCACAAACACATTTTTGTATTCCTGTATTTAGTGTATTATCGAAGGTATATGTACATGTACGTTGCTAAAAAAAATAAGTGAGCAAGGTTTCTACTTTCATGTTTCAGCTATTTGCAGTTGCTTGTTTTATGTAATGAACAAAAATGCATTTAGAAATATATAATGGTCATTTCTTAATGTCTCTGTGTCTCTATCGAACAGATAAATGGTTATACATATGATTTGACTTGATTAGACAGCCTTGCTGATTCCAAACAATATTCCATATGATGTACATTTATATTCCAAGTTACAATGTTAAAATTACTCCTTTAATTTTTTTAAGCATACTGTGTTTTATAATCGATTTCTACTTTTTGATGCAGGAAATCAACCAACACCAGAAGAATATGATAATGAAGTCATGGAAATGTTAAAGAAACATGCACAGAATGAAAACAAAGAAAATAGGTCGCGGCAACCTGATCTGTATTGACAATGTAATGTACATGTAATATGGTGTAATCTTATTTATAAAATTTGATACGAGCATTAATAAGTATATATGTGTATAGTCATTTGTCCTTAACATACTGTAAAAGAAGAACAATTTGATAAAATGGCAAATGAGTTAGATTTACATGTATATACATATGCATTTTTTATGAGGTTTGTGAAAAAATTTAGACACTATCAGATGAATTTTGTTGCATGTTTTTGATGATTATTTAATTGTTCATAATAAAATTTGAAAAAAAATATAATCAAAATATATTTAATTCTGTTTTAAACAATTATTCTGATGGAACAACAGATTGGCCATATGGCCATGGCTTTAATTAATTAGTTATCGTTTTGTAATAAATCCAATAAATATTGGTGTTATGAAAATATTCCAACAAATTGCAATTAGATTATGTAGTATGACATTTTCCAATAGACCACTTTCATATTACCAATAGACTTGCATTTTACACACTCCAAAACCCGTCATCACAACTTTTGACATTATTTTTTATTATGACATCATAGATCTGTTTTGACGTCACGGTAAAAAGCTATGTCAAATAATGTGATATTGTTGGGTCTCGGCCTGTATAAATTGCAAGTCAACTGCGATAATGTGAAAATCGTCTATTGCCATCACTATTGAGAGAAAGAAACATTGTTGAAAGCATCAAGAGAATCATTTGCTATGTTATGGAATGTAAATGACAAGATGAGAGGAGTTACTGCTCTTGGTATGGGAGATGGGCATGATAAGGTTATAAAAGAAACACTCTGTGTCCACTGGGATAACTCAACTTATCTTCTTATAATGAGCAGGCAAGTTTGATTACCTTCCAAACAAATTGGTATGCAAGATCAACTTCTTTGTCTTTTAATGATTATGTCATCTGCAAGCAAATCTGTCTGTCAAGGTCATACATTTTTAAAAGGTTAAACAAGAACGTTACATAGTGTGCCATGTTGCAAAAAAAAAGTTTATCCAATCACCATGTCTGAAAAGCTTGATCTTTGATCATCAGATGACTAGATGATATCCTTAGCTCTTGAGAAGCAAATAGCAAGTTGTTTTGAAAAACACGGATGTCCTCAGATGGCATGAAAGAGGTACTTAAATGACCTTGACCTTTCAAAGTAAAAAAAATCATCTTTGGTTATAAGTAATCAATGCGAGGGGTTTGACAGTAAGTGTTTTAAATGCTTTTCCCTGACATGGTCGCCAGCACTTTTGATATACCGTAGACATAACCAAGACAGTGCATGTTTTGTAGATAATGTTATCATTATCGACGGCGGGTGCGGCTAGCCAACAGGGGATGCTTACTCCTTCCGGGCATCTGATCCCACCTCTAGCTTGCTAGGGGTCTGTCGATGCTCCATTTGGTGCTCTATTGCGAGTGCTGTAGAGGTAGTCGTCAGGATCTTCTTTATCTCAGTTGCTTATATTAATGATGGTAATAAGTCATGGTGTGGAAAACCACTTTCCATTCATGCAAAGTGTGGCCTTGACCTCGTCCTAAAAACCTGACCTATACCCAACCTTTGAAGGTTATTTGGACTGTGGAAGGGGGCGGGGGTTACCCTCAAGTTCTTATAACCATCAAAAGCTGGGTTTAGGCAAGTTTTTTTTTTCGGACTAGCCTTGACCTTTTGACTCCTAAGTCATTATGCTTCTTCCTTTCTTCATGGACAATTTATGAAGTTTCATAATTGTATGTTCGGAATTACTCGCACAATGGTGTGGAAATACTGCATTCCATTCGTTTTCAAGACAAGTTGACCATGACCTTTGATCCCAAAGTCATTAGAGAATTTGATTACTCAGTTTATAATCAATACATTTAAATATATAAATATATGATATATGAATTTTACATTACTGAAAGTAAATCGTGTGAAAATAAGTTTTCTATACATGCTGAGTTTGTCTTTGACTTTTGACCACACAGTCAATAGGGCTATTTTCTACGAACTGCTTATTCAGTTTCATTACTGCAGTCCAAATAGCTTGCTTTATTGTGCAGAAATGCTGTTTTCCAGAAATGCGAAGTTTTACCTTGACCTTTAGACTCCAAAATTTATATGGTTCTTCCCTTCTTCATGGAAATCTATGTGTGAAGTTTCATCACTTTAGATCAAGAAGTACTCAAGTTCCGATATAAACACTTTGTGTTCATAGACAGACAAACTGACAGACTCGGTGAAACCAAAATATTACTCTCAACTCTATGGCAGGACGATACTACATGTAGTAATTATATGCCAAATCTACAATTCCTGGGAATAAGCTCACCTGACGGCAGCATAATTCAATTTGAAGATGTATCTAAGTACATGTATGTTGGCTTTAAAAAGTAAAATCACTCAACCGGAAAAAAGTAGGTCAAGGTTACTCTATCATGTCCATAAAAGTTTGATAAAAGATGCATCTAATATGCAAGTTTGGAACATGTAGCACTTACACTCTGCTCAATATTGGCTTTTAAAAAGTAAAATCACTCGAGCAATATTAAAATCAGGTCAAGGTCATTTTTGATCAAAGATACATCCACTATGCAAGTTTGGTAAATGTAGCACTTATACTTTCCTCAATATTGGCTTTAAAAGGCATAATCACTCCTGCGGAAAAAATAGGTCAAGGTCATTTTATGAAAGTGTGATCAAAGATACACCCACTATACAAGTTTGGTACAAGTAGCACTTGTATTTTGCTTAATATTGGCCTTTAAAGGCAAAATCACTCGAGAAAAAAGTAGGTAAAGGTCATTTCATGAAAGTTTGATAAAAGATAATCCAATATTTGATTCATGTAGCACTTATACATGTACTTTGCACAATATTGGCCTTTGAAGGCAAAATCACTAAAGCGGAAAAAGTAGGTCAAGGTCATTTTATGATAGTTTGATCAAACATAGATCCAGTATGCAAGTTTGGTACATGTAACACTTATACTATGCTCAATATTGGCTTTTAAAAGCAAAATCACTCATGTGGAAAGGTCAGATGCTACATCTGATGCATGGGTTCACCTCAGCATCTTAAGATGAATCAATGGTGCAAGTTCGGTTACTGTAGCATTGGTACTTGGTCAGATACTTAGATACTCCAAAAACTTTAACCGGACGAGGACGCAGATGGGGACGCGGACACCGGGGTTATTGCATAAGCTCATCTCAACCTCGTCCAGGTGAGCTAAAAAGGGTTTCATGATACCACTATACTATAATTATGATCCAGTTACCATTTTCAATCATTTAAAACCTTAAAGCCATATCTTTCAAATAATCTTTTAAAAATAGTCTCATCTAATACATGTTTTTTTTTTTTTTAATTTTAACAGACATGTAAACAATACACAGATGAAATTTTTGTATATAAACACAGAACAAAGACGAGTATATGTCGGCCGAACCGCGGCCCTAGTAAGACCTGAACCAGCAACTTTCAGGTTACTGGTCCAATGCCCTATCCACTAGACCACAGCCCTGATCTCATCAAATACATGTATCAATGACCTTGAACTTATGACCTCAAAATCAATGGATACACCTCACATCGAATTAAGAGCTGAATTTTATAGTTAAAAGAAATAAGAGAGCAGCTTTTAGTGAAAATATAGTGAAGATTTTATTCTAGATACAAATGAAAACATTCAATGATTCACAGATAGTATCATTATCAAACAAACCTGCAAATTATCACATCTTGATAAAGTGGTATCAAAGTGATGAGAAACTCTATAATTACACGACACGAAACAGTACTCTGTTTACATTTTTTCAAAATGTAATATATTTAACGATATGAAAACAACATCTAAAAATACATATAAATGCATCTGTACTATTCAGGACTAAAAGACAACATACTATGCTAATTATATATACAGCTTCACAATTTACTATTAAATGCAGTTATGAATTTTCCTACCAAAAAAAAGTTTGTTTTTCACCAAAATTTAGAATCTAATTGACATATCAAAAATTATCATTGAATTACCGATATCCAAGTTTTGATAATGATATTCATTTAAATATTTCCTAATGCTTCCAACTGATCACCTAAATGCTTTTATCCACACGTAATTTCCTGTCTGTATAAATCTTCACTAATTGACTACTTGACTGAATCCAACTTGTGTATTTCCCATATCAAATTCCGTATAGAATTTTCCGATGAAAACATCGCCCAGAATCCATAAGGGGCCGGCAGGGGGTGGTACATCAATGGGGGCGAAACCACTCAAGCACATAGTTTGACCTTGTTGTGTGACCTAGTCATGCATGAAGAAAGAGGATGGAATGTTATGAAACAGCATGCAAAAGCACATACATTATATGTTCATATACAAATCTTGTACTACTGTAAAATTTGAAGTGTGGGCCGGCTTTTCCTAAAATTCAAGATAATGCTTTTGGCTAAAAAATATTTTTACTTCAAAGATATATACGTTACAGCAACAGATTTATCGGGGGGTGAAAGGTTCAGTGATTTGTAATATATGTTTGAATTGAACGGTAGCTCAAACACTATATTTACCGTAGCCCAAACACTGTATTTACGTTAGCCCAAACACTATATTTACATGTAGCAAGATATCGTATATGCATTGGTTAAGTTAAAAGTAATATAAATATACACGCATGCAAATACAGCATCACCTACAGATGGTCTAATTTGAGCATAAAAATTCTATATTAAAACAATAATCAAAATATCTATCAACACCAAATGTAGATCCGAGATCAGTCGATGAATTTCTGTAAAATTGAATGAACAGTTTCTGAATTTGATCCAAGATATGACGTACGTCTTTTGAGTACATAGTTGTCAGATCTTTAATATGTAAACTGTAAGAATATGTACAACACTTGCTGAGTTTTAATCAGATTGATATCCTGTTGCACATACATTTACTGTCTCAGATTAAACCGTCAAAATATTAGTAAATGCAGTCTTCATGAAAACTCACTAGCCCCACGCCAAGGCTAGTAGAAAATTTGCTGAGCTAGTAGAATTTCACTAATAAACTATACAAATATCTAGCAGAAATTATCTCCAATCTAGTGGTTGAAAAAAGTTTTCATGAAGACTGTAAATGTGTTGTCAGTACGCAGAGAGATTTCTAAAAGTTTTGTAAGTACACTGTATTCATAAAAGCAAAATATCAGAGCATTAGCCTTTTCCTAATAACTTTAACTTCTAATTTTTTTCTAAAAATGTTTTTAAAGGCAATTATCATTTTCTTGAGAATATGCTGATCATAAAATGTGAATCTTACAATTATCAAGAAAAGGCCACAACACAAAAGCAAACTAAAACAACACACAAAAGTTTAATATAGCACAAAAACGACAGATCTAAATAAATCCAACATGCATCAAAGTACATGTAAATCAAACCTTCCATAATATATGTAGTATAAAATTTTGATACTCGTTTCGGAGGAATGAACAATTCCATCTTTTCGATTTTACAGGCCTGCGTTAGATTTGTGCAGGTATCTGACGTAAAAGCATTGTGATGTCATTAAATTCCTTTGAAAACATCATATACATGTATGTAACCCTGTTTCCCTGAATTTTATGCTAGTTTCCATAGAATTTGATGACGTCATAATATGTTGACGTCAGATACCTACACAAATGGGAAGTAACTCTGTATTTCGAAAATACCTCATAGATGGGTAATGTCATTTGATTTAAGAGACTTTTTTGCATTATTCAGTGAAAAGTACATCTTTTACATGTACAATCAAAAGATATGAGCTTCAAATTTTCTGGGACAGATGATTTGAAAGGATTTATTGGTGGGTATAAATGCATTAGTAAACATTGAAAAATAATATATATCTGCATTCATGATTTTTTAAAATTTAATGCATTTCAAATTCAAAGTTTTGATTAAATCATTTTTACATAAAAAAATAGCAATCCAAGGAATGCTTGTGTCGCCTGCAAAGCGGTTTGATTATCATTCTAGAAAGTGGAACAAAATTATTGGTATCAGTAGAAAAGTCTTGTCAAATGAAATTCATTTGAAATATCAGACCTCTTAATTACAAATTATCATTTCATCTTATCTCATTTTATCATGGTCATTCTCAAATTTTCAGAAATGAGTGTCAATCATCTAGGTCAAGGTCACTACATAAAAATTGGTAACAAAAAGGTGTCATCATAAGAAGTATTTAAGACCTATCACCTACCAGTTAAAAGATATATACAACCTTAAAAAAGAAGGTCAAATAGCTAGGTAAAGGTCAAAAGGTAAAAAATTATGGTATGTGTAGAATGGCATTGTTACAAGAAAAATACATGTGAAATATCAAAGCTCTATCACCTACCAATCAAAAGATATAGCCAATATAACTTTTCTTGAAAAGTAGGTCAAATATCTAGATCAAGGTCAAAAGGTCAAATATTAAGGTCTGTGTAGAAAGGTCTTGTCACAAGGAATACACATGTGAAATACCAAAGCCCTATCACTTACCAATCAAAAGATATATCCATTCTTAATTTTTTGGAAAAGTAGGTCAAATATGTAGGTCAAGGTCAATAGGTCAAAAATTATGGTATGTGTAGGAAGGTCTTGTCACAAGGAATACACATGTGAAATATCAAAGCCCTATCACTTACCAATCAAAAGATATAGCAAATCTTATCTTTTTTTCAAAAGTAGGTCAAATATCTAGGTCAAGGTCACAAGGTCAAAAATTATGGTATGTGTAGAAAGGTCTTGCCACAAGGATTGCACATGTGAAATATCAAAGTCCTAACACTTACCAATCAAAAGATATATCCATTCTAATTTTTTTTTGAAAAGTAGGTCAAATATGTAGGTCAAGGTCACTAGGTCAAAAATTATGGTATTTGTAAGAAGGTCTTGTCACAAGGAATACACATGTGAAATATCAAAGCCCTATCACTTACCAATCAAAAGTTATGGGCTGTGACACCCAAAGTGTGACAGACAGACAGACGGACGGACTGACAGACGGACGGACGGACAGACGGACAGACGGACAACGGACAAAGTGATCCCTAAGTGTCGCTGTGCTTCGCAGGCGACACAAAAACCAAAAATTCAACCATTGAGTAATTTTCACTGTAAAATCATTTACTCTTTGAAGAAAAAAAAATCAAAAGGAAAAGGGCAGCAATGAAAATTACATAGAACTGAGAGATACAAATAAATGAAGTTAATCATGAATACATTATACACAAGTATGAGTGAGAGAAACAATGGCACCAGAAAATGATTGAAATTACACGTATTAAGTTCCTTATACTCATGAAATAAATAAGAGGGAATTAAATTTGTACACCACAATCATGCCATTTTATTAGCAAAGCATTTCCTTTTCAGAGATTTTCTAAATTAATACATGTATGATGTGATATGTATTTGAATTTTAAGTTTCATGTATATCTCTCTGGCACTATAGCATTCTTACTATACTACTGATGTTTAAGTGAGGATAAAATAAAATAACAACAAACTGCATGCACCAACACCACCACCTAGAGCAAACTGAAAAAAGAATATTATGTGAGCAAAGCAAAGTCTGAAAGAGGAAATGAGAATACATATGTTAGTAGATGGTAGATTAATGTGAGAAAGACTAAAAGCCACGCTGAAATAATTGTATGCATCAGGTTTTTCGAAGCCCTCCCACCACTGATATTATTTTATAGGGTTATTGAAGATACATGTAGTTAAAATATCTTATATGAGTATACTAGGAAATGAACAGATATTAGATCATGTATCCTTTCAATTAAAAGGATAATGTACATGTATACACATTGTACATGTACAATGTACAGAGATGAATATGTGAAAATGCACGCAAGCGTAAATGTACATTTATGAAATTTCAAATTCAAGTATTTGTACATATATATCTACAAAAAATAGCCTTCAATTATTGTTATATAAATAAAGGATCAAATGGAATACAAAACTTCCTTATCTTTTTAGAATGAATGAAGAGTCTCAAATTTTACATTACAAAAGTTTATGAGCCAAAAGAAATTTGGAAAACACAAAATGTAATGTCCAAACTACATGTACATGAAAAAATTTTCCTATAAAATAAATTTAAATTATTCACAAAAATAAACATGTTATCTTCAAGTAATTATTTGTACTTTTCATACTGTAATGCAAATTGACTAGAGAAGGTAAGAATGGAATTCAGTTATATTTTGTACTCAAGATTTAAAAAATCATTTTTTCAAGGCAATCTGTTAGAGGACTGGAATGGTCGCCAATATAAAGTCTCTGCTTTCTTTGCTGCGGCTTGTGCAAATCCAACAGTCTTGTTGCCCATATCAAACTCTGTGTAATATCGACCTATGAAAACATCTCCAAGGATCCAGAGTGGCCCTGCTGGTGGTGGGATGTCGATTCCAATAAAACCACTTAGACAAATTGTTTTTCCCATTTCAGTAACCTGCAAGATTTTTTTCCCGAGGAAATTTGATAAGTAAGTGACGTCTACAACATATGGGTAAAGATTTAATATAATTTATCAGGTCAGTTTAACTGTAGCAATCGAACCTTGTGGACATCTCATAAAATTTGTAAAATGTTCCCTTCAAACAACAAATATAACGGTTAGGGGTGAAACGATACGCCAAGAGTGTATCATAATGTATTGCGATATTTCATTCACTGTATTGCAATATATCATTTCTTTTCATTTTTATTATTCTTTATGTAAAAAAAGGTTACTCTTTGTGTGTTTGTACATACTACTCGTATTTTCTGATTGAAGTTTACATTGCCAATGTCATTTTCTTGAAAGAAACACACATAAGTTACTGAATCCTTTGATTGCTTATGTCATTTTCCATATTCGATTGTGAGCGATGTGGTTAAGTAGATAAAAATCAAGTGATTCAATGATTTATTCATATAATCTATAGGAGTGTGATACGTTACGATACAAACTATTAAATATTGCAATACATTTCTCCCCCGTTATACCGCCACCTTTTGTTTTTCTAGAATTTAACGAGTATATATCAGGTTTGGTGGTATATCAAGGTTTACTGATAATGTCAATAAAATCGATGACTGTGTGCATCGATCAGCATATTAAAAATTTGAATACCAATAACGGCATAAATAGCAATCTCAGTGGCGGATCCAGCGCCCCCTTTGCCGGGGGGTCAAGGGGCGAATTTTGCCGATTTTGACTGAAAATGGGCCAAAATATACCTATTTTTGGAAAATTTTGGGTCAGTGCCGGGGGGGCGGGCGCCCCCTCCGCACCCCCCTGAATCCGCCACTGAATCTGTAAACATACGTCCAACAATATAATAAATGAAATATTTAAATGAACGCCTGTTTTATATTCATACTTAATTTACAACTTCTCTTTGTATTTCATAGTCTACTGAAAAGTTTCCTTAGCAACTTCTCTATGCCTGACTTTAAATTGTCACTTTTGTCTGCATGATCCACAACTCAACGTTGTCTTTAAATATCACATTCGGCGCTGCAGCGAAGGCGGTGAATTATGTAACATAAATTGAATTGATGGCATATAGAATCAGGGATCATGATGTAGAGAAAGATTCAACCATTTGATTGTTTGTTATTATTCTTTATTTTTTCCCTATCACCCACCCATTATTTCCGTCAATAAGTGTAAATTTCGGCCGTGCGATCTAATCTATATGTCAAAATCAAACATTTTGGAATAATCTTACCTGAGACAGTGTTTCTCTAAGACAACAATTAATTTGTATTATAGAAAGCCTAATGACCTGGACAATTACCTTGTTTGGCAGTATTGATCAGGGGATTCACTTTCTTTTTTATTGTACCTTTACATAAGTGGCGGATGGCTGTATCCGGGTTTGGCGTTATAACGGGGGATTTATATAGGGAGATTTCTGTTCTTCACAAAATTGTGGCAGTGTGTGAGTTTGGCGTAATAACAGGAGGCAATATAGCAGGGGAGGAGTGAATATCGATATATTACACCCCTTATACCGGTATCACTTAAATGTTTGGTAGAGGTGTTATACATACATCAAATTATGAAAATACTATCATTTACATTTGCACCAGGTTATGTCTCTTTCATTTAACTTAAAGCAGGCCTAAAAGACATACAAAGCATGATATAATGCATAAAAATAGTTCAAACTACATATAAAGAATTACAATATTTTTATAGGATGTCCACATGGAAAGTTCCTACAGATACAATGCTGACCAATTGGCTTTCAAGAGCAAATCATAACCTAGTCACTAAACTAATACTGGTCAAGTTAATCATGGGTAAGCATGCAAATAAAGAGTTTCTGATTTCTGCTTCTTTGACTGGCAACAGTTACATTGCTAAGATTGAATTCTGCATAATACAGACAAATGTAAACATCTCCAAGAATGCATAGAGGACCTGCTAAAGGGGGAACGTCAAGGCCAACAAATCCACTCACGCAGGCGGTAAAATTCAGCACAGAGATCTGTCAAAGAAACCATTTTCAATCATCAGAGTTCTATGACCTTAACCTTTTAACCCCAAAATTAGCAGAGGTCATTCTTGATTGATGGGAAACATTTCTTGCAGTTTCATAATCATAGGTGCAATACATTCTAAAATGTGGTCAAGAAACCATTTTCATTCATCTGAGTCCTCTGACTCTGACCTTTTGACCACATAATCCATATGGGTCATCTTTGATTCATAAAAACATTTCTGTCAAGTCTCATGATCATAGGTGCATTAAAGGCTCTTATATAATCCTGAAACCATTATCCTTCATCTGAGTTCTATGGCCTTGACCTTTAGACTCCAAAATCAATAGGGGTCATCCTTGATTCATGCAAAACATTTCTGGCAAGTTTTATGGTCACAGGTGCAATACATTCTCAAACATTGTTCAGAAACCATTTTCAATCATCAGAGTCCTATGACCATGACCTTTGACTTCTTGACCCCAAAATTAATTGGGGTGACCACCCTTGATTCATGGGAAACATTTCTGGCAAGTATTATGATCATAGGTGCAGTACAGGCTCTAATATGGTCCACAAACCATTTTTAATAATCAAAGTCCCATGACCTTGACATTTTGACCCCAAAATCAATAGGGGTCCTCCTTGACTCATGGTGAGTTAGTGTATTTTAATACTTACTTGACTTATAGTCCAGACACCAATTGCTGATGCCTGCCCATCCAGACGCCCACCTGTCCGTCTCACATCAAATTAAAGATCCGAATTTTGCATCTGGGCTAATAAAGCCTATCTAAATGGCTTACCTGCAGTACATAGTCTTTTCCCTCTAGGGTAAAGTCTTGACCTCCCAAGGTAAATGAGATTGTTGGAAGTTTGGGTATTGAATCACAGTCTACCATGTACTGAAAAAGTTTTTACAAATGTACAGTATATTGACAGATAATTTGTTTCACATACATAATTTTCTGGTTGGCCACATTAAATATATCAACACCTAATTTATTTTTATGAAGAAGGGCTGCAATGATTCACCAATCATGGCAGTTCTCAATTAACTGCTGTTCTCAATTAACCGCTGTTCATGTTGATGTACTACTCATGGTATGGCACTGTCTCAATATCCAGGGTTTCGATTTAATGAAAAGCAACAACATTTGCAAACAAGGTTTTAACATAGATTATGAAAAATGAACTTTAGGCTTTTTTCTTATATAAATTGGTTTACGGATTTTTTCCAAAAATATCAGGTCCGTAGGTCAGAAAAATAAAACCTGTGTTTGTGAAACACGAATGCCCCCGGTGGCATCTTTGTTAGTATAAGCACTGTTAATTACATGTATAAGAAAGGTCAAGGTCAGGGTCACTTGATTAAAATTTTTTGGTATGGATGGAAAGTTTTTGAAAAGTAGGTAAAAGGTCAAGGTCATGAGGTAAAAAATTTTGGCATCATTGGAAAGGTCTTGTCACAAGGAATACATGTGAAATATCAAAGCCCTATTACTTACCATTCAAAAGTTATGCCCAATGTTAAAGTTTTTGAAAAGTAGGTCAAAGGTCAAGGTCAAGGTCACAAGGTCAAAAATTTTGGTATCATTGGAAAGGTCTTGTCACAAGGAATACGCATGTGAAGTATGAAAGCCCTATCACTTTCCATTCAAAAGTTATGCCCAATGTTAAAGTTTTTGAAAAGTAGGTCAAAGGTCAAGGTCAAGGTCATGAGATCAAAAATTTTGGTATCAATGGAAATGTCTTGTCACAAGGAATACACATGTGAAATATGAAAGCCCTATCACCTCCCATTCAAAAGTTATGCCAAATGTTAAAGTTGTTCGGACAAACAGACTAACAGACAAACAGACGGACAGGCCAAAAACTATATGCCCCCGAATCTTTGATTCCGGGGGCATAATAAAAGGACTTGAAATTTACATAATACTTTTTCTATCTGCAAATGTAATACTGTATGTGTAAGGAATCAATTGTCAATTATCCATAATGAAATGAATATGTTATCAAATGAATTTTTGATTAAATCAGAAATAAGATTTTATCAAATTTACATTATAATTTATAAAAGATATGAAATATCCTAGATCAAAGGCAAAAAGTATAATATGTCGCAATGTTTCTTACATTGGTACATGTTAACTAAACACAGCTAATAGAATTTCATGGAAAATGCAGTAAAATCAGAAAAATGTTTTATTTAGGTATACTCAATACAGAAATAAAACTTATCAGAAGACAACATCTCTAGCCTTGTGGGATAAAACCAGAAGTCTCTGATGAGACTGAAGCTCTCCTGGTTGATTTGTACATATACACTCAAGAGAATGAATGCTCGGCTTCACCTTGCCTAATACAAGTACTTTTTTCATCGACCCAATATATTTCTGTATCCCCCCTGTAAAACACTGTATAACAAATTTATCCCGCTGAATCGCTTTTGGTTTGTGTATGTTACATCAACATATTCTGAAGCATTTTGGTGACGTCAAGAGCATAAAGCGTCTTAGTAGAAGCAGGATATCAAAATATTATCCCACCTCTGGCAAATTTCTTGCAATCTGATTGGTCGAGAAGAACCGAATATTATGTTGTATTATGTTACTGACAGGATACTATTTTAATATCCTGCTTCTACAAAGACGCTTTACGCTTTTGACGTCACCGAGATGCTTTAAAATATGTTGACGTAACATACACAAGCCAAAAGCCATCGGTGGGATAAATTCGTTATACAGTGTTTTACAGGGGGGATACAAAAATATATTGGGTCGATGAAAAAAGTTGTATTGGGCTCGGCTTCGCCTCGCCCAATACAACTTTTTTCATCGACCCAATATATTTCTGTATCCCCCCTGTAAAACACTGTATAACTAATAATATCCTGTTAGTAAAATAATACAACATAATATTTGGTTCTTCTCGACCAATCAGATTGCAAGAAATTTGCCAGAGGCGGGATAAATGTATATCAAGTTTTTTTTTATGAGAACCAACAACCACATACCAATGCATATCCATCAATTTCTAATTAATTTTTTTCATCAAAATTCAGAGCAAAATTTTTTTTTTCGAAAAAAAACGGAGCCCCTCCCCCCCCCCCCCCCCCAAGAATATCAAATGGACCATGCCTTAGATTTCTCTAGAATGTGAGAGAATTACTGAAAACGTGTATATATAACATACCATATGTATCAAAACTAAAATAACAGATGTTTTTATTTTTCAAGAAATGTGGGTCAAAGGTCAGTGATGGGGTCAAAGGTTAAAATTTGGCTCCAAAAGATGAGCCTTCTCAAGGTACATAGACATGCCATATATATCAGCTCTATTATCTTATACCCTTTCATCAGAATTTAGTTGAATGGAATGATATACTGACAGTCGGATGGATAGACAAACAGATGAACAGACAGACCTACCACTATATGCCCTTTGATAAAATTAAGACTAAAGGCATAAATAACCTCTCATTTGAGCTGAAATAGTATTGCATAGGATACTCTATAGAGATATTTCCTTCTTTCTTATACTGACCAGTGAAAATACTTAGATCAAGTAATCAGACAGTTTCAGATTGAAATTAAATATAATAGGACATGTGGCCTACCGAGTGAAAAAAGTATCGGCCATTTTGTTCTAAAACCTAAAAAGGTTTTAGGCTATTTTTTTAGTAAATGTAAAACAATGTAAATAGAATATGGAACAAAGAACATGAACTTTTAGGGTGAATGTGGTATTAATGTAGAAAGGAGCTAATTATTAAAATATAATACAAAATATTTTTACATACCGGTATGAAATATTTGATCCTCTATAGAAAACATTTTTACCACTATCCAAGTTCAGAATAAGGGTGTCCCATAAATATTTTTAAATCTGCATGCGGTTGAAATGATGTTTTTGATTGGTCAAATTTTAAAAGGACAAAATGACTCGAGGTCCAATTGACAAAAAGGCCTGAAACATAAGTTTATTACGAGTAATTTATGGCAGGAACAGGTATCGTAACCAGATAGCTCAGTTGGTAAGAGCATCTGCCCAGATAGCAGAAGGTCTCGGGTTCGATTCACGGTCCGGTCACATCTTTTCCTCTCCTGTTACAGAATTGGCGCCAAACTAAATGACTCAAGGTGAAGACTGGAGTTTTGTGTGAGGTTTCCAGTGCATGGAAACCTAAAAAATTGGTGGAGAGGAGTGTGGCAGGAACGGCATCGTGCCCAGATAGCTCAGTTGGTAAGAGCGTCTGCCCTGATAGCAGAAGATCTCGGGTTCGATTCCCGGTCCAGTCATATCTCTCCCTCTCCTGTTACAAATTTAACTTCTATAAATAATACTAAATTTGGAATTTTGCAAAATAAAACTTACACAAGCACCTTTCATTTGGCAATGTGAAGGATGCATTATTGCTATTTTATTTGATAAAATGATCAATCTTTGTGATTCTGGTGTTTCCATGTATCAGAAAGCACAGCTCAAGTCCGTGATCACTTAATTAGGACATTCTACTCTTGCAACAAAAAGTCTCACTACTCTCTCCAAAAATCTTACACCTTAAACAATTAAAAAATAAGTAAGAAATACATGCATTTTGATTGTTTGTTATCTATCTTGCACTGTATAAACACTATAGAAAAGATTTTCAAGTTGATTGATTGATCAGAGGAAATTCCAAAACTATCCCCTAGTGTTTCTATAGAATTGAAGATAAAATCCTGGGTCAGGTCCCAAATAAAATATGAGAAAAACTAAATTTCAGACTCATCTATGATAATATTGTAAAAAGGCAATAAAGGAAGATTTTGGTAGAAGTTTTCCTGGGTTGAAATATTTTTGTATGAGTTGGCTTTTACAAATGAATTTTTTTAGTATTTTATTTTATTTTTATTTTAATTTGATTAACACATAGTAGATATGCCTATAAGGCATCTCTTGTTATATTATCTTCTATTAAAACATGTGTCACTTGCTTTAATGTAAACATTATGAAAATTTTATCAAACCACACAGTTTTACATCCCATTGGGGGTGGTACTCCAAGCAGTGGAGGAATTTATAAGAAGAAAGATGTAAGAGTTACCTCCCCCCTCTCCCCCCCCCCCCCCCCAAAAAAAAAAACTTACACAAGCACAATATTCCTTTCATTTGGCAATGTGAAGGATGCATTATTGCTATTTTATTTGATAAAATGATCAATCTTTGTGATTCTGGTGTTCCCATTTAACAGTCTGTGATCACTTAGGACATTCTAGTTACCTCCCCCCTCCCCCTTCCCCGCCCCCCCCCCCCCCCCCCCAAAAAAAAAAAACTTACACAAGCAGTATATTCCTTTCATTTGGCAATGTGAAGGATGCATTATTGCTATTTTATTTGACAAAATGACCAATCTTTGTGATTCTGGTGTTCCCATTTAACAGAAAGCACAGCTCAAGTCTGTGATCACTTAGGACATTCTACTCTTGCAACAAAAATTCTCACTACTCTCCCCAAAAATCTTACACCTTAAACATGTTAAACAAATAAAAGATAAGTGAGAAATACATGCATTTTGACTATTTGATATCTTTCTTGCACTGTATAAACACTATAGAAAAGATTTTCATGTTGATTGATTGATCAGAGGAAATTCTGAAACTATCCCCTAGCGTTTCTATAGAATTGAAAATAAAATCCTGGGTCAGGTCCCAAATAAAATATGAGAAAAACTAAATTACAGACTCATCTATGATAATATTGTAAAATGGCAATATCTTTGTTTATTTATAGTTTCTGTCACTTATATACTCTAAATGCATGTAGATAGGGTAAGAGAAAATAGCCATATACCCATTTTCCAGAATCCTAGGGAACAGGGACTCAAGTAAAATACTGTAATGACATCTAAACTGCAAACCGATAATATTTTGGAATAAATCAATTAATTATTGTCCATAAATTCTGGGAAATTAGCTATCATGAGATCACATGTAGTTTAATAGAGAGAAAACAACCACACCCATTTTCTAAGACCCTTGGGGTCAGAGACTCAAACAAAATATCAGGTGAACAACGAGATTACAGACCCATCATATTGCATAAAGAATTTAGTCTCCATTATTTATAGTGTCAGCGCTGTAAGCATAAGATTATATGGAAATGGCCACACCCTTTTCTAAGACCCTGGGGGTCATTGGCTCAAACAAAATATCAGGTGCACAACTAGACTACAGACCCATCATATTGCAAAAAGAATTATGTCTCTATCATTTATAGTGATAGAAGAGCTGTCCGGACAAAATTACATAGAATTTAATGACCACGCCCATTTTCTAAGACCCTGGGAGTCAGGAACTGAAACTAAATGTCAGGTGCACAACTAGACCATGGACCAAGTAAAATACAAAAAGAATTAAGTTTCTATCCCTGACAGTTTCAGAGGAGTTGTCCGGACAAGAATTGTTTACGGACAGACGGACAGACAGACAGACGGACAGACGGACGGACGCCGGACGAAGGGTGATCGCATAAGCTCGACTGGTCTGAGACCAGTAGAGCTAAAAAAATGACAATTTTACAACATACTAAGATATAGCCCAGGTTAAAGTTTTTGAAAAGTATACATAGGTCAAACTCCTAGCTTAAAGTCACTAGGTCAGAAGTCAAGATGAGAAATGAAAGATCTGGCCATGAGTACCAAATTTTAAATAAAGCTCTAGCTATCACTCATTGTCCAAAAGATATGGCTCAGGTTAAAACATAGTGTAATCAAAGATTACGAAGCTCACCTCGCGGCAGCAAAGTTCAATTTAAACATATCTCTAAGTACATGTATTATAAGAAAATCACTCAAGTGGAAAAAGTAGGTCAAGGTCATTTTATGAAAGTTTGATCAAAGATACATCCAATATGCAAGTTTGGTACATGAAGCACCTATACTTTGCTCAATATTGGCCTTTAAATGCAAAATCACTCAAGCGGAAAAAGTAGGTCAAGGTCATTTTATGAAAATTTGATCAAAGATACATCCAATATGCAAGTTTGGTACATGTAGCACCTATACTTTGCACAATATTGGCCTTTAAAGGCAAAATCACTCAAGTGGAAAAAGTAGGTCAAGGTCATTTTATGAAAGTTTGATCAAAGAGACATCCAATATGCAAGTTTGGTACATGTAGCACTTATACTTTGCTCAATATTGGCCTTTAAAGGCAGAATCGCTCAAGCGGAAAAAGTAGGTCAAAGTCATTTTATGAAAGTTTGATCAAAGATACATCCAATATGCAAGTTTGGTACATGTAGCACTTATACTTTGCTCAATATTGGCCTTTAAAGGCAAAATCACTCGAGTGGAAAAAGTAGGTCAAGGTCATTTTATGAAAGTTTGATCAAAGATACATCCGATATGCAAGTTTGGTACATGTAGCACTTATACTTTGCTCAATATTAGCCTTTAAAGGCAGAATCGCTCAAGCGGAAAAAGTAGGTCAAGGTCATTTTATGAAAGTTTGATCAAAGAGACATCCAATATGCAAGTTTGGTACATGTAGCACTTATACTTTGCTCAATATTGGCCTTTAAAGGCAAAATCACTCGAGTGGAAAAAGTAGGTCAAGGTCATTTTATGAAAGTTTGATCAAAGATACATCCAATATGCAAGTTTGGTACATGTAGCACTTATACTTTGCTCAATATTGGCCTTATAAGGCAAAATCACTCAAGCGGAAAAAGTAGGTCAGATGCTGCATCCGATGCATGGGTTCACCTCAGCATCTCAAGATGAATCACTTGTGCAAGTTTGGTTATTGTAGCATCAGTACTTTGTCAGATACTGAACTACCCCAAAAACTTTAACCAGACATTGACAAAGTCATTCAACCGGAAAATGTTGGTCAGATGCTGCATCCGATGCATGGGTTCACCTCAGCATCCCAACATGAATCACTTGTGCAAGTTTGGTTACTGTAGCATCAGTACTTTGTCAGATACTGAGTTGTCCAAAAACTTTAACCGGACGCAGACGGGGACGGGGACGCGGACGCCGGGTTTATAGCATAAGCTCATCTCAACTTCGTCGAGGTGAGCTAAAAATTGTAAATACTATGATGCTGAAATTAGCGCTAAGACAATAGCTCCCCAGACATTTGTCATGGCTTGCTATATGAGGTGCCAAACAAAGGACTTTGAATGATCAGCATTTGATTGTGTGCAAGAGTATTACAAGAAATCCCTTCAAGTTTGAAGCCTTCATACAAGAAGCTCAGCTTAATGAAAATAATAATTACCCCCCATCTTCCCGCACTCGGTCCTTATCCCCTAAGGATTAATTTCTTAAAACTTGTATGATATCAGTAATCTGCAATACACATTTAATCGATTGACAAGCACACAAAAAAATAAAGCCTGTGTTTGTGAAACACGAATGCCCCCGGTGGCATCTTTGGTAGTATGAACACTATTTTCTGTTAAGTACACATATGTGAGGTCACTGGGTTAAAAGGTCAAAGGTCAAGGTCACGAGGTCAAAAAGTTTGGTATCAATGGAAAGGTCTTGTCACAAGGAATACACATGTGAAATATGAAAGCCCTGTCACTTCCCATTCAAAAGTTATGCCAAATGTTAAAGTTTTTGAAAAGTAGGTCAAAGGTCAAGGTCAAGGTCATGAGGTCAAAAATGTTGGTATCAATGGAAAGGTCTTGTCACAAGGAATACACATGTGAAATATTGAAGCCCTATCACTTCCCATTCAAAAGTTATGCCCAATGTTAAAGTTTTTGAAAAGTAGGTCAAAGGTCAAGGTCAAGGCCACGAGGTCAAAAATTTTGGTATCAATGGAAAGGTCTTGTCACAAAGAATACACATGTGAAATATGAAAGCCCTAACACTTCCCATTCAAAAGTTATACCCAATGTTAGAGTTTTTGAAAAGTAGGTCAAAGGTCAAGGTCAAGGTCACGAGGTCAAAAATTTTGGTATCAATGGAAAGTTCTTGTCACAAGAAATACACATGTGAAATATGAAAGCCCTATCACTTCCCATATAAAAGTTATGCCCAATGTTAAAGTTTTTGAAAAGTAGGTCAAAGGTCAAGGTCACGAGGTCAAAAATTTTGGTATCAATGGAAAGGTCTTGTCACAAGGAATACACATGTGAAATATGAAAGCCCTATCACTTCCCATTCAAAAGTTATGCCCAATGTTAAAATTTTTGAAAAGTAGGTCAAAGGTCAAGGTCAAGGTCACGAGGTAAAAAATTTTGGTATCAATGGAAAGGTCTTGTCACAAGGAATACACTTGTGAAATATGAAAGCCCTATCACTTCCCATTCAAAAGTTATGCCCAATGTTAAAGTTTTTGAAAAGTAGGTAAAAGGTCAAGGTCAAGGTCACGAGGTCAAAAATTTTGGTATCAATGGAAAGGTCATGTCACAAGGAATACACACGTGAAATATTGAAGCCCTATCACTTCCCATTCAAAAGTTATGCCCAATGTTAAAGTTTTTGAAAAGTAGGTCAAAGGTCAAAGTCAAGGTCACGAGGTCAAAAATTTTGGTATCAATGGAAAGGTCTTGTCACAAGGAATACACATGTGAAATATGAAAGCCCTATCACTTACCATTCAAAAGTTATGCCCAATGTTAAAGTTTTTGAAAAGTAGGTCAAAGGTCAAGGTCAAGGTCACGAGGTCAAAAATTTTGGTATCAATGGAAAGGTCTTGTCACAAGGAATACACATGTGAAATATGAAAGCCCTATCACTTCCCATTCAAAAGTTATGCCCAATGTTAAAGTTTTTGAAAAGTAGGTCAAAGGTCAAGGTCAAGGTCACGAGGTCAAAAATTTTGGTATCAATGGAAAGGTCTTGTCACAAGGAATACACATGTGAAATATGAAAGCCCTATCACTTCCCATTCAAAAGTTATGTCCAATGTTAAAGTTTTTCGGACAAACAGACAAACAGACAAACAGACAAACAGACAAACAGACAAACAGACAAACAGATAAACAGACAAACAGACGGACAGGCCAAAAACTATATGCCCCCGAATCTTTGATTCCGGGGGCATAAAAATTGTCCATTTTATTAGCTGGTCATAAATGATTACCGTAATACATGTATGATCATGCGATACTCAAACCTGAATTACCTAGGATATATCTTATCATTGTACTGGATGAACACTTTGCTGACAGCGATCTATTCAGTACAACTTACTTTTTCATTTGAAAAAAAATTAAGTTGGAGATGAGGGCCAAAAGAGGGAGACTCCCTCCAAAAGAGGGAGAGTATGATTAGATGAAACAATTGTAATCAAATATATACTTTGCATCGGATTGGGCACAAGTTGTCTAGCTTAGATTTGCCCCCTCCGAGAGTTGACAGGTATACACTTATGAAGTACAGTGGTCCCTCCTTTATAAGACAACCCCAAATGCAGTGGATTTGTGGTCTTATAATAGAGGTGGTCTTTCTTGGGGAGATTTTGAGCAGTCTATCTGACGAGTACAATTTGTTTATATCTATTGATTCTTTTTATTATTTACAAGAATAAATATCTACTACTATCTTGCATTTACTGATAGTTGAGTCTATTGATTGACTACCTGTAAATTCATGCAGAATGAAGAAATTTAAAAGATGAATGTAAAATATTTAATCTATGACATTCATCTAATTACATGATTAAAAAACTTAGATTTCTTACTAATAACAAATCTAAAGTACTGCTTTCTGAAGAGGGAACAGATATTACAGCTTGGAGTCAAATAAACTTAAACTCTAATTAAGTGCCTGTTATTGACTTGTGTGCCTGGTAGTAACTGCCAATTAGTCAATTTACCTGGAGTAATTTAAAGTTGGAGGATTAAAGAGATATTAATTAAATTATGTAAACATACATGTACATGCATGGTTGCTCCTGAGAGTGAATTTTCTTACATTTTGATAGATTTGGGGTTGAAAAAAGCGGTCTTTGGTCAAGTAAGGGAGGTGGTCTCTTATAGGAGGTATTTTAACATTGAAAAATGCTAATGCTAAAGAATTATGGTCACATAAAGGGAGTGGTCTTTGGTGGGAGTGGTCACATATAGAGGGACCACTGTATTATGGTTGGAGTGATAGCCAGTTTCTCTAGCCTAGAATTTCCAGTTCTAATAGCCCAGCTGGAGTTATCAATATTTTAATTCATTTTCATATATACTTCACTTGATACAGTGCACTCTCCATGCGAAAGAAAATCTCGGAATTCAAAATGTTATAAGATGGAGTAAACTTTCTAATGTAAAGGGCTGTAATTGAGATGGCATGTAAACAAACACTCCCATGATGATGTGAAGATGTGAAATACTATATTTCTAGAAGCTGCATGAAAATAACAATAATTTCAATGACCTTGGCAAACATCGCTCTATCTCATTCTATTATCTCCAATGTGATTTGCCTTTATATTGTAGGTATCTGTAAATTATGTCAAGTACAGTCGTGCACTTGAACTTCAAACTAATTGTGTCAGATGTAGTATGTATCTTTCACTTTACAGTTATCACCGATAATCTGATGTACATCTAATCAAACAATTTTATCACTAACAAGATACATGTCCGAAGATTACTGTCGGTTATTGACCGCAAGTCACACAAATGTCAGATTTTTGTACTGATTTGAATACAAGTCACGTCCAGTCAAGAAAGAAATACTGTACCTTACTTTTCAAGTTTTATCTTGATCATTGAGATTAAGGTATCAAACTTTATCAAATATTTAAACAGCCTACATCTAATCTAATAGGTCAGTAGTCAAATGGCACATGTGTCTTACCTTAAATAAGGGAAAGATTTTAATTTCAAAATGTGCAGCATTAGTGAACAAGAGTTATCTGATAATTACTACTGTCTGCACAGCTCACTTCAGAAATCGGAAAATTGAAGATTTTCCTACTTGGTCGGCAATTTTTGAGATTAAAATGTATATCGGGGGATAGATCTCGAAGTCTCATAACTAACGGTGTATGATATATGTCTGTACGACAAATATTATGCTCATTAGGAAAGAAAATAGTTTAAGATGGGGAGTTTTCTATGTTAATTTTAGCGTGACGTCGCCGATGTTTAACACTGAGTCGACGACATCATACTAAAATAAACATAGAAATCTCCCCATCTAAAATTATTTTCTTTCACTGTGAGCATACTATTGGTTAGTTATGAGAGTTCGAGATCTATCCCCCTATATAAATTTTAATCGGAAAATATGCCAACAAATAAGAGAAAACTTTAATTTTCCGATTTCTGAAGTGAGCTGCGCGGACAGTAGTCCTATGTATTAATATACATGTAAGTCAAATGTCCTCTACTTACATGTACTACGTAGCCCAACGCTACATGTGTCAACTCTCCCTTCTGTTGGAGGGAGTCTTTTTAAAAAGTCTGTCAACTCTCCTTCTTTTGGAGAGAGTCTTTAAAGTCCATCAACTCTCCTTCTTTTGGAGGAAGTCTTTAAAGTCGATCAACTCTCCTTCTTTTGGAGAGAGTCTTTAAAGTCAATCCACTCTCCTTCTTTTGGAGAGAGTCTTTTAAGTCTGTCAACTCTCCTTCTTTTGGAGAGAGTCTTTAAAGTCTATCAACTATCCTTCTTTTGGAGGGAGTCTTTAAAGTGGATCAACTCTCCTTCTTTTGGAGAGAGTCTTAAAAGTCGATCAACCCTCCTTCTTTTGGAGAGAGTCTTTAAAGTCGATCAACCCTCCTTCTTTTGGAGAGAGTCTTTAAAGTCTGTCAACTCTCCTTCTTTTGGATAGACTTCACTGTCTTTAAAGTCGGTCAACTCTACTTTTTTTGAGGGAGTCTTTAAAGTCTGTCAACTCTCCTTTTTTTGGAAGGACTTCACTGTCTTTAATGTCTGTCAACTCTCCTTTTGGAGAGAGTCTTTAAAGTCTGTCAACTCTTCTTTTGGAGAGAGTCTTTAAAGTCTGTCAACTCTTCTTTTGGAGAGAGTCTTTAATGTCTGTCAACTCTTCTTTTGGAGGGAGTCTTTAAAATCTGTCAACTTTTCTTTTGGAGGGAGTCTTTAAAGTCTGTCAACTCCTCCTTTTGGAGAGAGTCTTTAAAGTCTGTCAACTCCTCCTTTTGGAGAGAGTCTTTAAAGTCTGTCAACTCCTCCTTTTGGAGAGAGTCTTTAATGTCTGTCAGCTCTCCTTCTTTTTGAGAGTCTTCTTGTAATCATGGGTCTTCTTCATTTTTTCCCCTATCATTTTGCTTCATATGTCAGTCTGACAGTCTGATTGTTGGTCTGTCTAACTCTCCATCAAACTTTTAATGTCTGTATTTTATCTATTTTTAAAACCATACCTCTCCAGCTACTAGAGGTTTTGCACCAATGGCCTTATTCAGCTTAGTTATTTCTTCAGTAGGACCAGCAATAAGTGAAGTGCCTGTGTCTGCAATAGCATTACATCCATCGGAGCAGAACTTGCCCTTCCCTGTAACTGAAACACTGAAAAAAATAGAAAACTTAGTTATCTATTTAGTTGAAAACAAAATGTGATATGTCAGTACACTATTCTATGTATGAAAAGATTCAGCATTTATGTTGGCTTGAAAAGCGTATTAAAAAGATCAAAATTAGTTTCCATTTCCTTTTGCGGTTGAAATGGGTTTTTGCTCGGATAGCTTAATTACATGTATAGCTATGCAGTGATTGGGATAGGCAATCAGGTGACTGTGACAATGGCCCCATATTCTGGAACATCAATGTGCCATTTGCAAAATGAATGTGCCATTTTTGAAAATGAATGTGCCATGAGCAGTTTGAAAAAAAAAAAAAAACAACAACAAAGAAACCAGAACATGTAAAGATCTGCATCAGTTTTTACAATTTAACAATAATGGCCATTCATACAACACAATCAGAAGTGAATATGGTGAAGTCATCGATCACCACGCTGAGTAAAAAACGGAAGATTTCCACAATTTGTTTAAGAATTGAATGTGCCACATTGGCGCACTCAGTGAAATTTAAATGTGCCATTTTGATATTGAATGTGACTATGGCGCAGGGCGCATGCTTATCCCAATCACTGGCTATGAGCAAAGTTTCAAAAGTGGATCAAAGTTCTCTCTTAGTAAATTAATTTGAGTGTGGCAGGAACGGGTATGGTGCCAAGACAGCTCAGTTGGTAAGAGGGTCTGCCAAGATAGCAGAAGGTCTCCAGTTCGATTCCCGGTCCAGCCTCATCTTTTCCTCTCATACATTTGTGTATTACAAAGTTTGAAAAGTTTGAATTTCATCTGGTCAACAAAGCAGTTTAATTCTTACTAGGTATCACCAGCTCAACATGAATGCAGGTTAAGAGTATTTGCATGTACATGTACTTATTACATTATGTCTTGAATTCTATAATCTATCACACTTAAATTGCGGTTGATTCATTACAATCATCCAACATTTTCTGCTCAAACTTTCAGGTTTGTAGCTTTATCATGACAACATAACAAGGTCAAGAGTCTTTGTACAATGTTAGAGCAAATCTCCTAGGCATGCCCCTGATTTCAGTTTGGCATTTCTTCTCCACTTTTCCTCGTACCCTGTGAGACAGCCTATGTGAGACACATAAGTTGTCTCAAAGGCTCTTTTATGATTGGTCAATCGGAGCCTTTGAGACAACTTATGTGTCTCACTTAGGCTGTCTCACAGGGTACAAGGAAAACTGGAGAAGAAATGCCGAAATGAAATCAGGGGCATGCATAGGAGATTGCATAACAGACAGGCAGACAAACAAACTGATATCAAGTATCAATCTAATTTGCTGGTCAGTTAAAACCAATTTTAGCCCATGACCATGGTATTCCAAGGGCTAGACACCCTAGTCATCATCCTAATAGGTCTTTTTCTAAGGATATATCTTTTTTTTTCTAAACTGTTAATCAGATGTACTGTACATACCCATCCATTTTAAACTGCCAGTAGCCTTCCCTTGAAACAGGTAAGTATGTAAAATTGCCCTTGTAATGCTTTGGGTCACTGCCTCCTAAAATCAGCTCACCACCTTCAGATGCAGTTGGGTCTCTTGAAAAGATAAGTTTGGAAAAAAATTCAATTGTGTAAAATAAAATTTTAACCCCATTTATAAAATGCAAATATTCTAATCTATAATAAAATGTACATTCATTTTCATTGGTTGATGATAAATTTGCAACAATAAAACCATTACGTTTATGCCTTTGAATCAACGACAATGGCATGTCATTAGCAACGCTGCATGGTGACGTAACAATATATGCATCTTATAAAGTGAATTAGAATGGGTATTTGAACGGTTTTGGGGAACACAGACCTGCCTATCTGTTCTTCACAAAAAGTGTAATATTTTGCTCAAGAAAGCGTAATATGAACAATTGATTAAAATTTTGGATAAAAAGGACCATCTTTACCCCACTTCCACATTGTAGGAAATGCTTTTGAAGTACACAGTTGCTTATACCATATCAAATGCTCATTTACCAAGTATTTTGTAAACAAGTCTATTTGTTTGTTAGAAATATTTTCAAATTGTCATTCTATATAGAAATTTTATTTTAAGCCTAAAATTGAGCAGCAAGAGATTAGAGTGTAATTACAGGAAAAAATCGTAAAAATTACACCAAAAACATAAAAGCAGACAGGTCTGGGAACAGTCAATTATTGTCCCTCAGCAGTGGTTAAGATTTGTAAAATATCTGTGAAACTCAAACACAGCACAGAGGGGTAAGAATTACTTTACTCTCTGCACTACATCTGACTGGTCTCCTTCATTTCCTCTAGACAATAATTTGACTCCTCCCTGGGAACCTTTGAAATACATGTACCAGTATACTTAAAAATTATAAATACCTGTCTAAGTAGAATGAGAAAACAGGCTTTGATACAAGGTTCTGTTTGACCATGTTATAGAACACTGGCACCACTCCATCTACGGATATTTTGTCAAACGCCATTCCCAGGATGCCATCAAATTTAGCTGCAACAAATGTGATGCCAGGCTGCTGGGTTGCCTCAGCAAATGTCTGACCTTTCACTGCTATTCCTGCAACCTTTAAATGCAAAATTTATCATTCAAATTTATTATACACGCAAATTCAAGAAACTTGAAATCGATGGTATTCTTTTATCTCATACATGCAACAAAGTTTACCTTTTTGATATGGCAAAAAAACAGAAGTTCAATCATTTACAAACATTAAAATTTACATTTTCACTATTGTCCTCTGTTATACATGTATTGTGATTGAGAATTCTATATATTTGCTCACGTATTCCATTCTGAATCATCCAACAATTAAGGAAGACCCATTTTGTACAGTATAAGCTAATGACCTAAATTTGCTTTGTTCATTCAATTAAGCACTGCATAGTTTAAGGTCCCACTCTTACATGTACGTCCTGCACATATTACTCAAATCCATTGTATGTAAAGTTTTAGCAAAAACACAAATAACAGACAGATTGGCAGGGCAGAGTTCCTGAAAAGTGTCGTTTTTTCGGACTTATTGATAATAAGACTTGTCAGAAAACAATATCGCTTGCCGTGCAGGTTTTTGATAGTAAAATGGAAATTTCATAACAAATAAAGGTCAAGGTCACCAAGTCAAAAGTCATGATATCAAACGAAAGCTTATAGATCATGAGGATTCTATATGTGAAAATATCAAAGACCTATCCCTTATATTCATAGTTCTAAAGAAGGTCAAAGGTCAGGGTCACTTGGTCAAAAGTCAAGATATCAAATGAAAGCTTTGGTCATGAGGAATTTACATGTGAAAATCACAGAACAGGCTAAAGTGTCATAAAAGTGGGTCAAAAGTCAAGGTCACTAGGTCAAAAGTCATGGTATCAAATAAAAGCTATGGTCATGAGGGGCCATGGTATCAAATGAAAGCTCTGGCCATGAGTGAAATATCAAAGCATTACCTCTTACAGTTTAAAAGTAGGTCAAAGGCCATGTCAAGGTCATTAGGTCATGGTATCAAATGAAAGCTCTGGTCATGAGGAATCTACATGTAAAATATCAAAGCCCTACCCTTACAGTACATTATTACATGAGATATAGCCTAGGTTTAACTTTTTTGAAAGTAGGTCAAACTCCAAGATAAAGGTTGATAGGTCAAAAGTCAATGTCTCAAATGAAAGGTCTGGTCATGAGGAATGCACATGTGCCCTACCTCTTATAGTACATAATATACAGCCCAAATTCAACTTTTTTAAAAGTAGGTAAATCTCCAAGATATATTTCGCTAGGTCAAAAGTCAAGGTCTCAAATGAAAGGTCTGGTCATGAGGAATGCACATATGAAATATCAAAGCCCTGCCCATTATACTTCATGAGATATAGTGCAGGTTAAAGTTTAGACCAAGCAACCCCAACACCGACGATCCGGCAATGACATTCGCTCCAACAACATTCATCACAGCCTGATAAAAGTTTGTTTAGTCTGATAAAATCTCACATTATAAATATTATTTGGACTGATAAAAATCCCTCTCCTGGTTGTCTTATTCACTCATTGACAAGTAAATAAGATACATACACATAAATATCAATTTCCATTTTTTGAAAACAACACCACAAATTATAAGTAGCACAACAAAACAACATATCCATAAGACTGCAACTAGAATATCACTCATATAATTTATAATATCGGAGATAGAGGATTTAAAAAAAGAATGCCACATCCACTTTCCAAGATCCTAAGGGTCAGGGGCTGATAGCTCAACAAACTATTAATTACACAACAAAACTATAGATCCATCATCATGATCATATTGCAAAAAAGAATAAACTCTATTATTACTAGCTTTAGTGGAGTTGAGAGCACAATTGTGTAGGAGGAAATGACCACACCCATTTTCCAAGACCCTTGGGTTCAGGATATCAAATAAACATCAAGTGCACAACTATACATACCCATTTATTGTATTTGAAGAGTAGTGAGCACAAGTTTCCCTAAGAGTTATATAGGGGGAAATGACCACACCCATTTTCTAAGACCCTGAGAGTCAGGGGCTCAAACAAAATATCAGGTGCACAACTACATCAGAGACCCTTTGTATTGCAAAATGAAAGAAGTCTCCCATTATTTATAGTGTCAGCGGAATTGCGAGCAAAAGATTACAGAGTTATATAGGAGAAAATGACCACATCCATTTTCTAAGACTCTGAGGGTCAGGGGCTAAAACAAAATATAAGGTACACAACAAGACCAAAGACCCATCATATTGCAAAAATAATTAAGGCTCCATCATTTATAGTGTCAAAGGAGTTGCAAGCACAAGATTACATGGAGTTATATAGGAGAAAATGACCACATCCATTTTCTAAGACCCTGGAGGTCAGGGGCTCAAACAGAATATCAGGTGCACAACTAGAACACAGACCTATCATGTTGCAAAAAGAATTAACTCTCCATCATTTATAGCTTAAGAGGAGTCACAAGCACAAGATTACATAGAATTATATCAGAGAAAATGACTACACCCATTTTCTAAGTCCCTAGGGGTCAGGAGCCCAAACAAAATATCGGGTGCACAGTTAGACTACATAACCATTATATTGCAAAAGGAATTAAGTCTCAATCATTTATAGTGGCAGAGGAGTTGCGAGCACAAGATTACATAGATTTTAAAGGCCAAGCCCATTTTCTAGGACCCTGGGGGCAAGGGGCTCAACCAAAATGTCAGGTGCACAACTATCGTAGACCACAGACCAAGTGAAATGCAAAGAGTTACATTTTTATCTCTTATACTTTCAGAGGAGTTGTGAGCACAAGAATTGTTTACGGACGGACAGACGCCAGGCAATGGGGTATCGCATAAGCTTGACTGGTCTATGACCAGTAGAACTAAAAAATCAAAGATCATTGCAGGGGGTACAATTAATCTATTTCTCTTTCGAATTGGAAAACCATATGTTCATCAAAAGTTGAAGGAAGTAAAGGTGTAAATAGAAAAGAGGTTTGTCGTTTTATCTGTAAATCACTTACCGTAACTGTATCTGTACTTAAAAAGCCAGTCAAGCTTCCTGTGCCATATTTGATTTCGAAATTTGTTCCATTTGCCTTGTATGTTGATGACTTGGTTGAATCATACTTGCTGTGCAGTACTGAAAATAAAGGATTAGTTATGTAGTGTTACTAAATCACTTAAAGACAGACAGACTGAGGAATCATCTAATGTCAGAAATCACACCTGTTTGCGGACGTCATACTCAATGGCCCATGATGAAAAGGTTATTAAACACTTTTGTGTACAGTATGGAAAGTAATATATATATTTGTCCATGCTTTAAGTAAATTCTACAGAGTGTAAAACATTATATTTATGCATACTGACTACTTCAAAATGATCAATAACTTTATAGCAATATAGGCTGGTAAAATATATACATATACTTACAACATGCAATATCAGAAAGTTTGCACTTCTTGGACGGAACCCACAAATTGGAGGACCCTGTGTCAAATACTACTTTAAAATTCTGTGCTGGTGTTCCAATTCCAATCACTCCATAATATTGTGCCTAAAAAATGAAATATTTCAAATTTTCAATACATGTAGTATTGCACAGTATTGTAATAATCAAATCATTTGGAAATTGGAATCTCAACTTTCTGAGGCGCAGAGATCCAAAAGTCTCTGTTCAGACTGAATGAGCTCTTCAGTTTAGTCTTTTTTTTTTTATTATAAGCAAATAATACCTACCTGTATCAAAAGTGTGCATGTGATTTGAAGTTTACGATGAAAAGTTACCAATATATTTATACTACATACAGTATACATCATATACAAAGTGATGCCAACATGTTGACCTCTGACTTTGACCTACTGACCCCTGACTTTGACCTACTGACCCCTGACTTTGACCTACTGACCCCAAGATCAATAGCTGTTGTCTTTTGGTATCAATGAAAAGATCTTGTCACAAGGAATTTACACCCGAAATATTAAAGCCCTATCACTTACCATTAAAATAAATGCATGCGGTTGGACGTTGACAATACTGTTTAGTGTGTGACCAACAAATGTTTATTATCAATCTTAAAAACGCCACTTCATTTATGATGGCATTCAGGCATAATTTTTTACAACAATTGGCCGATTCACTACATGTGTACCCAACTTGTAATCTGATTATCATACATACCAGGCCTTTTTTTTCTGCTAATTTTGGAACCGAAATTCAACCCTATGCAAATCATATCTTCTTTTTTGTAATTCTCTAGCCAGAAAATCCAAATCATAATCAAGAGAATAATTTGCTAAACAAAAAGCTTTTAAACCATAACTTTATCAAGAAACATTTAATTGGAACTACTTAGTCTGCTTACTAGCTGAAAAAATGAGAACTTGAGGTAAAATAACTAAAAATTGTTCTCAGTTCAATAAGTTCATCATGTTCACTTTTACTTTCACCGTTACAAATTTCGGTATGACCTACTCATATCTTGAAATAGGCCACTTGCAGAAATTTATAATGGCCGACATAATGACGAAAAATGTTCGAGTTAGGTGATTTAAGCGCACTTTTTCATTGTTACATCACTATGGAATTGCGTCTTTTAACAGTGACGTCATAATGTAAAACAACGCCAAAACATGTTGACTCAGACTTTTGTGCTTTCTAACAAAATCTGGAAATGGTCTATTCCCAATTTCTGGGCAAAACTGTGAAATTCACAATTTGAGCACCACAGGGCATAATCCCCAAAAGAGAGAGAAAAGGCCCTGCAATAATCACAACATTAAATACTAGTACATGTATATCATTATGTATTGCAAAGAAAATCAACTTGAGCAATGTTAATGATGTGTCACTTACATCAAGATAGTTAGAAAGTGGTTCAGGTGCTGGACCATTAACACCGTACCCACTGTATTTCTGCTGTAAGGATTCTATTGAGGTTCCTACTTCCTGCAATGTTCTTCGCACAGACTTGATCTTGTGTAGTTTTATCCTGGAAAATATAAAAGTAGCAAGGATGAAATGCAAAATATACACATTGATCAGGAATTTTTTCGATATCCATTATCAATCTGGTATTTTTTTCCCATTATCAATCTGGTATTTTTTTCCCATTATCAATCTGGTATTTTTTTCCCATTATCAATCTGGTATTTTTTTCCCATTATCAATCTGGTATTTTTTTCCCATTATCAATCTGGTATTTTTTTCCCATTATCAAGATGGTATTTTTTCCCATTATCAAGATGGTATTTTTTTCCCATTATCAATCTGGTATTTGTTTCCCATAATCAATCTGGTATTTTTTTTCCATTACCAATCTGGTATTTTTTTCCCATTATCAATCTGGTATTTTTTTCCCATTATCAATCTGGTATTTTTTTCCCATTATCAATCTGGTATTTTTTTCCCATTATCAATCTGGTATTTTTTTCCCATTATCAATCTGGTATTTTTTTCCCATTATCAATCTGGTATTTTTTTCCCATTATCAAGATGGTATTTTTTTCCCATTATCAATCTGGTATTTTTTTCCCATTATCAATCTGGTATTTTTTTCCCATTATCAAGATGGTATTTTTTTCCCATTATCAATCTGGTATTTTTTTCCCATTATCAAGATGGTATTTTTTCCCATTATCAAGATGGTATTTTTTTCCCATTATCAATCTGGTATTTGTTTCCCATAATCAATCTGGTATTTTTTTTCCATTACCAATCTGGTATTTTTTTCCCATTATCAATCTGATATCAGCCCTGGTGTTTTCCACTGATATTTCACCAAAGCTATTCCATTCTTAAAGCAGGTATATAAAGATTTTAAATGAAGTTTAAAAATATTTTCTTCTTTTAGCCAAAAAAAGTCCTTGACCTTTGATCACTGACCTTGATAATCAAAAAGGGTTCTTCCTCTTGTTAAAGTTAATGGAAAAAAGTTGTTTAAGGGTAAAATAAGTCTGATTACCGTACTTTTAATACCTGTAGGGGGCGTTACACATGTTACTTTACTTAATATCTTAAGGGGGCTTTAAACACCTGTATTAAAAGTTACAAGGGTTGAAATTTCTGATATTGATGAAAGAATACATGTGATGAGGAATAAGTGATATAGAATAGTAATTTTTGAATTATAACTCGTTGATGCAGATGTTTAGAGGTCAAAAAGCTGGTTTGTACCAAACCAACTAAACTAAGAAAATGAAAATTAGGGAAGTTCTAATGAATTTGGTATCATTTGAAAGAGAAGAAAATTTGGGAAATACTAATGAATTTGGTATGCATTTGTACTAATTTGAAAGAATTTGGTACAGTATCCTTTTGTACTAATTTGAAAGAAAAGAAAGTTTTCTTTGATCTATTCTGTAAATTACTATGTAAAAATAATCTCGAAAATAGAACCGAAACTCCACAAATTACGTAGATTAAAAAGTATGGTTCTCGGCAACTTCCCCCGGTGCACTGAATATTAAACGGGACAGAAAGGAGTGAAAAGGTCATGGCGTGATAAAGCAACTCACATGCAAAATTTTGTTTATATGATTCATGATTTGAATTCTGGTTAAAAATCTATAAAATTATCACGAAATTTTGAAAATGAGTTCCTTCAAAGAACTTGAAAAGGGCAACTGTCCGGAAACTGTTACTGTCCGGAAACTGTTCTGACACAAGTACTGTATAGTACTGTGATAAAATAAAATGCCTTTGGTTGCTGTACGCTGCTTCATGTTGATTCTGTCCTTTCTTTTGAAACAGAAAGGACATGCACAGTAATTAGTATGCGACGTCGCAGTACTGGTGTCAAAGGAGTATCCGAACTATTTTAAGGGTTTATTCGCAATAAATTCATTGTTTTGTTGAATTGAGACATGAAACTTGGCACAAATAATGGTTGGCATATGTCTCAAATATTTATCGAATAGTATTTTAAATATTTTGGACTTTTGTCATCTTTTAAGTTGATATTTTAACCGCAAGATTTCTTAAATTTCGCCACTTTGCTAAAGCAGTAACCGAACGATTGAGAATTCGGATGTATTTTATCGATCGAATTTTAATTTTACGTTGATAAATCTGAAGTACATGTACATGTAACATCTTTTCCGAGTACCGAATTGTAAAAAATTAAGGAAAATTCCCTCAAATATAGTTCTTACTGAAAGTTTTAGGAGGGTACCAACCATAATGTCTTATCTGAAACTATCATTGCTTAATAAATGACCAAAAACTATTCATCAAGTCACCTTATTATAAACATAGGGTAATCAAAGATTACATAGCTCGCCTACATGTAATACACGTTTTTGTAAGAAACCAGGTTAAAGTTTTTGAAAAGTAGATCAAAGTCCAAGGTCACTAGGTCAAAGGTCATGGTCTCAAATGAAAGGTCTCGTCACAAGGTATCTACATGTGAAACATCAAAGCCCTACCCCTTGTAGTTCAAGAGATATAGCCCAGGTTAAAGTTTTGTCTACGGACGATGACGACAACAACGTCGAGGGTATGGCATTTAAGCTCTCCAGACTTTTTCGTCCACGCCAGCTAAAAATGCTGAAACTTATGATGATTTCGGGTAGGGAAACTTTATGAGATTCCTTAATTTTATCCAGTTTTGTTTATTTAAATACCCCTTACACCGTAATTGTTCGGTTACTGCTTCCGTTCAGTTAAGTACTGCTATGACACCAATACAGTTTCCTCTCTTACTGTCCAGGCAGCTTACTTCAGAAATCAGAAAATTGAAGTTAATTATTCTCTACTTTGTCGGCTAATTTTGCGATTAAAATTTATATAGGGGGATAGATCTCGAACTCTCATATTAAACTAGTGGTGTATGATATGTGTACCTACGACTTATACTACGCTCACACTAGTGAAAGAAAATATTATTAGATAGAGAGTTTTCTATGTTAATTTTAGCGCGACGTCGCCAATGTTTAACACTAATTCTATGGACACATTGACGACGTCATGCTAAAATTAACATAGAAATCTTCGCATCTAAAATTACTTTCTTTCACTTTGAGCACAATATTGGTCGTACAGACATATATATCATACACCATTAGTTATGAGAATTTGAGATCTACACATGTATCCCCCTATATACATTTTAATCGCAAAAATTGTCAATAAAGCAGAGAAAACTTCAATTTTCCTATTTCTAAAGTGAGCTGCACGGACAGTAGTCTCTAGATTTCGAACCCCTGTTGTCTATCACTCGATCTTGCGGCGAAATGATAACAAAAAATGAACAGAGGAAATCTGAGATAGCTGCCTCTTTTTTAAGAGTTGATGTCACAGAATCTTACCTGTGCAAAGCTTCGCTATAACAAAAGAATGAAACAACTGCAAAAATTACAAGAGACTTCATCCTTCCACGTTTGAGAGCAGTAACAAACTGAAGAAAGGAGTCACATCGGAGTCACGAGATACTTCTAATCATGTGACAAGTCATGTGACAAGTACCTTTCCCGGGATCCGGGGGTTGTTATGTGTGTCAGTGGCGGATTCAGAGGGGGCGTCCAACCCACCCCTGGCATTGACCCAAAATCTGACAAAACAGGTATATTTTGGCCCATTTTCAGTAAAAATCGGCAAAATTCGCCCCTTGACCCTCCTGCAAAGGGGGCACTGGATCCGCCAATGTGTGTGGGTGGTGGGTGGGGGTTACTTTATACTATAAACAAGGTCGCATGTGGCGGTTATGCGCTTGTTTGGCCCGGAAGAAGATGGGCGGATCCAGAACATCACATACCTCCCCCAGCCCCCGGGGAGGGGGGTTTTCACATCAACCTAGATACAAAATTAATGTGCATAGAAAAGCTTCCAATGTTGCTGTTTTGTGTGAATTAGGAATTTATCCATTATGTATTAGAATGTATGAACTTATGTTTAAATATTATTCAAGAACAATCTTAAAAGAAGCTTAAAATTTATTTCGAAGATGAAAAACTGTCTCAAAAAGGGAATTGTTCTAGCATAAGGAAAACTTTGGATAATATAAAAAATTTAATCAGACTTGAATCTTTGAGTGTTTCCTATGAAAAATTTTCAAATCGACTGAAAAATTCTTTGAAAAATCCATTTTAGATCAACTTCATTATACCAATCTACGGAAGCCCATTGCCCATTGGCTTCACAGAAAAAAATTAATTTATTGCGTAAATATACACCAAAACATTGCGTATATTCGCAATAACATTGCGTATATTCGCAATAGTATTGCCGTCATCCCGATTGTCCCACATTTACATAAAAAAGGTATAAAAGTAATGTGGGAAAATCGGGATATGGTGTGCAGGTTAATTAGGTAATTGCGGCAATTATCTCATTCAGAGATCAAAGGATGAAGGTTAAAGTCTGATTCATGATTTCTTAATTAACGGCATGAATGTTTTGTACTTTCTGGTGTGCTTTTGTTTATTTCTTTTATTCATTTTTTTTCGGACTTTAGGATCATCCCCCTAAAACTCCTGGATCCGCCCATGAAATCTACTAAGAGATGTGATTTGTAGACCGATTTTTGTGACCCTACATTTTGGCAGGTTTTTTTTTCAAATTACTTGACCATTTTCGGGTCACCGAATTTTAAAGCTGTCAATTAATATTGATTTCAGGCAAAACTGGATGATTTTTGGATATTAAAAATCATGTACATAGATTAAAAAAGGACGGTTCTCGGCGACTTCCTCTTGTGCGCGACATTGTAGATGGCGCCAGGAAAATTCACTTTGGCTTTATTTAAACTGTTTGACATGAAGTACTACTGACGAGGATTCAATATCCAAAACACGTGTCTAGTACAATAAAATTGGTACTATAGAACGTATATTTTAGTATTGACAAATTCAAAGGGGCGAGAGGGGTCAAAAGGCGGTGTGATTAAGCAACTTTTAAAATACTTCAAAATTGTCACAGAGTTTTGAAAATAAGTTTCTTCAAATTACTTCAAAAGGACGACGTCTGTCCGGAAACCGTTCTGACACTAGTATAGCTCATGACTATACATGTACTTCTTTTTTAATCTTTTTGAATTTTGAGGTTTTGCATGTGATTGTTAAAAAAATGTGAAAGGATGAAGATGCAATCAATGACAATTACGAAATAACATAAAATCTTATATGAAGGTGTCTGACAATTGTCCGAATTGTCACATTCCTATGAAAACTAATAATTAATGGATTTTTAGAAAATAAATGAAATAAATATCCATATTTGTCATACTAATCTATTTGAAAATGAAAATGCCTAAATTGTTGCTGGAACGTAACGTGACAACAGTATGACTCCTCTTTTCATTGACATAAAGACCTTTTCATCTCTATATTGCATACGTTTCGAAACTAATGTTCTGTACAGATACATGTATATGCTATTTCAGTTGAAATGTGCAATTTCTGAGCTATAATTATAAATCTTGATCATGCACGTATGAAATCTAGGAAATAAGGCATACGAAACTAATCCTTTAGAATCCATAAGTCTTAGATTGTATTTATCGATAGTAGATTCATATTTAATATTTTCAGTAGTTATCCCATACTCTACTATCATGATTACATTTTTGATTTACCCAGGGGCTTAACCAGTAATGTAATCATGATAACTATCTGATTACATTATTGATTTACCTAGAAGCTTAACCAAAAATGTAATCATGATCATGATCAAAATAAATGAAATTCCTTATGCAAAAAAAAAAAAAGAAACTCTGATCATGATATCAAATAGCTAGAAATTGAATCAATACAGGTGCCAAAAACGAAGATCGTCCATGTCTTTGGGTTGAAATATTTTTTGCAAAAACTGCTAATTTTGAGAAAATATTAGGCTTATTCATGAAAATATAAAGAGTAAATGTATGTCCATATAAAAGTGTTATAAAAGAAGATTTAGCCAGAAAAAAGTTAACAAGGGAGGGGGGTTGTCCTTTATGAGTAATAATAAAGAATGTATCGGTATTTAATCATATTAATATCATTTTCAAAAGTGTAACAAAAAAATTACAACAATAAAATAGACTATAGCCTGAATGTTTGTATTATCATTATGCATGTGTTTGTTTAAAATTGTAGGACAATCGGAATATGATTTTTTCCAAATGTGGGACAATCGGGATTAAACCGCGTATATACGCAATAAATTATTTTTTTTCTGTGAAGCCAATGGGCTTCCGTACCAAACATTTAGAGGAGGGTAACTTATCATTCTTTAGCAAAATTTACAATTATGAATTTAAAATACAAGACTATTTAACAAAACCTTAAGATCACAATTTTAAAAATTACGAATAAGTGTAGGTATCAGACCCCAATTATTTTTTCCTATATATTCCTTTGTAAATTATACTAATATAACGATTAAATACTCGAATCGCACCACCATTTTTTGCTTGAAACTTTTATATCTGCTAGATAGTATCAAAATAAGCTCAGAAATGGATTCATGCAAAAATCTGTCGCTTAGTAGACTTTTAATATCTTTTTAAACTCGAAAGGGGGTATCTGTTGCTCTAATGTTCTACAATCTATCAATTCTAGAGCCTCATAACACATCTGGCATTCCGCGATTAGGATGATGCAGTATCAATCAGCATGCTAGAATATTTTTTTCAACTCATCTGCGACTCATTGACGTAAAAAACGAATCATCTAGTGTAAAAAGAGTCGTAGAAATTAAATATAAGAAGACGAGGGATTGAAATAATCAGGAACTATTTGCGTGGTCAACGAATATTCAAAATTAATTGTGATCTGTAATCTAAAACTCTCAAAAATTTTAATTGAAAGTCAAACTTTTGCTTCAGAACCCTTCCTTGGTATCTTCTGATGCTATCTATCAAGTTTCAGCTCAATACTTTCATTATTATTCAAATAGTAGCATTTTACAGGTAGTCTATTGATGTCCCAAAAATCAAGTTTTTGATAAGAATTATTTTCAATTACGCTATTTTCAAATTTCTGTTATTTCCACAATTCTACAGATATGTATAAAAAATGAAATGTGACTCTTTCAAATGGCTTAATTCTCATAATTTATGGTGCTAAAAACTGCATATGTACCGTTTTCGAATTTATATGAATTTTCGTTAGGCCCTCTTAGTGTATCGACAAAAAATTAAAAATTAACGTTTAAAACATCAGAAAACTTATTCTTTTACGATTTCAATTATATTTTTAGTGCAGAACGCATGAGATGTCATATAAAAACATTATTCCAGCAAATGAAGTTCAGTTGCACATGTGAACTACGAGCGGAGATCGAAAAACGGAGGCCCCCCCCCTTCCCCGATTTCCTATTTTTAGGCGGGGGGGGGGGGGAGCCAGGCAATGCTTGGCTATTGGAGGAGATCAAATATATTTATGGTAAAAGTAACAACATGACACACAGCTAATGCAAGCATGTCGCAGTAATGAAAAAAAAAAATCACACTATGTCCTTACCTCGGCCTCCTTGCCCATGTTCGCTCGCCCCGAAACCCCCCCCCCCCCCCCCATTTTCGCCAGATCAACCTTGATAACACAAGAATTGGCATCTAGCAGTATCGTGAAAATGATATTTTCATCCCACATGTATCATATTTTCTCCTTTTCCTCTCGTCTGGTCTCTATTTAGTTACACACCTGATATCACTACGCGCGCTTATAGGTATCAGACCCCAATTATTTTTTCCTATATATTCCTTTGTAAATTATACTAATATAACGATTAAATACTCGAATCGCACCACCATTTTTTGCTTGAAACTTTTATATCTGCTAGATAGTATCAAAATAAGCTCAGAAATGGATTCATGCAAAAATCTGTCGCTTAGTAGACTTTTAATATCTTTTTAAACCCGAAAGGGGGTATCTGTTGCTCTAATGTTCTACAATCTATCAATTCTAGAGCCTCATAACACATCTGGCATTCCGCGATTAGGATGATGCAGTATCAATCAGCATGCTAGAATATTTTTTTCAACTCATCTGCGACTCATTGACGTAAAAAACGAATCATCTAGTGTAAAAAGAGTCGTAGAAATTAAATATAAGAAGACGAGGGATTGAAATAATCAGGAACTATTTGCGTGGTCAACGAATATTCAAAATTAATTGTGATCTGTAATCTAAAACTCTCAAAAATTTTAATTGAAAGTCAAACTTTTGCTTCAGAACCCTTCCTTGGTATCTTCTGATGCTATCTATCAAGTTTCAGCTCAATAATTTCATTATTATTCAAATAGTAGCATTTTACAGGTAGTCTATTGATGTCCCAAAAATCAAGTTTTTGATAAGAATTATTTTCAATTACGCTATTTTCAAATTTCTGTTATTTCCACAATTCTACAGATATGTATAAAAAATGAAATGTGACTCTTTCAAATGGCTTAATTCTCATAATTTATGGTGCTAAAAACTGCATATGTACCGTTTTCGAATTTATATGAATTTTCGTTAGGCCCTCTTAGTGTATCGACAAAAAATTAAAAATTAACGTTTAAAACATCAGAAAACTTATTCTTTTACGATTTCAATTATATTTTTAGTGCAGAACGCATGAGATGTCATATAAAAACATTATTCCAGCAAATGAAGTTCAGTTGCACATGTGAACTACGAGCGGAGATCGAAAAACGGAGGCCCCCCCCTTCCCCGATTTCCTATTTTTAGGCGGGGGGGGGGGGGGAGCCAGGCAATGCTTGGCTATTGGAGGAGATCAAATATATTTATGGTAAAAGTAACAACATGACACACAGCTAATGCAAGCATGTCGCAGTAATGAAAAAAAAAATCACACTATGTCCTTACCTCGGCCTCCTTGCCCATGTTCGCTCGCCCCGAAACCCCCCCCCCCATTTTCGCCAGATCAACCTTGATAACACAAGAATTGGCATCTAGCAGTATCGTGAAAATGATATTTTCATCCCACATGTATCATATTTTCTCCTTTTCCTCTCGTCTGGTCTCTATTTAGTTACACACCTGATATCACTACGCGCGCTTATAGGTATCAGACCCCAATTATTTTTTCCTATATATTCCTTTGTAAATTATACTAATATAACGATTAAATACTCGAATCGCACCACCATTTTTTGCTTGAAACTTTTATATCTGCTAGATAGTATCAAAATAAGCTCAGAAATGGATTCATGCAAAAATCTGTCGCTTAGTAGACTTTTAATATCTTTTTAAACCCGAAAGGGGGTATCTGTTGCTCTAATGTTCTACAATCTATCAATTCTAGAGCCTCATAACACATCTGGCATTCCGCGATTAGGATGATGCAGTATCAATCAGCATGCTAGAATATTTTTTTCAACTCATCTGCGACTCATTGACGTAAAAAACGAATCATCTAGTGTAAAAAGAGTCGTAGAAATTAAATATAAGAAGACGAGGGATTGAAATAATCAGGAACTATTTGCGTGGTCAACGAATATTCAAAATTAATTGTGATCTGTAATCTAAAACTCTCAAAAATTTTAATTGAAAGTCAAACTTTTGCTTCAGAACCCTTCCTTGGTATCTTCTGATGCTATCTATCAAGTTTCAGCTCAATACTTTCATTATTATTCAAATAGTAGCATTTTACAGGTAGTCTATTGATGTCCCAAAAATCAAGTTTTTGATAAGAATTATTTTCAATTACGCTATTTTCAAATTTCTGTTATTTCCACAATTCTACAGATATGTATAAAAAATGAAATGTGACTCTTTCAAATGGCTTAATTCTCATAATTTATGGTGCTAAAAACTGCATATGTACCGTTTTCGAATTTATATGAATTTTCGTTAGGCCCTCTTAGTGTATCGACAAAAAATTAAAAATTAACGTTTAAAACATCAGAAAACTTATTCTTTTACGATTTCAATTATATTTTTAGTGCAGAACGCATGAGATGTCATATAAAAACATTATTCCAGCAAATGAAGTTCAGTTGCACATGTGAACTACGAGCGGAGATCGAAAAACGGAGGCCCCCCCCTTCCCCGATTTCCTATTTTTAGGCGGGGGGGGGGAGCCAGGCAATGCTTGGCTATTGGAGGAGATCAAATATATTTATGGTAAAAGTAACAACATGACACACAGCTAATGCAAGCATGTCGCAGTAATGAAAAAAAAAATCACACTATGTCCTTACCTCGGCCTCCTTGCCCATGTTCGCTCGCCCCGAAACCCCCCCCCCCCCATTTTCGCCAGATCAACCTTGATAACACAAGAATTGGCATCTAGCAGTATCGTGAAAATGATATTTTCATCCCACATGTATCATATTTTCTCCTTTTCCTCTCGTCTGGTCTCTATTTAGTTACACACCTGATATCACTACGCGCGCTTATAGGTATCAGACCCCAATTATTTTTTCCTATATATTCCTTTGTAAATTATACTAATATAACGATTAAATACTCGAATCGCACCACCATTTTTTGCTTGAAACTTTTATATCTGCTAGATAGTATCAAAATAAGCTCAGAAATGGATTCATGCAAAAATCTGTCGCTTAGTAGACTTTTAATATCTTTTTAAACCCGAAAGGGGGTATCTGTTGCTCTAATGTTCTACAATCTATCAATTCTAGAGCCTCATAACACATCTGGCATTCCGCGATTAGGATGATGCAGTATCAATCAGCATGCTAGAATATTTTTTTCAACTCATCTGCGACTCATTGACGTAAAAAACGAATCATCTAGTGTAAAAAGAGTCGTAGAAATTAAATATAAGAAGACGAGGGATTGAAATAATCAGGAACTATTTGCGTGGTCAACGAATATTCAAAATTAATTGTGATCTGTAATCTAAAACTCTCAAAAATTTTAATTGAAAGTCAAACTTTTGCTTCAGAACCCTTCCTTGGTATCTTCTGATGCTATCTATCAAGTTTCAGCTCAATACTTTCATTATTATTCAAATAGTAGCATTTTACAGGTAGTCTATTGATGTCCCAAAAATCAAGTTTTTGATAAGAATTATTTTCAATTACGCTATTTTCAAATTTCTGTTATTTCCACAATTCTACAGATATGTATAAAAAATGAAATGTGACTCTTTCAAATGGCTTAATTCTCATAATTTATGGTGCTAAAAACTGCATATGTACCGTTTTCGAATTTATATGAATTTTCGTTAGGCCCTCTTAGTGTATCGACAAAAAATTAAAAATTAACGTTTAAAACATCAGAAAACTTATTCTTTTACGATTTCAATTATATTTTTAGTGCAGAACGCATGAGATGTCATATAAAAACATTATTCCAGCAAATGAAGTTCAGTTGCACATGTGAACTACGAGCGGAGATCGAAAAACGGAGGCCCCCCCCTTCCCCGATTTCCTATTTTTAGGCGGGGGGGGAGCCAGGCAATGCTTGGCTATTGGAGGAGATCAAATATATTTATGGTAAAAGTAACAACATGACACACAGCTAATGCAAGCATGTCGCAGTAATGAAAAAAAAAATCACACTATGTCCTTACCTCGGCCTCCTTGCCCATGTTCGCTCGCCCCGAAACCCCCCCCCCCCCATTTTCGCCAGATCAACCTTGATAACACAAGAATTGGCATCTAGCAGTATCGTGAAAATGATATTTTCATCCCACATGTATCATATTTTCTCCTTTTCCTCTCGTCTGGTCTCTATTTAGTTACACACCTGATATCACTACGCGCGCTTATAGGTATCAGACCCCAATTATTTTTTCCTATATATTCCTTTGTAAATTATACTAATATAACGATTAAATACTCGAATCGCACCACCATTTTTTGCTTGAAACTTTTATATCTGCTAGATAGTATCAAAATAAGCTCAGAAATGGATTCATGCAAAAATCTGTCGCTTAGTAGACTTTTAATATCTTTTTAAACCCGAAAGGGGGTATCTGTTGCTCTAATGTTCTACAATCTATCAATTCTAGAGCCTCATAACACATCTGGCATTCCGCGATTAGGATGATGCAGTATCAATCAGCATGCTAGAATATTTTTTTCAACTCATCTGCGACTCATTGACGTAAAAAACGAATCATCTAGTGTAAAAAGAGTCGTAGAAATAAAATATAAGAAGACGAGGGATTGAAATAATCAGGAACTATTTGCGTGGTCAACGAATATTCAAAATTAATTGTGATCTGTAATCTAAAACTCTCAAAAATTTTAATTGAAAGTCAAACTTTTGCTTCAGAACCCTTCCTTGGTATCTTCTGATGCTATCTATCAAGTTTCAGCTCAATACTTTCATTATTATTCAAATAGTAGCATTTTACAGGTAGTCTATTGATGTCCCAAAAATCAAGTTTTTGATAAGAATTATTTTCAATTACGCTATTTTCAAATTTCTGTTATTTCCACAATTCTACAGATATGTATAAAAAATGAAATGTGACTCTTTCAAATGGCTTAATTCTCATAATTTATGGTGCTAAAAACTGCATATGTACCGTTTTCGAATTTATATGAATTTTCGTTAGGCCCTCTTAGTGTATCGACAAAAAATTAAAAATTAACGTTTAAAACATCAGAAAACTTATTCTTTTACGATTTCAATTATATTTTTAGTGCAGAACGCATGAGATGTCATATAAAAACATTATTCCAGCAAATGAAGTTCAGTTGCACATGTGAACTACGAGCGGAGATCGAAAAACGGAGGCCCCCCCCTTCCCCGATTTCCTATTTTTAGGCGGGGGGGGGAGCCAGGCAATGCTTGGCTATTGGAGGAGATCAAATATATTTATGGTAAAAGTAACAACATGACACACAGCTAATGCAAGCATGTCGCAGTAATGAAAAAAAAAATCACACTATGTCCTTACCTCGGCCTCCTTGCCCATGTTCGCTCGCCCCGAAACCCCCCCCCCCCCATTTTCGCCAGATCAACCTTGATAACACAAGAATTGGCATCTAGCAGTATCGTGAAAATGATATTTTCATCCCACATGTATCATATTTTCTCCTTTTCCTCTCGTCTGGTCTCTATTTAGTTACACACCTGATATCACTACGCGCGCTTATAGGTATCAGACCCCAATTATTTTTTCCTATATATTCCTTTGTAAATTATACTAATATAACGATTAAATACTCGAATCGCACCACCATTTTTTGCTTGAAACTTTTATATCTGCTAGATAGTATCAAAATAAGCTCAGAAATGGATTCATGCAAAAATCTGTCGCTTAGTAGACTTTTAATATCTTTTTAAACCCGAAAGGGGGTATCTGTTGCTCTAATGTTCTACAATCTATCAATTCTAGAGCCTCATAACACATCTGGCATTCCGCGATTAGGATGATGCAGTATCAATCAGCATGCTAGAATATTTTTTTCAACTCATCTGCGACTCATTGACGTAAAAAACGAATCATCTAGTGTAAAAAGAGTCGTAGAAATAAAATATAAGAAGACGAGGGATTGAAATAATCAGGAACTATTTGCGTGGTCAACGAATATTCAAAATTAATTGTGATCTGTAATCTAAAACTCTCAAAAATTTTAATTGAAAGTCAAACTTTTGCTTCAGAACCCTTCCTTGGTATCTTCTGATGCTATCTATCAAGTTTCAGCTCAATACTTTCATTATTATTCAAATAGTAGCATTTTACAGGTAGTCTATTGATGTCCCAAAAATCAAGTTTTTGATAAGAATTATTTTCAATTACGCTATTTTCAAATTTCTGTTATTTCCACAATTCTACAGATATGTATAAAAAATGAAATGTGACTCTTTCAAATGGCTTAATTCTCATAATTTATGGTGCTAAAAACTGCATATGTACCGTTTTCGAATTTATATGAATTTTCGTTAGGCCCTCTTAGTGTATCGACAAAAAATTAAAAATTAACGTTTAAAACATCAGAAAACTTATTCTTTTACGATTTCAATTATATTTTTAGTGCAGAACGCATGAGATGTCATATAAAAACATTATTCCAGCAAATGAAGTTCAGTTGCACATGTGAACTACGAGCGGAGATCGAAAAACGGAGGCCCCCCCCTTCCCCGATTTCCTATTTTTAGGCGGGGGGGGGGAGCCAGGCAATGCTTGGCTATTGGAGGAGATCAAATATATTTATGGTAAAAGTAACAACATGACACACAGCTAATGCAAGCATGTCGCAGTAATGAAAAAAAAAATCACACTATGTCCTTACCTCGGCCTCCTTGCCCATGTTCGCTCGCCCCGAAACCCCCCCCCCCCATTTTCGCCAGATCAACCTTGATAACACAAGAATTGGCATCTAGCAGTATCGTGAAAATGATATTTTCATCCCACATGTATCATATTTTCTCCTTTTCCTCTCGTCTGGTCTCTATTTAGTTACACACCTGATATCACTACGCGCGCTTATAGGTATCAGACCCCAATTATTTTTTCCTATATATTCCTTTGTAAATTATACTAATATAACGATTAAATACTCGAATCGCACCACCATTTTTTGCTTGAAACTTTTATATCTGCTAGATAGTATCAAAATAAGCTCAGAAATGGATTCATGCAAAAATCTGTCGCTTAGTAGACTTTTAATATCTTTTTAAACCCGAAAGGGGGTATCTGTTGCTCTAATGTTCTACAATCTATCAATTCTAGAGCCTCATAACACATCTGGCATTCCGCGATTAGGATGATGCAGTATCAATCAGCATGCTAGAATATTTTTTTCAACTCATCTGCGACTCATTGACGTAAAAAACGAATCATCTAGTGTAAAAAGAGTCGTAGAAATTAAATATAAGAAGACGAGGGATTGAAATAATCAGGAACTATTTGCGTGGTCAACGAATATTCAAAATTAATTGTGATCTGTAATCTAAAACTCTCAAAAATTTTAATTGAAAGTCAAACTTTTGCTTCAGAACCCTTCCTTGGTATCTTCTGATGCTATCTATCAAGTTTCAGCTCAATACTTTCATTATTATTCAAATAGTAGCATTTTACAGGTAGTCTATTGATGTCCCAAAAATCAAGTTTTTGATAAGAATTATTTTCAATTACGCTATTTTCAAATTTCTGTTATTTCCACAATTCTACAGATATGTATAAAAAATGAAATGTGACTCTTTCAAATGGCTTAATTCTCATAATTTATGGTGCTAAAAACTGCATATGTACCGTTTTCGAATTTATATGAATTTTCGTTAGGCCCTCTTAGTGTATCGACAAAAAATTAAAAATTAACGTTTAAAACATCAGAAAACTTATTCTTTTACGATTTCAATTATATTTTTAGTGCAGAACGCATGAGATGTCATATAAAAACATTATTCCAGCAAATGAAGTTCAGTTGCACATGTGAACTACGAGCGGAGATCGAAAAACGGAGGCCCCCCCCTTCCCCGATTTCCTATTTTTAGGCGGGGGGGGGAGCCAGGCAATGCTTGGCTATTGGAGGAGATCAAATATATTTATGGTAAAAGTAACAACATGACACACAGCTAATGCAAGCATGTCGCAGTAATGAAAAAAAAAATCACACTATGTCCTTACCTCGGCCTCCTTGCCCATGTTCGCTCGCCCCGAAACCCCCCCCCCCATTTTCGCCAGATCAACCTTGATAACACAAGAATTGGCATCTAGCAGTATCGTGAAAATGATATTTTCATCCCACATGTATCATATTTTCTCCTTTTCCTCTCGTCTGGTCTCTATTTAGTTACACACCTGATATCACTACGCGCGCTTATAGGTATCAGACCCCAATTATTTTTTCCTATATATTCCTTTGTAAATTATACTAATATAACGATTAAATACTCGAATCGCACCACCATTTTTTGCTTGAAACTTTTATATCTGCTAGATAGTATCAAAATAAGCTCAGAAATGGATTCATGCAAAAATCTGTCGCTTAGTAGACTTTTAATATCTTTTTAAACCCGAAAGGGGGTATCTGTTGCTCTAATGTTCTACAATCTATCAATTCTAGAGCCTCATAACACATCTGGCATTCCGCGATTAGGATGATGCAGTATCAATCAGCATGCTAGAATATTTTTTTCAACTCATCTGCGACTCATTGACGTAAAAAACGAATCATCTAGTGTAAAAAGAGTCGTAGAAATAAAATATAAGAAGACGAGGGATTGAAATAATCAGGAACTATTTGCGTGGTCAACGAATATTCAAAATTAATTGTGATCTGTAATCTAAAACTCTCAAAAATTTTAATTGAAAGTCAAACTTTTGCTTCAGAACCCTTCCTTGGTATCTTCTGATGCTATCTATCAAGTTTCAGCTCAATACTTTCATTATTATTCAAATAGTAGCATTTTACAGGTAGTCTATTGATGTCCCAAAAATCAAGTTTTTGATAAGAATTATTTTCAATTACGCTATTTTCAAATTTCTGTTATTTCCACAATTCTACAGATATGTATAAAAAATGAAATGTGACTCTTTCAAATGGCTTAATTCTCATAATTTATGGTGCTAAAAACTGCATATGTACCGTTTTCGAATTTATATGAATTTTCGTTAGGCCCTCTTAGTGTATCGACAAAAAATTAAAAATTAACGTTTAAAACATCAGAAAACTTATTCTTTTACGATTTCAATTATATTTTTAGTGCAGAACGCATGAGATGTCATATAAAAACATTATTCCAGCAAATGAAGTTCAGTTGCACATGTGAACTACGAGCGGAGATCGAAAAACGGAGGCCCCCCCCTTCCCCGATTTCCTATTTTTAGGCGGGGGGGGGGAGCCAGGCAATGCTTGGCTATTGGAGGAGATCAAATATATTTATGGTAAAAGTAACAACATGACACACAGCTAATGCAAGCATGTCGCAGTAATGAAAAAAAAAATCACACTATGTCCTTACCTCGGCCTCCTTGCCCATGTTCGCTCGCCCCGAAACCCCCCCCCCCCCATTTTCGCCAGATCAACCTTGATAACACAAGAATTGGCATCTAGCAGTATCGTGAAAATGATATTTTCATCCCACATGTATCATATTTTCTCCTTTTCCTCTCGTCTGGTCTCTATTTAGTTACACACCTGATATCACTACGCGCGCTTATAGGTATCAGACCCCAATTATTTTTTCCTATATATTCCTTTGTAAATTATACTAATATAACGATTAAATACTCGAATCGCACCACCATTTTTTGCTTGAAACTTTTATATCTGCTAGATAGTATCAAAATAAGCTCAGAAATGGATTCATGCAAAAATCTGTCGCTTAGTAGACTTTTAATATCTTTTTAAACCCGAAAGGGGGTATCTGTTGCTCTAATGTTCTACAATCTATCAATTCTAGAGCCTCATAACACATCTGGCATTCCGCGATTAGGATGATGCAGTATCAATCAGCATGCTAGAATATTTTTTTCAACTCATCTGCGACTCATTGACGTAAAAAACGAATCATCTAGTGTAAAAAGAGTCGTAGAAATAAAATATAAGAAGACGAGGGATTGAAATAATCAGGAACTATTTGCGTGGTCAACGAATATTCAAAATTAATTGTGATCTGTAATCTAAAACTCTCAAAAATTTTAATTGAAAGTCAAACTTTTGCTTCAGAACCCTTCCTTGGTATCTTCTGATGCTATCTATCAAGTTTCAGCTCAATACTTTCATTATTATTCAAATAGTAGCATTTTACAGGTAGTCTATTGATGTCCCAAAAATCAAGTTTTTGATAAGAATTATTTTCAATTACGCTATTTTCAAATTTCTGTTATTTCCACAATTCTACAGATATGTATAAAAAATGAAATGTGACTCTTTCAAATGGCTTAATTCTCATAATTTATGGTGCTAAAAACTGCATATGTACCGTTTTCGAATTTATATGAATTTTCGTTAGGCCCTCTTAGTGTATCGACAAAAAATTAAAAATTAACGTTTAAAACATCAGAAAACTTATTCTTTTACGATTTCAATTATATTTTTAGTGCAGAACGCATGAGATGTCATATAAAAACATTATTCCAGCAAATGAAGTTCAGTTGCACATGTGAACTACGAGCGGAGATCGAAAAACGGAGGCCCCCCCCTTCCCCGATTTCCTATTTTTAGGCGGGGGGGGGAGCCAGGCAATGCTTGGCTATTGGAGGAGATCAAATATATTTATGGTAAAAGTAACAACATGACACACAGCTAATGCAAGCATGTCGCAGTAATGAAAAAAAAAATCACACTATGTCCTTACCTCGGCCTCCTTGCCCATGTTCGCTCGCCCCGAAACCCCCCCCCCCCCCCCATTTTCGCCAGATCAACCTTGATAACACAAGAATTGGCATCTAGCAGTATCGTGAAAATGATATTTTCATCCCACATGTATCATATTTTCTCCTTTTCCTCTCGTCTGGTCTCTATTTAGTTACACACCTGATATCACTACGCGCGCTTATAGGTATCAGACCCCAATTATTTTTTCCTATATATTCCTTTGTAAATTATACTAATATAACGATTAAATACTCGAATCGCACCACCATTTTTTGCTTGAAACTTTTATATCTGCTAGATAGTATCAAAATAAGCTCAGAAATGGATTCATGCAAAAATCTGTCGCTTAGTAGACTTTTAATATCTTTTTAAACCCGAAAGGGGGTATCTGTTGCTCTAATGTTCTACAATCTATCAATTCTAGAGCCTCATAACACATCTGGCATTCCGCGATTAGGATGATGCAGTATCAATCAGCATGCTAGAATATTTTTTTCAACTCATCTGCGACTCATTGACGTAAAAAACGAATCATCTAGTGTAAAAAGAGTCGTAGAAATAAAATATAAGAAGACGAGGGATTGAAATAATCAGGAACTATTTGCGTGGTCAACGAATATTCAAAATTAATTGTGATCTGTAATCTAAAACTCTCAAAAATTTTAATTGAAAGTCAAACTTTTGCTTCAGAACCCTTCCTTGGTATCTTCTGATGCTATCTATCAAGTTTCAGCTCAATACTTTCATTATTATTCAAATAGTAGCATTTTACAGGTAGTCTATTGATGTCCCAAAAATCAAGTTTTTGATAAGAATTATTTTCAATTACGCTATTTTCAAATTTCTGTTATTTCCACAATTCTACAGATATGTATAAAAAATGAAATGTGACTCTTTCAAATGGCTTAATTCTCATAATTTATGGTGCTAAAAACTGCATATGTACCGTTTTCGAATTTATATGAATTTTCGTTAGGCCCTCTTAGTGTATCGACAAAAAATTAAAAATTAACGTTTAAAACATCAGAAAACTTATTCTTTTACGATTTCAATTATATTTTTAGTGCAGAACGCATGAGATGTCATATAAAAACATTATTCCAGCAAATGAAGTTCAGTTGCACATGTGAACTACGAGCGGAGATCGAAAAACGGAGGCCCCCCCCTTCCCCGATTTCCTATTTTTAGGCGGGGGGGGGAGCCAGGCAATGCTTGGCTATTGGAGGAGATCAAATATATTTATGGTAAAAGTAACAACATGACACACAGCTAATGCAAGCATGTCGCAGTAATGAAAAAAAAAATCACACTATGTCCTTACCTCGGCCTCCTTGCCCATGTTCGCTCGCCCCGAAACCCCCCCCCCCCCCCCATTTTCGCCAGATCAACCTTGATAACACAAGAATTGGCATCTAGCAGTATCGTGAAAATGATATTTTCATCCCACATGTATCATATTTTCTCCTTTTCCTCTCGTCTGGTCTCTATTTAGTTACACACCTGATATCACTACGCGCGCTTATAGGTATCAGACCCCAATTATTTTTTCCTATATATTCCTTTGTAAATTATACTAATATAACGATTAAATACTCGAATCGCACCACCATTTTTTGCTTGAAACTTTTATATCTGCTAGATAGTATCAAAATAAGCTCAGAAATGGATTCATGCAAAAATCTGTCGCTTAGTAGACTTTTAATATCTTTTTAAACCCGAAAGGGGGTATCTGTTGCTCTAATGTTCTACAATCTATCAATTCTAGAGCCTCATAACACATCTGGCATTCCGCGATTAGGATGATGCAGTATCAATCAGCATGCTAGAATATTTTTTTCAACTCATCTGCGACTCATTGACGTAAAAAACGAATCATCTAGTGTAAAAAGAGTCGTAGAAATAAAATATAAGAAGACGAGGGATTGAAATAATCAGGAACTATTTGCGTGGTCAACGAATATTCAAAATTAATTGTGATCTGTAATCTAAAACTCTCAAAAATTTTAATTGAAAGTCAAACTTTTGCTTCAGAACCCTTCCTTGGTATCTTCTGATGCTATCTATCAAGTTTCAGCTCAATACTTTCATTATTATTCAAATAGTAGCATTTTACAGGTAGTCTATTGATGTCCCAAAAATCAAGTTTTTGATAAGAATTATTTTCAATTACGCTATTTTCAAATTTCTGTTATTTCCACAATTCTACAGATATGTATAAAAAATGAAATGTGACTCTTTCAAATGGCTTAATTCTCATAATTTATGGTGCTAAAAACTGCATATGTACCGTTTTCGAATTTATATGAATTTTCGTTAGGCCCTCTTAGTGTATCGACAAAAAATTAAAAATTAACGTTTAAAACATCAGAAAACTTATTCTTTTACGATTTCAATTATATTTTTAGTGCAGAACGCATGAGATGTCATATAAAAACATTATTCCAGCAAATGAAGTTCAGTTGCACATGTGAACTACGAGCGGAGATCGAAAAACGGAGGCCCCCCCCTTCCCCGATTTCCTATTTTTAGGCGGGGGGGGGAGCCAGGCAATGCTTGGCTATTGGAGGAGATCAAATATATTTATGGTAAAAGTAACAACATGACACACAGCTAATGCAAGCATGTCGCAGTAATGAAAAAAAAAATCACACTATGTCCTTACCTCGGCCTCCTTGCCCATGTTCGCTCGCCCCGAAACCCCCCCCCCCCCCATTTTCGCCAGATCAACCTTGATAACACAAGAATTGGCATCTAGCAGTATCGTGAAAATGATATTTTCATCCCACATGTATCATATTTTCTCCTTTTCCTCTCGTCTGGTCTCTATTTAGTTACACACCTGATATCACTACGCGCGCTTATAGGTATCAGACCCCAATTATTTTTTCCTATATATTCCTTTGTAAATTATACTAATATAACGATTAAATACTCGAATCGCACCACCATTTTTTGCTTGAAACTTTTATATCTGCTAGATAGTATCAAAATAAGCTCAGAAATGGATTCATGCAAAAATCTGTCGCTTAGTAGACTTTTAATATCTTTTTAAACCCGAAAGGGGGTATCTGTTGCTCTAATGTTCTACAATCTATCAATTCTAGAGCCTCATAACACATCTGGCATTCCGCGATTAGGATGATGCAGTATCAATCAGCATGCTAGAATATTTTTTTCAACTCATCTGCGACTCATTGACGTAAAAAACGAATCATCTAGTGTAAAAAGAGTCGTAGAAATTAAATATAAGAAGACGAGGGATTGAAATAATCAGGAACTATTTGCGTGGTCAACGAATATTCAAAATTAATTGTGATCTGTAATCTAAAACTCTCAAAAATTTTAATTGAAAGTCAAACTTTTGCTTCAGAACCCTTCCTTGGTATCTTCTGATGCTATCTATCAAGTTTCAGCTCAATACTTTCATTATTATTCAAATAGTAGCATTTTACAGGTAGTCTATTGATGTCCCAAAAATCAAGTTTTTGATAAGAATTATTTTCAATTACGCTATTTTCAAATTTCTGTTATTTCCACAATTCTACAGATATGTATAAAAAATGAAATGTGACTCTTTCAAATGGCTTAATTCTCATAATTTATGGTGCTAAAAACTGCATATGTACCGTTTTCGAATTTATATGAATTTTCGTTAGGCCCTCTTAGTGTATCGACAAAAAATTAAAAATTAACGTTTAAAACATCAGAAAACTTATTCTTTTACGATTTCAATTATATTTTTAGTGCAGAACGCATGAGATGTCATATAAAAACATTATTCCAGCAAATGAAGTTCAGTTGCACATGTGAACTACGAGCGGAGATCGAAAAACGGAGGCCCCCCCCTTCCCCGATTTCCTATTTTTAGGCGGGGGGGGGGAGCCAGGCAATGCTTGGCTATTGGAGGAGATCAAATATATTTATGGTAAAAGTAACAACATGACACACAGCTAATGCAAGCATGTCGCAGTAATGAAAAAAAAAATCACACTATGTCCTTACCTCGGCCTCCTTGCCCATGTTCGCTCGCCCCGAAAACCCCCCCCCCCCCCCCATTTTCGCCAGATCAACCTTGATAACACAAGAATTGGCATCTAGCAGTATCGTGAAAATGATATTTTCATCCCACATGTATCATATTTTCTCCTTTTCCTCTCGTCTGGTCTCTATTTAGTTACACACCTGATATCACTACGCGCGCTTATAAAACTCTCAAAAATTTTAATTGAAAGTCAAACTTTTGCTTCAGAACCCTTCCTTGGTATCTTCTGATGCTATCTATCAAGTTTCAGCTCAATACTTTCATTATTATTCAAATAGTAGCATTTTACAGGTAGTCTATTGATGTCCCAAAAATCAAGTTTTTGATAAGAATTATTTTCAATTACGCTATTTTCAAATTTCTGTTATTTCCACAATTCTACAGATATGTATAAAAAATGAAATGTGACTCTTTCAAATGGCTTAATTCTCATAATTTATGGTGCTAAAAACTGCATATGTACCGTTTTCGAATTTATATGAATTTTCGTTAGGCCCTCTTAGTGTATCGACAAAAAATTAAAAATTAACGTTTAAAACATCAGAAAACTTATTCTTTTACGATTTCAATTATATTTTTAGTGCAGAACGCATGAGATGTCATATAAAAACATTATTCCAGCAAATGAAGTTCAGTTGCACATGTGAACTACGAGCGGAGATCGAAAAACGGAGGCCCCCCCCTTCCCCGATTTCCTATTTTTAGGCGGGGGGGGGGGGAGCCAGGCAATGCTTGGCTATTGGAGGAGATCAAATATATTTATGGTAAAAGTAACAACATGACACACAGCTAATGCAAGCATGTCGCAGTAATGAAAAAAAAATCACACTATGTCCTTACCTCGGCCTCCTTGCCCATGTTCGCTCGCCCCGAACCCCCCCCCCCCCCCCCCCCCATTTTCGCCAGATCAACCTTGATAACACAAGAATTGGCATCTAGCAGTATCGTGAAAATGATATTTTCATCCCACATGTATCATATTTTCTCCTTTTCCTCTCGTCTGGTCTCTATTTAGTTACACACGTGATATCACTACGCGCGCTTATAAAACTCTCAAAAATTTTAATTGAAAGTCAAACTTTTGCTTCAGAACCCTTCCTTGGTATCTTCTGATGCTATCTATCAAGTTTCAGCTCAATACTTTCATTATTATTCAAATAGTAGCATTTTACAGGTAGTCTATTGATGTCCCAAAAATCAAGTTTTTGATAAGAATTATTTTCAATTACGCTATTTTCAAATTTCTGTTATTTCCACAATTCTACAGATATGTATAAAAAATGAAATGTGACTCTTTCAAATGGCTTAATTCTCATAATTTATGGTGCTAAAAACTGCATATGTACCGTTTTCGAATTTATATGAATTTTCGTTAGGCCCTCTTAGTGTATCGACAAAAAATTAAAAATTAACGTTTAAAACATCAGAAAACTTATTCTTTTACGATTTCAATTATATTTTTAGTGCAGAACGCATGAGATGTCATATAAAAACATTATTCCAGCAAATGAAGTTCAGTTGCACATGTGAACTACGAGCGGAGATCGAAAAACGGAGGCCCCCCCCCCTTCCCCGATTTCCTATTTTTAGGCGGGGGGGGGGGAGCCAGGCAATGCTTGGCTATTGGAGGAGATCAAATATATTTATGGTAAAAGTAACAACATGACACACAGCTAATGCAAGCATGTCGCAGTAATGAAAAAAAAATCACACTATGTCCTTACCTCGGCCTCCTTGCCCATGTTCGCTCGCCCCGAACCCCCCCCCCCATTTTCGCCAGATCAACCTTGATAACACAAGAATTGGCATCTAGCAGTATCGTGAAAATGATATTTTCATCCCACATGTATCATATTTTCTCCTTTTCCTCTCGTCTGGTCTCTATTTAGTTACACACGTGATATCACTACGCGCGCTTATAAAACTCTCAAAAATTTTAATTGAAAGTCAAACTTTTGCTTCAGAACCCTTCCTTGGTATCTTCTGATGCTATCTATCAAGTTTCAGCTCAATACTTTCATTATTATTCAAATAGTAGCATTTTACAGGTAGTCTATTGATGTCCCAAAAATCAAGTTTTTGATAAGAATTATTTTCAATTACGCTATTTTCAAATTTCTGTTATTTCCACAATTCTACAGATATGTATAAAAAATGAAATGTGACTCTTTCAAATGGCTTAATTCTCATAATTTATGGTGCTAAAAACTGCATATGTACCGTTTTCGAATTTATATGAATTTTCGTTAGGCCCTCTTAGTGTATCGACAAAAAATTAAAAAATTAACGTTTAAAACATCAGAAAACTTATTCTTTTACGATTTCAATTATATTTTTAGTGCAGAACGCATGAGATGTCATATAAAAACATTATTCCAGCAAATGAAGTTCAGTTGCACATGTGAACTACGAGCGGAGATCGAAAAACGGAGCCCCCCCCTTCCCCGATTTCCTATTTTTAGGCGGGGGGGGGGAGCCAGGCAATGCTTGGCTATTGGAGGAGATCAAATATATTTATGGTAAAAGTAACAACATGACACACAGCTAATGCAAGCATGTCGCAGTAATGAAAAAAAAAATCACACTATGTCCTTACCTCGGCCTCCTTGCCCATGTTCGCTCGCCCCGAAACCCCCCCCCCCCATTTTCGCCAGATCAACCTTGATAACACAAGAATTGGCATCTAGCAGTATCGTGAAAATGATATTTTCATCCCACATGTATCATATTTTCTCCTTTTCCTCTCGTCTGGTCTCTATTTAGTTACACACGTGATATCACTACGCGCGCTTATACTCTCAAAAATTTTAATTGAAAGTCAAACTTTTGCTTCAGAACCCTTCCTTGGTATCTTCTGATGCTATCTATCAAGTTTCAGCTCAATACTTTCATTATTATTCAAATAGTAGCATTTTACAGGTAGTCTATTGATGTCCCAAAAATCAAGTTTTTGATAAGAATTATTTTCAATTACGCTATTTTCAAATTTCTGTTATTTCCACAATTCTACAGATATGTATAAAAAATGAAATGTGACTCTTTCAAATGGCTTAATTCTCATAATTTATGGTGCTAAAAACTGCATATGTACCGTTTTCGAATTTATATGAATTTTCGTTAGGCCCTCTTAGTGTATCGACAAAAAATTAAAAAATTAACGTTTAAAACATCAGAAAACTTATTCTTTTACGATTTCAATTATATTTTTAGTGCAGAACGCATGAGATGTCATATAAAACATTATTCCAGCAAATGAAGTTCAGTTGCACATGTGAACTACGAGCGGAGATCGAAAAACGGAGCCCCCCCCTTCCCCGATTTCCTATTTTTAGGCGGGGGGGGGGAGCCAGGCAATGCTTGGCTATTGGAGGAGATCAAATATATTTATGGTAAAAGTAACAACATGACACACAGCTAATGCAAGCATGTCGCAGTAATGAAAAAAAAAATCACACTATGTCCTTACCTCGGCCTCCTTGCCCATGTTCGCTCGCCCCGAAACCCCCCCCCCCCCCCATTTTCGCCAGATCAACCTTGATAACACAAGAATTGGCATCTAGCAGTATCGTGAAAATGATATTTTCATCCCACATGTATCATATTTTCTCCTTTTCCTCTCGTCTGGTCTCTATTTAGTTACACACGTGATATCACTACGCGCGCTTATAGGTATCAGACCCCAATTATTTTTTCCTATATATTCCTTTGTAAATTATACTAATATAACGATTAAATACTCGAATCGCACCACCATTTTTTGCTTGAAACTTTTATATCTGCTAGATAGTATCAAAATAAGCTCAGAAATGGATTCATGCAAAAATCTGTCGCTTAGTAGACTTTTAATATCTTTTTAAACCCGAAAGGGGGTATCTGTTGCTCTAATGTTCTACAATCTATCAATTCTAGAGCCTCATAACACATCTGGCATTCCGCGATTAGGATGATGCAGTATCAATCAGCATGCTAGAATATTTTTTTCAACTCATCTGCGACTCATTGACGTAAAAAACGAATCATCTAGTGTAAAAAGAGTCGTAGAAATTAAATATAAGAAGACGAGGGATTGAAATAATCAGGAACTATTTGCGTGGTCAACGAATATTCAAAATTAATTGTGATCTGTAATCTAAAACTCTCAAAAATTTTAATTGAAAGTCAAACTTTTGCTTCAGAACCCTTCCTTGGTATCTTCTGATGCTATCTATCAAGTTTCAGCTCAATACTTTCATTATTATTCAAATAGTAGCATTTTACAGGTAGTCTATTGATGTCCCAAAAATCAAGTTTTTGATAAGAATTATTTTCAATTACGCTATTTTCAAATTTCTGTTATTTCCACAATTCTACAGATATGTATAAAAAATGAAATGTGACTCTTTCAAATGGCTTAATTCTCATAATTTATGGTGCTAAAAACTGCATATGTACCGTTTTCGAATTTATATGAATTTTCGTTAGGCCCTCTTAGTGTATCGACAAAAAATTAAAAAATTAACGTTTAAAACATCAGAAAACTTATTCTTTTACGATTTCAATTATATTTTTAGTGCAGAACGCATGAGATGTCATATAAAAACATTATTCCAGCAAATGAAGTTCAGTTGCACATGTGAACTACGAGCGGAGATCGAAAAACGGAGCCCCCCCCCTTCCCCGATTTCCTATTTTTAGGCGGGGGGGGGGGGGGAGCCAGGCAATGCTTGGCTATTGGAGGAGATCAAATATATTTATGGTAAAAGTAACAACATGACACACAGCTAATGCAAGCATGTCGCAGTAATGAAAAAAAAAATCACACTATGTCCTTACCTCGGCCTCCTTGCCCATGTTCGCTCGCCCCGAAACCCCCCCCCCCCCCCATTTTCGCCAGATCAACCTTGATAACACAAGAATTGGCATCTAGCAGTATCGTGAAAATGATATTTTCATCCCACATGTATCATATTTTCTCCTTTTCCTCTCGTCTGGTCTCTATTTAGTTACACACGTGATATCACTACGCGCGCTTATAGGTATCAGACCCCAATTATTTTTTCCTATATATTCCTTTGTAAATTATACTAATATAACGATTAAATACTCGAATCGCACCACCATTTTTTGCTTGAAACTTTTATATCTGCTAGATAGTATCAAAATAAGCTCAGAAATGGATTCATGCAAAAATCTGTCGCTTAGTAGACTTTTAATATCTTTTTAAACCCGAAAGGGGGTATCTGTTGCTCTAATGTTCTACAATCTATCAATTCTAGAGCCTCATAACACATCTGGCATTCCGCGATTAGGATGATGCAGTATCAATCAGCATGCTAGAATATTTTTTTCAACTCATCTGCGACTCATTGACGTAAAAAACGAATCATCTAGTGTAAAAAGAGTCGTAGAAATTAAATATAAGAAGACGAGGGATTGAAATAATCAGGAACTATTTGCGTGGTCAACGAATATTCAAAATTAATTGTGATCTGTAATCTAAAACTCTCAAAAATTTTAATTGAAAGTCAAACTTTTGCTTCAGAACCCTTCCTTGGTATCTTCTGATGCTATCTATCAAGTTTCAGCTCAATACTTTCATTATTATTCAAATAGTAGCATTTTACAGGTAGTCTATTGATGTCCCAAAAATCAAGTTTTTGATAAGAATTATTTTCAATTACGCTATTTTCAAATTTCTGTTATTTCCACAATTCTACAGATATGTATAAAAAATGAAATGTGACTCTTTCAAATGGCTTAATTCTCATAATTTATGGTGCTAAAAACTGCATATGTACCGTTTTCGAATTTATATGAATTTTCGTTAGGCCCTCTTAGTGTATCGACAAAAAATTAAAAAATTAACGTTTAAAACATCAGAAAACTTATTCTTTTACGATTTCAATTATATTTTTAGTGCAGAACGCATGAGATGTCATATAAAAACATTATTCCAGCAAATGAAGTTCAGTTGCACATGTGAACTACGAGCGGAGATCGAAAAACGGAGCCCCCCCCTTCCCCGATTTCCTATTTTTAGGCGGGGGGGGGGGAGCCAGGCAATGCTTGGCTATTGGAGGAGATCAAATATATTTATGGTAAAAGTAACAACATGACACACAGCTAATGCAAGCATGTCGCAGTAATGAAAAAAAAAATCACACTATGTCCTTACCTCGGCCTCCTTGCCCATGTTCGCTCGCCCCGAAACCCCCCCCCCCCCCATTTTCGCCAGATCAACCTTGATAACACAAGAATTGGCATCTAGCAGTATCGTGAAAATGATATTTTCATCCCACATGTATCATATTTTCTCCTTTTCCTCTCGTCTGGTCTCTATTTAGTTACACACGTGATATCACTACGCGCGCTTATAGGTATCAGACCCCAATTATTTTTTCCTATATATTCCTTTGTAAATTATACTAATATAACGATTAAATACTCGAATCGCACCACCATTTTTTGCTTGAAACTTTTATATCTGCTAGATAGTATCAAAATAAGCTCAGAAATGGATTCATGCAAAAATCTGTCGCTTAGTAGACTTTTAATATCTTTTTAAACCCGAAAGGGGGTATCTGTTGCTCTAATGTTCTACAATCTATCAATTCTAGAGCCTCATAACACATCTGGCATTCCGCGATTAGGATGATGCAGTATCAATCAGCATGCTAGAATATTTTTTTCAACTCATCTGCGACTCATTGACGTAAAAAACGAATCATCTAGTGTAAAAAGAGTCGTAGAAATTAAATATAAGAAGACGAGGGATTGAAATAATCAGGAACTATTTGCGTGGTCAACGAATATTCAAAATTAATTGTGATCTGTAATCTAAAACTCTCAAAAATTTTAATTGAAAGTCAAACTTTTGCTTCAGAACCCTTCCTTGGTATCTTCTGATGCTATCTATCAAGTTTCAGCTCAATACTTTCATTATTATTCAAATAGTAGCATTTTACAGGTAGTCTATTGATGTCCCAAAAATCAAGTTTTTGATAAGAATTATTTTCAATTACGCTATTTTCAAATTTCTGTTATTTCCACAATTCTACAGATATGTATAAAAAATGAAATGTGACTCTTTCAAATGGCTTAATTCTCATAATTTATGGTGCTAAAAACTGCATATGTACCGTTTTCGAATTTATATGAATTTTCGTTAGGCCCTCTTAGTGTATCGACAAAAAATTAAAAATTAACGTTTAAAACATCAGAAAACTTATTCTTTTACGATTTCAATTATATTTTTAGTGCAGAACGCATGAGATGTCATATAAAAACATTATTCCAGCAAATGAAGTTCAGTTGCACATGTGAACTACGAGCGGAGATCGAAAAACGGAGGCCCCCCCCCTTCCCCGATTTCCTATTTTTAGGCGGGGGGGGGAGCCAGGCAATGCTTGGCTATTGGAGGAGATCAAATATATTTATGGTAAAAGTAACAACATGACACACAGCTAATGCAAGCATGTCGCAGTAATGAAAAAAAAAATCACACTATGTCCTTACCTCGGCCTCCTTGCCCATGTTCGCTCGCCCCGAAACCCCCCCCCCCCCATTTTCGCCAGATCAACCTTGATAACACAAGAATTGGCATCTAGCAGTATCGTGAAAATGATATTTTCATCCCACATGTATCATATTTTCTCCTTTTCCTCTCGTCTGGTCTCTATTTAGTTACACACGTGATATCACTACGCGCGCTTATAGGTATCAGACCCCAATTATTTTTTCCTATATATTCCTTTGTAAATTATACTAATATAACGATTAAATACTCGAATCGCACCACCATTTTTTGCTTGAAACTTTTATATCTGCTAGATAGTATCAAAATAAGCTCAGAAATGGATTCATGCAAAAATCTGTCGCTTAGTAGACTTTTAATATCTTTTTAAACCCGAAAGGGGGTATCTGTTGCTCTAATGTTCTACAATCTATCAATTCTAGAGCCTCATAACACATCTGGCATTCCGCGATTAGGATGATGCAGTATCAATCAGCATGCTAGAATATTTTTTTCAACTCATCTGCGACTCATTGACGTAAAAAACGAATCATCTAGTGTAAAAAGAGTCGTAGAAATTAAATATAAGAAGACGAGGGATTGAAATAATCAGGAACTATTTGCGTGGTCAACGAATATTCAAAATTAATTGTGATCTGTAATCTAAAACTCTCAAAAATTTTAATTGAAAGTCAAACTTTTGCTTCAGAACCCTTCCTTGGTATCTTCTGATGCTATCTATCAAGTTTCAGCTCAATACTTTCATTATTATTCAAATAGTAGCATTTTACAGGTAGTCTATTGATGTCCCAAAAATCAAGTTTTTGATAAGAATTATTTTCAATTACGCTATTTTCAAATTTCTGTTATTTCCACAATTCTACAGATATGTATAAAAAATGAAATGTGACTCTTTCAAATGGCTTAATTCTCATAATTTATGGTGCTAAAAACTGCATATGTACCGTTTTCGAATTTATATGAATTTTCGTTAGGCCCTCTTAGTGTATCGACAAAAAATTAAAAATTAACGTTTAAAACATCAGAAAACTTATTCTTTTACGATTTCAATTATATTTTTAGTGCAGAACGCATGAGATGTCATATAAAAACATTATTCCAGCAAATGAAGTTCAGTTGCACATGTGAACTACGAGCGGAGATCGAAAAACGGAGGCCCCCCCCTTCCCCGATTTCCTATTTTTAGGCGGGGGGGGGGGAGCCAGGCAATGCTTGGCTATTGGAGGAGATCAAATATATTTATGGTAAAAGTAACAACATGACACACAGCTAATGCAAGCATGTCGCAGTAATGAAAAAAAAATCACACTATGTCCTTACCTCGGCCTCCTTGCCCATGTTCGCTCGCCCCGAACCCCCCCCCCCCCATTTTCGCCAGATCAACCTTGATAACACAAGAATTGGCATCTAGCAGTATCGTGAAAATGATATTTTCATCCCACATGTATCATATTTTCTCCTTTTCCTCTCGTCTGGTCTCTATTTAGTTACACACGTGATATCACTACGCGCGCTTATAAAACTCTCAAAAATTTTAATTGAAAGTCAAACTTTTGCTTCAGAACCCTTCCTTGGTATCTTCTGATGCTATCTATCAAGTTTCAGCTCAATACTTTCATTATTATTCAAATAGTAGCATTTTACAGGTAGTCTATTGATGTCCCAAAAATCAAGTTTTTGATAAGAATTATTTTCAATTACGCTATTTTCAAATTTCTGTTATTTCCACAATTCTACAGATATGTATAAAAAATGAAATGTGACTCTTTCAAATGGCTTTATTCTCATAATTTATGGTGCTAAAAACTGCATATGTACCGTTTTCGAATTTATATGAATTTTCGTTAGGCCCTCTTAGTGTATCGACAAAAAATTAAAAATTAACGTTTAAAACATCAGAAAACTTATTCTTTTACGATTTCAATTATATTTTTAGTGCAGAACGCATGAGATGTCATATAAAAACATTATTCCAGCAAATGAAGTTCAGTTGCACATGTGAACTACGAGCGGAGATCGAAAAACGGAGGCCCCCCCCCCTTCCCCGATTTCCTATTTTTAGGCGGGGGAGGGGGGAGCCAGGCAATGCTTGGCTATTGGAGGAGATCAAATATATTTATGGTAAAAGTAACAACATGACACACAGCTAATGCAAGCATGTCGCAGTAATGAAAAAAAAAATCACACTATGTCCTTACCTCGGCCTCCTTGCCCATGTTCGCTCGCCCCGAAACCCCCCCCCCCCCCCCATTTTCGCCAGATCAACCTTGATAACACAAGAATTGGCATCTAGCAGTATCGTGAAAATGATATTTTCATCCCACATGTATCATATTTTCTCCTTTTCCTCTCGTCTGGTCTCTATTTAGTTACACACGTGATATCACTACGCGCGCTTATAGGTATCAGACCCCAATTATTTTTTCCTATATATTCCTTTGTAAATTATACTAATATAACGATTAAATACTCGAATCGCACCACCATTTTTTGCTTGAAACTTTTATATCTGCTAGATAGTATCAAAATAAGCTCAGAAATGGATTCATGCAAAAATCTGTCGCTTAGTAGACTTTTAATATCTTTTTAAACCCGAAAGGGGGTATCTGTTGCTCTAATGTTCTACAATCTATCAATTCTAGAGCCTCATAACACATCTGGCATTCCGCGATTAGGATGATGCAGTATCAATCAGCATGCTAGAATATTTTTTTCAACTCATCTGCGACTCATTGACGTAAAAAACGAATCATCTAGTGTAAAAAGAGTCGTAGAAATTAAATATAAGAAGACGAGGGATTGAAATAATCAGGAACTATTTGCGTGGTCAACGAATATTCAAAATTAATTGTGATCTGTAATCTAAAACTCTCAAAAATTTTAATTGAAAGTCAAACTTTTGCTTCAGAACCCTTCCTTGGTATCTTCTGATGCTATCTATCAAGTTTCAGCTCAATACTTTCATTATTATTCAAATAGTAGCATTTTACAGGTAGTCTATTGATGTCCCAAAAATCAAGTTTTTGATAAGAATTATTTTCAATTACGCTATTTTCAAATTTCTGTTATTTCCACAATTCTACAGATATGTATAAAAAATGAAATGTGACTCTTTCAAATGGCTTAATTCTCATAATTTATGGTGCTAAAAACTGCATATGTACCGTTTTCGAATTTATATGAATTTTCGTTAGGCCCTCTTAGTGTATCGACAAAAAATTAAAAATTAACGTTTAAAACATCAGAAAACTTATTCTTTTACGATTTCAATTATATTTTTAGTGCAGAACGCATGAGATGTCATATAAAAACATTATTCCAGCAAATGAAGTTCAGTTGCACATGTGAACTACGAGCGGAGATCGAAAAACGGAGGCCCCCCCCCCTTCCCCGATTTCCTATTTTTAGGCGGGGGAGGGGGGAGCCAGGCAATGCTTGGCTATTGGAGGAGATCAAATATATTTATGGTAAAAGTAACAACATGACACACAGCTAATGCAAGCATGTCGCAGTAATGAAAAAAAAAATCACACTATGTCCTTACCTCGGCCTCCTTGCCCATGTTCGCTCGCCCCGAAACCCCCCCCCCCCCCCCCATTTTCGCCAGATCAACCTTGATAACACAAGAATTGGCATCTAGCAGTATCGTGAAAATGATATTTTCATCCCACATGTATCATATTTTCTCCTTTTCCTCTCGTCTGGTCTCTATTTAGTTACACACGTGATATCACTACGCGCGCTTATAGGTATCAGACCCCAATTATTTTTTCCTATATATTCCTTTGTAAATTATACTAATATAACGATTAAATACTCGAATCGCACCACCATTTTTTGCTTGAAACTTTTATATCTGCTAGATAGTATCAAAATAAGCTCAGAAATGGATTCATGCAAAAATCTGTCGCTTAGTAGACTTTTAATATCTTTTTAAACCCGAAAGGGGGTATCTGTTGCTCTAATGTTCTACAATCTATCAATTCTAGAGCCTCATAACACATCTGGCATTCCGCGATTAGGATGATGCAGTATCAATCAGCATGCTAGAATATTTTTTTCAACTCATCTGCGACTCATTGACGTAAAAAACGAATCATCTAGTGTAAAAAGAGTCGTAGAAATTAAATATAAGAAGACGAGGGATTGAAATAATCAGGAACTATTTGCGTGGTCAACGAATATTCAAAATTAATTGTGATCTGTAATCTAAAACTCTCAAAAATTTTAATTGAAAGTCAAACTTTTGCTTCAGAACCCTTCCTTGGTATCTTCTGATGCTATCTATCAAGTTTCAGCTCAATACTTTCATTATTATTCAAATAGTAGCATTTTACAGGTAGTCTATTGATGTCCCAAAAATCAAGTTTTTGATAAGAATTATTTTCAATTACGCTATTTTCAAATTTCTGTTATTTCCACAATTCTACAGATATGTATAAAAAATGAAATGTGACTCTTTCAAATGGCTTAATTCTCATAATTTATGGTGCTAAAAACTGCATATGTACCGTTTTCGAATTTATATGAATTTTCGTTAGGCCCTCTTAGTGTATCGACAAAAAATTAAAAATTAACGTTTAAAACATCAGAAAACTTATTCTTTTACGATTTCAATTATATTTTTAGTGCAGAACGCATAAGATGTCATATAAAAACATTATTCCAGCAAATGAAGTTCAGTTGCACATGTGAACTACGAGCGGAGATCGAAAAACGGAGGCCCCCCCCTTCCCCGATTTCCTATTTTTAGGCGGGGGGGGGGGAGCCAGGCAATGCTTGGCTATTGGAGGAGATCAAATATATTTATGGTAAAAGTAACAACATGACACACAGCTAATGCAAGCATGTCGCAGTAATGAAAAAAAAATCACACTATGTCCTTACCTCGGCCTCCTTGCCCATGTTCGCTCGCCCCGAACCCCCCCCCCCCCCATTTTCGCCAGATCAACCTTGATAACACAAGAATTGGCATCTAGCAGTATCGTGAAAATGATATTTTCATCCCACATGTATCATATTTTCTCCTTTTCCTCTCGTCTGGTCTCTATTTAGTTACACACGTGATATCACTACGCGCGCTTATAAAACTCTCAAAAATTTTAATTGAAAGTCAAACTTTTGCTTCAGAACCCTTCCTTGGTATCTTCTGATGCTATCTATCAAGTTTCAGCTCAATACTTTCATTATTATTCAAATAGTAGCATTTTACAGGTAGTCTATTGATGTCCCAAAAATCAAGTTTTTGATAAGAATTATTTTCAATTACGCTATTTTCAAATTTCTGTTTTTTCCACAATTCTACAGATATGTATAAAAAATGAAATGTGACTCTTTCAAATGGCTTTATTCTCATAATTTATGGTGCTAAAAACTGCATATGTACCGTTTTCGAATTTATATGAATTTTCGTTAGGCCCTCTTAGTGTATCGACAAAAAATTAAAAATTAACGTTTAAAACATCAGAAAACTTATTCTTTTACGATTTCAATTATATTTTTAGTGCAGAACGCATGAGATGTCATATAAAAACATTATTCCAGCAAATGAAGTTCAGTTGCACATGTGAACTACGAGCGGAGATCGAAAAACGGAGGCCCCCCCCCTTCCCCGATTTCCTATTTTTAGGCGGGGGAGGGGGGAGCCAGGCAATGCTTGGCTATTGGAGGAGATCAAATATATTTATGGTAAAAGTAACAACATGACACACAGCTAATGCAAGCATGTCGCAGTAATGAAAAAAAAAATCACACTATGTCCTTACCTCGGCCTCCTTGCCCATGTTCGCTCGCCCCGAAACCCCCCCCCCCCCCCATTTTCGCCAGATCAACCTTGATAACACAAGAATTGGCATCTAGCAGTATCGTGAAAATGATATTTTCATCCCACATGTATCATATTTTCTCCTTTTCCTCTCGTCTGGTCTCTATTTAGTTACACACGTGATATCACTACGCGCGCTTATAGGTATCAGACCCCAATTATTTTTTCCTATATATTCCTTTGTAAATTATACTAATATAACGATTAAATACTCGAATCGCACCACCATTTTTTGCTTGAAACTTTTATATCTGCTAGATAGTATCAAAATAAGCTCAGAAATGGATTCATGCAAAAATCTGTCGCTTAGTAGACTTTTAATATCTTTTTAAACCCGAAAGGGGGTATCTGTTGCTCTAATGTTCTACAATCTATCAATTCTAGAGCCTCATAACACATCTGGCATTCCGCGATTAGGATGATGCAGTATCAATCAGCATGCTAGAATATTTTTTTCAACTCATCTGCGACTCATTGACGTAAAAAACGAATCATCTAGTGTAAAAAGAGTCGTAGAAATTAAATATAAGAAGACGAGGGATTGAAATAATCAGGAACTATTTGCGTGGTCAACGAATATTCAAAATTAATTGTGATCTGTAATCTAAAACTCTCAAAAATTTTAATTGAAAGTCAAACTTTTGCTTCAGAACCCTTCCTTGGTATCTTCTGATGCTATCTATCAAGTTTCAGCTCAATACTTTCATTATTATTCAAATAGTAGCATTTTACAGGTAGTCTATTGATGTCCCAAAAATCAAGTTTTTGATAAGAATTATTTTCAATTACGCTATTTTCAAATTTCTGTTATTTCCACAATTCTACAGATATGTATAAAAAATGAAATGTGACTCTTTCAAATGGCTTAATTCTCATAATTTATGGTGCTAAAAACTGCATATGTACCGTTTTCGAATTTATATGAATTTTCGTTAGGCCCTCTTAGTGTATCGACAAAAAATTAAAAATTAACGTTTAAAACATCAGAAAACTTATTCTTTTACGATTTCAATTATATTTTTAGTGCAGAACGCATAAGATGTCATATAAAAACATTATTCCAGCAAATGAAGTTCAGTTGCACATGTGAACTACGAGCGGAGATCGAAAAACGGAGGCCCCCCCCTTCCCCGATTTCCTATTTTTAGGCGGGGGGGGGGAGCCAGGCAATGCTTGGCTATTGGAGGAGATCAAATATATTTATGGTAAAAGTAACAACATGACACACAGCTAATGCAAGCATGTCGCAGTAATGAAAAAAAAATCACACTATGTCCTTACCTCGGCCTCCTTGCCCATGTTCGCTCGCCCCGAACCCCCCCCCCCCCCCCATTTTCGCCAGATCAACCTTGATAACACAAGAATTGGCATCTAGCAGTATCGTGAAAATGATATTTTCATCCCACATGTATCATATTTTCTCCTTTTCCTCTCGTCTGGTCTCTATTTAGTTACACACGTGATATCACTACGCGCGCTTATAAAACTCTCAAAAATTTTAATTGAAAGTCAAACTTTTGCTTCAGAACCCTTCCTTGGTATCTTCTGATGCTATCTATCAAGTTTCAGCTCAATACTTTCATTATTATTCAAATAGTAGCATTTTACAGGTAGTCTATTGATGTCCCAAAAATCAAGTTTTTGATAAGAATTATTTTCAATTACGCTATTTTCAAATTTCTGTTTTTTCCACAATTCTACAGATATGTATAAAAAATGAAATGTGACTCTTTCAAATGGCTTTATTCTCATAATTTATGGTGCTAAAAACTGCATATGTACCGTTTTCGAATTTATATGAATTTTCGTTAGGCCCTCTTAGTGTATCGACAAAAAATTAAAAATTAACGTTTAAAACATCAGAAAACTTATTCTTTTACGATTTCAATTATATTTTTAGTGCAGAACGCATGAGATGTCATATAAAAACATTATTCCAGCAAATGAAGTTCAGTTGCACATGTGAACTACGAGCGGAGATCGAAAAACGGAGGCCCCCCCCCTTCCCCGATTTCCTATTTTTAGGCGGGGGAGGGGGGAGCCAGGCAATGCTTGGCTATTGGAGGAGATCAAATATATTTATGGTAAAAGTAACAACATGACACACAGCTAATGCAAGCATGTCGCAGTAATGAAAAAAAAAATCACACTATGTCCTTACCTCGGCCTCCTTGCCCATGTTCGCTCGCCCCGAAACCCCCCCCCCCCCATTTTCGCCAGATCAACCTTGATAACACAAGAATTGGCATCTAGCAGTATCGTGAAAATGATATTTTCATCCCACATGTATCATATTTTCTCCTTTTCCTCTCGTCTGGTCTCTATTTAGTTACACACGTGATATCACTACGCGCGCTTATAGGTATCAGACCCCAATTATTTTTTCCTATATATTCCTTTGTAAATTATACTAATATAACGATTAAATACTCGAATCGCACCACCATTTTTTGCTTGAAACTTTTATATCTGCTAGATAGTATCAAAATAAGCTCAGAAATGGATTCATGCAAAAATCTGTCGCTTAGTAGACTTTTAATATCTTTTTAAACCCGAAAGGGGGTATCTGTTGCTCTAATGTTCTACAATCTATCAATTCTAGAGCCTCATAACACATCTGGCATTCCGCGATTAGGATGATGCAGTATCAATCAGCATGCTAGAATATTTTTTTCAACTCATCTGCGACTCATTGACGTAAAAAACGAATCATCTAGTGTAAAAAGAGTCGTAGAAATTAAATATAAGAAGACGAGGGATTGAAATAATCAGGAACTATTTGCGTGGTCAACGAATATTCAAAATTAATTGTGATCTGTAATCTAAAACTCTCAAAAATTTTAATTGAAAGTCAAACTTTTGCTTCAGAACCCTTCCTTGGTATCTTCTGATGCTATCTATCAAGTTTCAGCTCAATACTTTCATTATTATTCAAATAGTAGCATTTTACAGGTAGTCTATTGATGTCCCAAAAATCAAGTTTTTGATAAGAATTATTTTCAATTACGCTATTTTCAAATTTCTGTTATTTCCACAATTCTACAGATATGTATAAAAAATGAAATGTGACTCTTTCAAATGGCTTAATTCTCATAATTTATGGTGCTAAAAACTGCATATGTACCGTTTTCGAATTTATATGAATTTTCGTTAGGCCCTCTTAGTGTATCGACAAAAAATTAAAAATTAACGTTTAAAACATCAGAAAACTTATTCTTTTACGATTTCAATTATATTTTTAGTGCAGAACGCATAAGATGTCATATAAAAACATTATTCCAGCAAATGAAGTTCAGTTGCACATGTGAACTACGAGCGGAGATCGAAAAACGGAGGCCCCCCCCTTCCCCGATTTCCTATTTTTAGGCGGGGGGGGGGAGCCAGGCAATGCTTGGCTATTGGAGGAGATCAAATATATTTATGGTAAAAGTAACAACATGACACACAGCTAATGCAAGCATGTCGCAGTAATGAAAAAAAAATCACACTATGTCCTTACCTCGGCCTCCTTGCCCATGTTCGCTCGCCCCGAACCCCCCCCCCCCCCCCCATTTTCGCCAGATCAACCTTGATAACACAAGAATTGGCATCTAGCAGTATCGTGAAAATGATATTTTCATCCCACATGTATCATATTTTCTCCTTTTCCTCTCGTCTGGTCTCTATTTAGTTACACACGTGATATCACTACGCGCGCTTATAAAACTCTCAAAAATTTTAATTGAAAGTCAAACTTTTGCTTCAGAACCCTTCCTTGGTATCTTCTGATGCTATCTATCAAGTTTCAGCTCAATACTTTCATTATTATTCAAATAGTAGCATTTTACAGGTAGTCTATTGATGTCCCAAAAATCAAGTTTTTGATAAGAATTATTTTCAATTACGCTATTTTCAAATTTCTGTTTTTTCCACAATTCTACAGATATGTATAAAAAATGAAATGTGACTCTTTCAAATGGCTTTATTCTCATAATTTATGGTGCTAAAAACTGCATATGTACCGTTTTCGAATTTATATGAATTTTCGTTAGGCCCTCTTAGTGTATCGACAAAAAATTAAAAATTAACGTTTAAAACATCAGAAAACTTATTCTTTTACGATTTCAATTATATTTTTAGTGCAGAACGCATGAGATGTCATATAAAAACATTATTCCAGCAAATGAAGTTCAGTTGCACATGTGAACTACGAGCGGAGATCGAAAAACGGAGGCCCCCCCCCTTCCCCGATTTCCTATTTTTAGGCGGGGGAGGGGGGAGCCAGGCAATGCTTGGCTATTGGAGGAGATCAAATATATTTATGGTAAAAGTAACAACATGACACACAGCTAATGCAAGCATGTCGCAGTAATGAAAAAAAAAATCACACTATGTCCTTACCTCGGCCTCCTTGCCCATGTTCGCTCGCCCCGAAACCCCCCCCCCCATTTTCGCCAGATCAACCTTGATAACACAAGAATTGGCATCTAGCAGTATCGTGAAAATGATATTTTCATCCCACATGTATCATATTTTCTCCTTTTCCTCTCGTCTGGTCTCTATTTAGTTACACACGTGATATCACTACGCGCGCTTATAGGTATCAGACCCCAATTATTTTTTCCTATATATTCCTTTGTAAATTATACTAATATAACGATTAAATACTCGAATCGCACCACCATTTTTTGCTTGAAACTTTTATATCTGCTAGATAGTATCAAAATAAGCTCAGAAATGGATTCATGCAAAAATCTGTCGCTTAGTAGACTTTTAATATCTTTTTAAACCCGAAAGGGGGTATCTGTTGCTCTAATGTTCTACAATCTATCAATTCTAGAGCCTCATAACACATCTGGCATTCCGCGATTAGGATGATGCAGTATCAATCAGCATGCTAGAATATTTTTTTCAACTCATCTGCGACTCATTGACGTAAAAAACGAATCATCTAGTGTAAAAAGAGTCGTAGAAATTAAATATAAGAAGACGAGGGATTGAAATAATCAGGAACTATTTGCGTGGTCAACGAATATTCAAAATTAATTGTGATCTGTAATCTAAAACTCTCAAAAATTTTAATTGAAAGTCAAACTTTTGCTTCAGAACCCTTCCTTGGTATCTTCTGATGCTATCTATCAAGTTTCAGCTCAATACTTTCATTATTATTCAAATAGTAGCATTTTACAGGTAGTCTATTGATGTCCCAAAAATCAAGTTTTTGATAAGAATTATTTTCAATTACGCTATTTTCAAATTTCTGTTATTTCCACAATTCTACAGATATGTATAAAAAATGAAATGTGACTCTTTCAAATGGCTTAATTCTCATAATTTATGGTGCTAAAAACTGCATATGTACCGTTTTCGAATTTATATGAATTTTCGTTAGGCCCTCTTAGTGTATCGACAAAAAATTAAAAATTAACGTTTAAAACATCAGAAAACTTATTCTTTTACGATTTCAATTATATTTTTAGTGCAGAACGCATGAGATGTCATATAAAAACATTATTCCAGCAAATGAAGTTCAGTTACACATGTGAACTACGAGCGGAGATCGAAAAACGGAGGCCCCCCCCCCTTCCCCGATTTCCTATTTTTAGGCGGGGGGGGGGGGAGCCAGGCAATGCTTGGCTATTGGAGGAGATCAAATATATTTATGGTAAAAGTAACAACATGACACACAGCTAATGCAAGCATGTCGCAGTAATGAAAAAAAAATCACACTATGTCCTTACCTCGGCCTCCTTGCCCATCTTCGCTCGCCCCGAACCCCCCCCCCCCCCCCATTTTCGCCAGATCAACCTTGATAACACAAGAATTGGCATCTAGCAGTATCGTGAAAATGATATTTTCATCCCACATGTATCATATTTTCTCCTTTTCCTCTCGTCTGGTCTCTATTTAGTTACACACGTGATATCACTACGCGCGCTTATAAAACTCTCAAAAATTTTAATTGAAAGTCAAACTTTTGCTTCAGAACCCTTCCTTGGTATCTTCTGATGCTATCTATCAAGTTTCAGCTCAATACTTTCATTATTATTCAAATAGTAGCATTTTACAGGTAGTCTATTGATGTCCCAAAAATCAAGTTTTTGATAAGAATTATTTTCAATTACGCTATTTTCAAATTTCTGTTATTTCCACAATTCTACAGATATGTATAAAAAATGAAATGTGACTCTTTCAAATGGCTTTATTCTCATAATTTATGGTGCTAAAAACTGCATATGTACCGTTTTCGAATTTATATGAATTTTCGTTAGGCCCTCTTAGTGTATCGACAAAAAATTAAAAATTAACGTTTAAAACATCAGAAAACTTATTCTTTTACGATTTCAATTATATTTTTAGTGCAGAACGCATGAGATGTCATATAAAAACATTATTCCAGCAAATGAAGTTCAGTTGCACATGTGAACTACGAGCGGAGATCGAAAAACGGAGGCCCCCCCCCTTCCCCGATTTCCTATTTTTAGGCGGGGGAGGGGGGAGCCAGGCAATGCTTGGCTATTGGAGGAGATCAAATATATTTATGGTAAAAGTAACAACATGACACACAGCTAATGCAAGCATGTCGCAGTAATGAAAAAAAAAATCACACTATGTCCTTACCTCGGCCTCCTTGCCCATGTTCGCTCGCCCCGAAACCCCCCCCCCCCCCATTTTCGCCAGATCAACCTTGATAACACAAGAATTGGCATCTAGCAGTATCGTGAAAATGATATTTTCATCCCACATGTATCATATTTTCTCCTTTTCCTCTCGTCTGGTCTCTATTTAGTTACACACGTGATATCACTACGCGCGCTTATAGGTATCAGACCCCAATTATTTTTTCCTATATATTCCTTTGTAAATTATACTAATATAACGATTAAATACTCGAATCGCACCACCATTTTTTGCTTGAAACTTTTATATCTGCTAGATAGTATCAAAATAAGCTCAGAAATGGATTCATGCAAAAATCTGTCGCTTAGTAGACTTTTAATATCTTTTTAAACCCGAAAGGGGGTATCTGTTGCTCTAATGTTCTACAATCTATCAATTCTAGAGCCTCATAACACATCTGGCATTCCGCGATTAGGATGATGCAGTATCAATCAGCATGCTAGAATATTTTTTTCAACTCATCTGCGACTCATTGACGTAAAAAACGAATCATCTAGTGTAAAAAGAGTCGTAGAAATTAAATATAAGAAGACGAGGGATTGAAATAATCAGGAACTATTTGCGTGGTCAACGAATATTCAAAATTAATTGTGATCTGTAATCTAAAACTCTCAAAAATTTTAATTGAAAGTCAAACTTTTGCTTCAGAACCCTTCCTTGGTATCTTCTGATGCTATCTATCAAGTTTCAGCTCAATACTTTCATTATTATTCAAATAGTAGCATTTTACAGGTAGTCTATTGATGTCCCAAAAATCAAGTTTTTGATAAGAATTATTTTCAATTACGCTATTTTCAAATTTCTGTTATTTCCACAATTCTACAGATATGTATAAAAAATGAAATGTGACTCTTTCAAATGGCTTAATTCTCATAATTTATGGTGCTAAAAACTGCATATGTACCGTTTTCGAATTTATATGAATTTTCGTTAGGCCCTCTTAGTGTATCGACAAAAAATTAAAAATTAACGTTTAAAACATCAGAAAACTTATTCTTTTACGATTTCAATTATATTTTTAGTGCAGAACGCATGAGATGTCATATAAAAACATTATTCCAGCAAATGAAGTTCAGTTACACATGTGAACTACGAGCGGAGATCGAAAAACGGAGGCCCCCCCCCCTTCCCCGATTTCCTATTTTTAGGCGGGGGGGGGGAGCCAGGCAATGCTTGGCTATTGGAGGAGATCAAATATATTTATGGTAAAAGTAACAACATGACACACAGCTAATGCAAGCATGTCGCAGTAATGAAAAAAAAATCACACTATGTCCTTACCTCGGCCTCCTTGCCCATCTTCGCTCGCCCCGAACCCCCCCCCCCCATTTTCGCCAGATCAACCTTGATAACACAAGAATTGGCATCTAGCAGTATCGTGAAAATGATATTTTCATCCCACATGTATCATATTTTCTCCTTTTCCTCTCGTCTGGTCTCTATTTAGTTACACACGTGATATCACTACGCGCGCTTATAAAACTCTCAAAAATTTTAATTGAAAGTCAAACTTTTGCTTCAGAACCCTTCCTTGGTATCTTCTGATGCTATCTATCAAGTTTCAGCTCAATACTTTCATTATTATTCAAATAGTAGCATTTTACAGGTAGTCTATTGATGTCCCAAAAATCAAGTTTTTGATAAGAATTATTTTCAATTACGCTATTTTCAAATTTCTGTTATTTCCACAATTCTACAGATATGTATAAAAAATGAAATGTGACTCTTTCAAATGGCTTTATTCTCATAATTTATGGTGCTAAAAACTGCATATGTACCGTTTTCGAATTTATATGAATTTTCGTTAGGCCCTCTTAGTGTATCGACAAAAAATTAAAAATTAACGTTTAAAACATCAGAAAACTTATTCTTTTACGATTTCAATTATATTTTTAGTGCAGAACGCATGAGATGTCATATAAAAACATTATTCCAGCAAATGAAGTTCAGTTGCACATGTGAACTACGAGCGGAGATCGAAAAACGGAGGCCCCCCCCCCTTCCCCGATTTCCTATTTTTAGGCGGGGGAGGGGGGAGCCAGGCAATGCTTGGCTATTGGAGGAGATCAAATATATTTATGGTAAAAGTAACAACATGACACACAGCTAATGCAAGCATGTCGCAGTAATGAAAAAAAAAATCACACTATGTCCTTACCTCGGCCTCCTTGCCCATGTTCGCTCGCCCCGAAACCCCCCCCCCCCCCCCCATTTTCGCCAGATCAACCTTGATAACACAAGAATTGGCATCTAGCAGTATCGTGAAAATGATATTTTCATCCCACATGTATCATATTTTCTCCTTTTCCTCTCGTCTGGTCTCTATTTAGTTACACACGTGATATCACTACGCGCGCTTATAGGTATCAGACCCCAATTATTTTTTCCTATATATTCCTTTGTAAATTATACTAATATAACGATTAAATACTCGAATCGCACCACCATTTTTTGCTTGAAACTTTTATATCTGCTAGATAGTATCAAAATAAGCTCAGAAATGGATTCATGCAAAAATCTGTCGCTTAGTAGACTTTTAATATCTTTTTAAACCCGAAAGGGGGTATCTGTTGCTCTAATGTTCTACAATCTATCAATTCTAGAGCCTCATAACACATCTGGCATTCCGCGATTAGGATGATGCAGTATCAATCAGCATGCTAGAATATTTTTTTCAACTCATCTGCGACTCATTGACGTAAAAAACGAATCATCTAGTGTAAAAAGAGTCGTAGAAATTAAATATAAGAAGACGAGGGATTGAAATAATCAGGAACTATTTGCGTGGTCAACGAATATTCAAAATTAATTGTGATCTGTAATCTAAAACTCTCAAAAATTTTAATTGAAAGTCAAACTTTTGCTTCAGAACCCTTCCTTGGTATCTTCTGATGCTATCTATCAAGTTTCAGCTCAATACTTTCATTATTATTCAAATAGTAGCATTTTACAGGTAGTCTATTGATGTCCCAAAAATCAAGTTTTTGATAAGAATTATTTTCAATTACGCTATTTTCAAATTTCTGTTATTTCCACAATTCTACAGATATGTATAAAAAATGAAATGTGACTCTTTCAAATGGCTTAATTCTCATAATTTATGGTGCTAAAAACTGCATATGTACCGTTTTCGAATTTATATGAATTTTCGTTAGGCCCTCTTAGTGTATCGACAAAAAATTAAAAATTAACGTTTAAAACATCAGAAAACTTATTCTTTTACGATTTCAATTATATTTTTAGTGCAGAACGCATGAGATGTCATATAAAAACATTATTCCAGCAAATGAAGTTCAGTTGCACATGTGAACTACGAGCGGAGATCGAAAAACGGAGGCCCCCCCCTTCCCCGATTTCCTATTTTTAGGCGGGGGGGGGGAGCCAGGCAATGCTTGGCTATTGGAGGAGATCAAATATATTTATGGTAAAAGTAACAACATGACACACAGCTAATGCAAGCATGTCGCAGTAATGAAAAAAAAAATCACACTATGTCCTTACCTCGGCCTCCTTGCCCATGTTCGCTCGCCCCGAAACCCCCCCCCCCCCCCCATTTTCGCCAGATCAACCTTGATAACACAAGAATTGGCATCTAGCAGTATCGTGAAAATGATATTTTCATCCCACATGTATCATATTTTCTCCTTTTCCTCTCGTCTGGTCTCTATTTAGTTACACACGTGATATCACTACGCGCGCTTATAAAACTCTCAAAAATTTTAATTGAAAGTCAAACTTTTGCTTCAGAACCCTTCCTTGGTATCTTCTGATGCTATCTATCAAGTTTCAGCTCAATACTTTCATTATTATTCAAATAGTAGCATTTTACAGGTAGTCTATTGATGTCCCAAAAATCAAGTTTTTGATAAGAATTATTTTCAATTACGCTATTTTCAAATTTCTGTTATTTCCACAATTCTACAGATATGTATAAAAAATGAAATGTGACTCTTTCAAATGGCTTAATTCTCATAATTTATGGTGCTAAAAACTGCATATGTACCGTTTTCGAATTTATATGAATTTTCGTTAGGCCCTCTTAGTGTATCGACAAAAAATTAAAAATTAACGTTTAAAACATCAGAAAACTTATTCTTTTACGATTTCAATTATATTTTTAGTGCAGAACGCATGAGATGTCATATAAAAACATTATTCCAGCAAATGAAGTTCAGTTGCACATGTGAACTACGAGCGGAGATCGAAAAACGGAGGCCCCCCCCTTCCCCGATTTCCTATTTTTAGGCGGGGGGGGGAGCCAGGCAATGCTTGGCTATTGGAGGAGATCAAATATATTTATGGTAAAAGTAACAACATGACACACAGCTAATGCAAGCATGTCGCAGTAATGAAAAAAAAATCACACTATGTCCTTACCTCGGCCTCCTTGCCCATGTTCGCTCGCCCCGAAACCCCCCCCCCCCCCCCATTTTCGCCAGATCAACCTTGATAACACAAGAATTGGCATCTAGCAGTATCGTGAAAATGATATTTTCATCCCACATGTATCATATTTTCTCCTTTTCCTCTCGTCTGGTCTCTATTTAGTTACACACGTGATATCACTACGCGCGCTTATAAAACTCTCAAAAATTTTAATTGAAAGTCAAACTTTTGCTTCAGAACCCTTCCTTGGTATCTTCTGATGCTATCTATCAAGTTTCAGCTCAATACTTTCATTATTATTCAAATAGTAGCATTTTACAGGTAGTCTATTGATGTCCCAAAAATCAAGTTTTTGATAAGAATTATTTTCAATTACGCTATTTTCAAATTTCTGTTATTTCCACAATTCTACAGATATGTATAAAAAATGAAATGTGACTCTTTCAAATGGCTTAATTCTCATAATTTATGGTGCTAAAAACTGCATATGTACCGTTTTCGAATTTATATGAATTTTCGTTAGGCCCTCTTAGTGTATCGACAAAAAATTAAAAATTAACGTTTAAAACATCAGAAAACTTATTCTTTTACGATTTCAATTATATTTTTAGTGCAGAACGCATGAGATGTCATATAAAAACATTATTCCAGCAAATGAAGTTCAGTTGCACATGTGAACTACGAGCGGAGATCGAAAAACGGAGGCCCCCCCCCCTTCCCCGATTTCCTATTTTTAGGCGGGGGGGGGGAGCCAGGCAATGCTTGGCTATTGGAGGAGATCAAATATATTTATGGTAAAAGTAACAACATGACACACAGCTAATGCAAGCATGTCGCAGTAATGAAAAAAAAATCACACTATGTCCTTACCTCGGCCTCCTTGCCCATGTTCGCTCGCCCCGAAACCCCCCCCCCCCCCCCATTTTCGCCAGATCAACCTTGATAACACAAGAATTGGCATCTAGCAGTATCGTGAAAATGATATTTTCATCCCACATGTATCATATTTTCTCCTTTTCCTCTCGTCTGGTCTCTATTTAGTTACACACGTGATATCACTACGCGCGCTTATAGGTATCAGACCCCAATTATTTTTTCCTATATATTCCTTTGTAAATTATACTAATATAACGATTAAATACTCGAATCGCACCACCATTTTTTGCTTGAAACTTTTATATCTGCTAGATAGTATCAAAATAAGCTCAGAAATGGATTCATGCAAAAATCTGTCGCTTAGTAGACTTTTAATATCTTTTTAAACCCGAAAGGGGGTATCTGTTGCTCTAATGTTCTACAATCTATCAATTCTAGAGCCTCATAACACATCTGGCATTCCGCGATTAGGATGATGCAGTATCAATCAGCATGCTAGAATATTTTTTTCAACTCATCTGCGACTCATTGACGTAAAAAACGAATCATCTAGTGTAAAAAGAGTCGTAGAAATTAAATATAAGAAGACGAGGGATTGAAATAATCAGGAACTATTTGCGTGGTCAACGAATATTCAAAATTAATTATGATCTGTAATCTAAAACTCTCAAAAATTTTAATTGAAAGTCAAACTTTTGCTTCAGAACCCTTCCTTGGTATCTTCTGATGCTATCTATCAAGTTTCAGCTCAATACTTTCATTATTATTCAAATAGTAGCATTTTACAGGTAGTCTATTGATGTCCCAAAAATCAAGTTTTTGATAAGAATTATTTTCAATTACGCTATTTTCAAATTTCTGTTATTTCCACAATTCTACAGATATGTATAAAAAATGAAATGTGACTCTTTCAAATGGCTTAATTCTCATAATTTATGGTGCTAAAAACTGCATATGTACCGTTTTCGAATTTATATGAATTTTCGTTAGGCCCTCTTAGTGTATCGACAAAAAATTAAAAATTAACGTTTAAAACATCAGAAAACTTATTCTTTTACGATTTCAATTATATTTTTAGTGCAGAACGCATGAGATGTCATATAAAAACATTATTCCAGCAAATGAAGTTCAGTTGCACATGTGAACTACGAGCGGAGATCGAAAAACGGAGGCCCCCCCCTTCCCCGATTTCCTATTTTTAGGCGGGGGGGGGAGCCAGGCAATGCTTGGCTATTGGAGGAGATCAAATATATTTATGGTAAAAGTAACAACATGACACACAGCTAATGCAAGCATGTCGCAGTAATGAAAAAAAAATCACACTATGTCCTTACCTCGGCCTCCTTGCCCATGTTCGCTCGCCCCGAAACCCCCCCCCCCCCCATTTTCGCCAGATCAACCTTGATAACACAAGAATTGGCATCTAGCAGTATCGTGAAAATGATATTTTCATCCCACATGTATCATATTTTCTCCTTTTCCTCTCGTCTGGTCTCTATTTAGTTACACACGTGATATCACTACGCGCGCTTATAAAACTCTCAAAAATTTTAATTGAAAGTCAAACTTTTGCTTCAGAACCCTTCCTTGGTATCTTCTGATGCTATCTATCAAGTTTCAGCTCAATACTTTCATTATTATTCAAATAGTAGCATTTTACAGGTAGTCTATTGATGTCCCAAAAATCAAGTTTTTGATAAGAATTATTTTCAATTACGCTATTTTCAAATTTCTGTTATTTCCACAATTCTACAGATATGTATAAAAAATGAAATGTGACTCTTTCAAATGGCTTAATTCTCATAATTTATGGTGCTAAAAACTGCATATGTACCGTTTTCGAATTTATATGAATTTTCGTTAGGCCCTCTTAGTGTATCGACAAAAAATTAAAAATTAACGTTTAAAACATCAGAAAACTTATTCTTTTACGATTTCAATTATATTTTTAGTGCAGAACGCATGAGATGTCATATAAAAACATTATTCCAGCAAATGAAGTTCAGTTGCACATGTGAACTACGAGCGGAGATCGAAAAACGGAGGCCCCCCCCTTCCCCGATTTCCTATTTTTAGGCGGGGGGGGGGGAGCCAGGCAATGCTTGGCTATTGGAGGAGATCAAATATATTTATGGTAAAAGTAACAACATGACACACAGCTAATGCAAGCATGTCGCAGTAATGAAAAAAAAATCACACTATGTCCTTACCTCGGCCTCCTTGCCCATGTTCGCTCGCCCCGAAACCCCCCCCCCCCATTTTCGCCAGATCAACCTTGATAACACAAGAATTGGCATCTAGCAGTATCGTGAAAATGATATTTTCATCCCACATGTATCATATTTTCTCCTTTTCCTCTCGTCTGGTCTCTATTTAGTTACACACGTGATATCACTACGCGCGCTTATAGGTATCAGACCCCAATTATTTTTTCCTATATATTCCTTTGTAAATTATACTAATATAACGATTAAATACTCGAATCGCACCACCATTTTTTGCTTGAAACTTTTATATCTGCTAGATAGTATCAAAATAAGCTCAGAAATGGATTCATGCAAAAATCTGTCGCTTAGTAGACTTTTAATATCTTTTTAAACCCGAAAGGGGGTATCTGTTGCTCTAATGTTCTACAATCTATCAATTCTAGAGCCTCATAACACATCTGGCATTCCGCGATTAGGATGATGCAGTATCAATCAGCATGCTAGAATATTTTTTTCAACTCATCTGCGACTCATTGACGTAAAAAACGAATCATCTAGTGTAAAAAGAGTCGTAGAAATTAAATATAAGAAGACGAGGGATTGAAATAATCAGGAACTATTTGCGTGGTCAACGAATATTCAAAATTAATTGTGATCTGTAATCTAAAACTCTCAAAAATTTTAATTGAAAGTCAAACTTTTGCTTCAGAACCCTTCCTTGGTATCTTCTGATGCTATCTATCAAGTTTCAGCTCAATACTTTCATTATTATTCAAATAGTAGCATTTTACAGGTAGTCTATTGATGTCCCAAAAATCAAGTTTTTGATAAGAATTATTTTCAATTACGCTATTTTCAAATTTCTGTTATTTCCACAATTCTACAGATATGTATAAAAAATGAAATGTGACTCTTTCAAATGGCTTAATTCTCATAATTTATGGTGCTAAAAACTGCATATGTACCGTTTTCGAATTTATATGAATTTTCGTTAGGCCCTCTTAGTGTATCGACAAAAAATTAAAAATTAACGTTTAAAACATCAGAAAACTTATTCTTTTACGATTTCAATTATATTTTTAGTGCAGAACGCATGAGATGTCATATAAAAACATTATTCCAGCAAATGAAGTTCAGTTGCACATGTGAACTACGAGCGGAGATCGAAAAACGGAGGCCCCCCCCTTCCCCGATTTCCTATTTTTAGGCGGGGGGGGGGGGAGCCAGGCAATGCTTGGCTATTGGAGGAGATCAAATATATTTATGGTAAAAGTAACAACATGACACACAGCTAATGCAAGCATGTCGCAGTAATGAAAAAAAAATCACACTATGTCCTTACCTCGGCCTCCTTGCCCATGTTCGCTCGCCCCGAAACCCCCCCCCCCCCCCCCATTTTCGCCAGATCAACCTTGATAACACAAGAATTGGCATCTAGCAGTATCGTGAAAATGATATTTTCATCCCACATGTATCATATTTTCTCCTTTTCCTCTCGTCTGGTCTCTATTTAGTTACACACGTGATATCACTACGCGCGCTTATAAAACTCTCAAAAATTTTAATTGAAAGTCAAACTTTTGCTTCAGAACCCTTCCTTGGTATCTTCTGATGCTATCTATCAAGTTTCAGCTCAATACTTTCATTATTATTCAAATAGTAGCATTTTACAGGTAGTCTATTGATGTCCCAAAAATCAAGTTTTTGATAAGAATTATTTTCAATTACGCTATTTTCAAATTTCTGTTATTTCCACAATTCTACAGATATGTATAAAAAATGAAATGTGACTCTTTCAAATGGCTTAATTCTCATAATTTATGGTGCTAAAAACTGCATATGTACCGTTTTCGAATTTATATGAATTTTCGTTAGGCCCTCTTAGTGTATCGACAAAAAATTAAAAATTAACGTTTAAAACATCAGAAAACTTATTCTTTTACGATTTCAATTATATTTTTAGTGCAGAACGCATGAGATGTCATATAAAAACATTATTCCAGCAAATGAAGTTCAGTTGCACATGTGAACTACGAGCGGAGATCGAAAAACGGAGGCCCCCCCCTTCCCCGATTTCCTATTTTTAGGCGGGGGGGGGGAGCCAGGCAATGCTTGGCTATTGGAGGAGATCAAATATATTTATGGTAAAAGTAACAACATGACACACAGCTAATGCAAGCATGTCGCAGTAATGAAAAAAAAATCACACTATGTCCTTACCTCGGCCTCCTTGCCCATGTTCGCTCGCCCCGAAACCCCCCCCCCCCCCCCATTTTCGCCAGATCAACCTTGATAACACAAGAATTGGCATCTAGCAGTATCGTGAAAATGATATTTTCATCCCACATGTATCATATTTTCTCCTTTTCCTCTCGTCTGGTCTCTATTTAGTTACACACGTGATATCACTACGCGCGCTTATAAAACTCTCAAAAATTTTAATTGAAAGTCAAACTTTTGCTTCAGAACCCTTCCTTGGTATCTTCTGATGCTATCTATCAAGTTTCAGCTCAATACTTTCATTATTATTCAAATAGTAGCATTTTACAGGTAGTCTATTGATGTCCCAAAAATCAAGTTTTTGATAAGAATTATTTTCAATTACGCTATTTTCAAATTTCTGTTATTTCCACAATTCTACAGATATGTATAAAAAATGAAATGTGACTCTTTCAAATGGCTTAATTCTCATAATTTATGGTGCTAAAAACTGCATATGTACCGTTTTCGAATTTATATGAATTTTCGTTAGGCCCTCTTAGTGTATCGACAAAAAATTAAAAATTAACGTTTAAAACATCAGAAAACTTATTCTTTTACGATTTCAATTATATTTTTAGTGCAGAACGCATGAGATGTCATATAAAAACATTATTCCAGCAAATGAAGTTCAGTTGCACATGTGAACTACGAGCGGAGATCGAAAAACGGAGGCCCCCCCCCTTCCCCGATTTCCTATTTTTAGGCGGGGGGGGGGAGCCAGGCAATGCTTGGCTATTGGAGGAGATCAAATATATTTATGGTAAAAGTAACAACATGACACACAGCTAATGCAAGCATGTCGCAGTAATGAAAAAAAAATCACACTATGTCCTTACCTCGGCCTCCTTGCCCATGTTCGCTCGCCCCGAAACCCCCCCCCCCCCCATTTTCGCCAGATCAACCTTGATAACACAAGAATTGGCATCTAGCAGTATCGTGAAAATGATATTTTCATCCCACATGTATCATATTTTCTCCTTTTCCTCTCGTCTGGTCTCTATTTAGTTACACACGTGATATCACTACGCGCGCTTATAGGTATCAGACCCCAATTATTTTTTCCTATATATTCCTTTGTAAATTATACTAATATAACGATTAAATACTCGAATCGCACCACCATTTTTTGCTTGAAACTTTTATATCTGCTAGATAGTATCAAAATAAGCTCAGAAATGGATTCATGCAAAAATCTGTCGCTTAGTAGACTTTTAATATCTTTTTAAACCCGAAAGGGGGTATCTGTTGCTCTAATGTTCTACAATCTATCAATTCTAGAGCCTCATAACACATCTGGCATTCCGCGATTAGGATGATGCAGTATCAATCAGCATGCTAGAATATTTTTTTCAACTCATCTGCGACTCATTGACGTAAAAAACGAATCATCTAGTGTAAAAAGAGTCGTAGAAATTAAATATAAGAAGACGAGGGATTGAAATAATCAGGAACTATTTGCGTGGTCAACGAATATTCAAAATTAATTGTGATCTGTAATCTAAAACTCTCAAAAATTTTAATTGAAAGTCAAACTTTTGCTTCAGAACCCTTCCTTGGTATCTTCTGATGCTATCTATCAAGTTTCAGCTCAATACTTTCATTATTATTCAAATAGTAGCATTTTACAGGTAGTCTATTGATGTCCCAAAAATCAAGTTTTTGATAAGAATTATTTTCAATTACGCTATTTTCAAATTTCTATTATTTCCACAATTCTACAGATATGTATAAAAAATGAAATGTGACTCTTTCAAATGGCTTAATTCTCATAATTTATGGTGCTAAAAACTGCATATGTACCGTTTTCGAATTTATATGAATTTTCGTTAGGCCCTCTTAGTGTATCGACAAAAAATTAAAAATTAACGTTTAAAACATCAGAAAACTTATTCTTTTACGATTTCAATTATATTTTTAGTGCAGAACGCATGAGATGTCATATAAAAACATTATTCCAGCAAATGAAGTTCAGTTGCACATGTGAACTACGAGCGGAGATCGAAAAACGGAGCCCCCCCCCCCCCCTTCCCCGATTTCCTATTTTTAGGCGGGGGGGGGGAGCCAGGCAATGCTTGGCTATTGGAGGAGATCAAATATATTTATGGTAAAAGTAACAACATGACACACAGCTAATGCAAGCATGTCGCAGTAATGAAAAAAAAAATCACACTATGTCCTTACCTCGGCCTCCTTGCCCATGTTCGCTCGCCCCGAAACCCCCCCCCCCCATTTTCGCCAGATCAACCTTGATAACACAAGAATTGGCATCTAGCAGTATCGTGAAAATGATATTTTCATCCCACATGTATCATATTTTCTCCTTTTCCTCTCGTCTGGTCTCTATTTAGTTACACACGTGATATCACTACGCGCGCTTAAAACTCTCAAAAATTTTAATTGAAAGTCAAACTTTTGCTTCAGAACCCTTCCTTGGTATCTTCTGATGCTATCTATCAAGTTTCAGCTCAATACTTTCATTATTATTCAAATAGTAGCATTTTACAGGTAGTCTATTGATGTCCCAAAAATCAAGTTTTTGATAAGAATTATTTTCAATTACGCTATTTTCAAATTTCTGTTATTTCCACAATTCTACAGATATGTATAAAAAATGAAATGTGACTCTTTCAAATGGCTTAATTCTCATAATTTATGGTGCTAAAAACTGCATATGTACCGTTTTCGAATTTATATGAATTTTCGTTAGGCCCTCTTAGTGTATCGACAAAAAATTAAAAATTAACGTTTAAAACATCAGAAAACTTATTCTTTTACGATTTCAATTATATTTTTAGTGCAGAACGCATGAGATGTCATATAAAAACATTATTCCAGCAAATGAAGTTCAGTTGCACATGTGAACTACGAGCGGAGATCGAAAAACGGAGGCCCCCCCCTTCCCCGATTTCCTATTTTTAGGCGGGGGGGGGGAGCCAGGCAATGCTTGGCTATTGGAGGAGATCAAATATATTTATGGTAAAAGTAACAACATGACACACAGCTAATGCAAGCATGTCGCAGTAATGAAAAAAAAATCACACTATGTCCTTACCTCGGCCTCCTTGCCCATGTTCGCTCGCCCCGAACCCCCCCCCCCCCCCCCATTTTCGCCAGATCAACCTTGATAACACAAGAATTGGCATCTAGCAGTATCGTGAAAATGATATTTTCATCCCACATGTATCATATTTTCTCCTTTTCCTCTCGTCTGGTCTCTATTTAGTTACACACGTGATATCACTACGCGCGCTTAAAACTCTCAAAAATTTTAATTGAAAGTCAAACTTTTGCTTCAGAACCCTTCCTTGGTATCTTCTGATGCTATCTATCAAGTTTCAGCTCAATACTTTCATTATTATTCAAATAGTAGCATTTTACAGGTAGTCTATTGATGTCCCAAAAATCAAGTTTTTGATAAGAATTATTTTCAATTACGCTATTTTCAAATTTCTGTTATTTCCACAATTCTACAGATATGTATAAAAAATGAAATGTGACTCTTTCAAATGGCTTAATTCTCATAATTTATGGTGCTAAAAACTGCATATGTACCGTTTTCGAATTTATATGAATTTTCGTTAGGCCCTCTTAGTGTATCGACAAAAAATTAAAAATTAACGTTTAAAACATCAGAAAACTTATTCTTTTACGATTTCAATTATATTTTTAGTGCAGAACGCATGAGATGTCATATAAAAACATTATTCCAGCAAATGAAGTTCAGTTGCACATGTGAACTACGAGCGGAGATCGAAAAACGGAGGCCCCCCCTTCCCCGATTTCCTATTTTTAGGCGGGGGGGGGAGCCAGGCAATGCTTGGCTATTGGAGGAGATCAAATATATTTATGGTAAAAGTAACAACATGACACACAGCTAATGCAAGCATGTCGCAGTAATGAAAAAAAAATCACACTATGTCCTTACCTCGGCCTCCTTGCCCATGTTCGCTCGCCCCGAAACCCCCCCCCCCCCCCCATTTTCGCCAGATCAACCTTGATAACACAAGAATTGGCATCTAGCAGTATCGTGAAAATGATATTTTCATCCCACATGTATCATATTTTCTCCTTTTCCTCTCGTCTGGTCTCTATTTAGTTACACACGTGATATCACTACGCGCGCTTATAAAACTCTCAAAAATTTTAATTGAAAGTCAAACTTTTGCTTCAGAACCCTTCCTTGGTATCTTCTGATGCTATCTATCAAGTTTCAGCTCAATACTTTCATTATTATTCAAATAGTAGCATTTTACAGGTAGTCTATTGATGTCCCAAAAATCAAGTTTTTGATAAGAATTATTTTCAATTACGCTATTTTCAAATTTCTGTTATTTCCACAATTCTACAGATATGTATAAAAAATGAAATGTGACTCTTTCAAATGGCTTAATTCTCATAATTTATGGTGCTAAAAACTGCATATGTACCGTTTTCGAATTTATATGAATTTTCGTTAGGCCCTCTTAGTGTATCGACAAAAAATTAAAAATTAACGTTTAAAACATCAGAAAACTTATTCTTTTACGATTTCAATTATATTTTTAGTGCAGAACGCATGAGATGTCATATAAAAACATTATTCCAGCAAATGAAGTTCAGTTGCACATGTGAACTACGAGCGGAGATCGAAAAACGGAGGCCCCCCCCCTTCCCCGATTTCCTATTTTTAGGCGGGGGGGGGGGAGCCAGGCAATGCTTGGCTATTGGAGGAGATCAAATATATTTATGGTAAAAGTAACAACATGACACACAGCTAATGCAAGCATGTCGCAGTAATGAAAAAAAAATCACACTATGTCCTTACCTCGGCCTCCTTGCCCATGTTCGCTCGCCCCGAACCCCCCCCCCCCCCCCATTTTCGCCAGATCAACCTTGATAACACAAGAATTGGCATCTAGCAGTATCGTGAAAATGATATTTTCATCCCACATGTATCATATTTTCTCCTTTTCCTCTCGTCTGGTCTCTATTTAGTTACACACGTGATATCACTACGCGCGCTTATAGGTATCAGACCCCAATTATTTTTTCCTATATATTCCTTTGTAAATTATACTAATATAACGATTAAATACTCGAATCGCACCACCATTTTTTGCTTGAAACTTTTATATCTGCTAGATAGTATCAAAATAAGCTCAGAAATGGATTCATGCAAAAATCTGTCGCTTAGTAGACTTTTAATATCTTTTTAAACCCGAAAGGGGGTATCTGTTGCTCTAATGTTCTACAATCTATCAATTCTAGAGCCTCATAACACATCTGGCATTCCGCGATTAGGATGATGCAGTATCAATCAGCATGCTAGAATATTTTTTTCAACTCATCTGCGACTCATTGACGTAAAAAACGAATCATCTAGTGTAAAAAGAGTCGTAGAAATTAAATATAAGAAGACGAGGGATTGAAATAATCAGGAACTATTTGCGTGGTCAACGAATATTCAAAATTAATTGTGATCTGTAATCTAAAACTCTCAAAAATTTTAATTGAAAGTCAAACTTTTGCTTCAGAACCCTTCCTTGGTATCTTCTGATGCTATCTATCAAGTTTCAGCTCAATAATTTCATTATTATTCAAATAGTAGCATTTTACAGGTAGTCTATTGATGTCCCAAAAATCAAGTTTTTGATAAGAATTATTTTCAATTACGCTATTTTCAAATTTCTGTTATTTCCACAATTCTACAGATATGTATAAAAAATGAAATGTGACTCTTTCAAATGGCTTAATTCTCATAATTTATGGTGCTAAAAACTGCATATGTACCGTTTTCGAATTTATATGAATTTTCGTTAGGCCCTCTTAGTGTATCGACAAAAAATTAAAAATTAACGTTTAAAACATCAGAAAACTTATTCTTTTACGATTTCAATTATATTTTTAGTGCAGAACGCATGAGATGTCATATAAAAACATTATTCCAGCAAATGAAGTTCAGTTGCACATGTGAACTACGAGCGGAGATCGAAAAACGGAGGCCCCCCCCCCTTCCCCGATTTCCTATTTTTAGGCGGGGGGGGGGGAGCCAGGCAATGCTTGGCTATTGGAGGAGATCAAATATATTTATGGTAAAAGTAACAACATGACACACAGCTAATGCAAGCATGTCGCAGTAATGAAAAAAAAATCACACTATGTCCTTACCTCGGCCTCCTTGCCCATGTTCGCTCGCCCCGAACCCCCCCCCCCCCCCCCCATTTTCGCCAGATCAACCTTGATAACACAAGAATTGGCATCTAGCAGTATCGTGAAAATGATATTTTCATCCCACATGTATCATATTTTCTCCTTTTCCTCTCGTCTGATCTCTATTTAGTTACACACGTGATATCACTACGCGCGCTTATAGGTATCAGACCCCAATTATTTTTTCCTATATATTCCTTTGTAAATTATACTAATATAACGATTAAATACTCGAATCGCACCACCATTTTTTGCTTGAAACTTTTATATCTGCTAGATAGTATCAAAATAAGCTCAGAAATGGATTCATGCAAAAATCTGTCGCTTAGTAGACTTTTAATATCTTTTTAAACCCGAAAGGGGGTATCTGTTGCTCTAATGTTCTACAATCTATCAATTCTAGAGCCTCATAACACATCTGGCATTCCGCGATTAGGATGATGCAGTATCAATCAGCATGCTAGAATATTTTTTTCAACTCATCTGCGACTCATTGACGTAAAAAACGAATCATCTAGTGTAAAAAGAGTCGTAGAAATTAAATATAAGAAGACGAGGGATTGAAATAATCAGGAACTATTTGCGTGGTCAACGAATATTCAAAATTAATTATGATCTGTAATCTAAAACTCTCAAAAATTTTAATTGAAAGTCAAACTTTTGCTTCAGAACCCTTCCTTGGTATCTTCTGATGCTATCTATCAAGTTTCAGCTCAATACTTTCATTATTATTCAAATAGTAGCATTTTACAGGTAGTCTATTGATGTCCCAAAAATCAAGTTTTTGATAAGAATTATTTTCAATTACGCTATTTTCAAATTTCTGTTATTTCCACAATTCTACAGATATGTATAAAAAATGAAATGTGACTCTTTCAAATGGCTTAATTCTCATAATTTATGGTGCTAAAAACTGCATATGTACCGTTTTCGAATTTATATGAATTTTCGTTAGGCCCTCTTAGTGTATCGACAAAAAATTAAAAATTAACGTTTAAAACATCAGAAAACTTATTCTTTTACGATTTCAATTATATTTTTAGTGCAGAACGCATGAGATGTCATATAAAAACATTATTCCAGCAAATGAAGTTCAGTTGCACATGTGAACTACGAGCGGAGATCGAAAAACGGAGGCCCCCCCCCTTCCCCGATTTCCTATTTTTAGGCGGGGGGGGGGGGAGCCAGGCAATGCTTGGCTATTGGAGGAGATCAAATATATTTATGGTAAAAGTAACAACATGACACACAGCTAATGCAAGCATGTCGCAGTAATGAAAAAAAAATCACACTATGTCCTTACCTCGGCCTCCTTGCCCATGTTCGCTCGCCCCGAACCCCCCCCCCCCCCCCCATTTTCGCCAGATCAACCTTGATAACACAAGAATTGGCATCTAGCAGTATCGTGAAAATGATATTTTCATCCCACATGTATCATATTTTCTCCTTTTCCTCTCGTCTGATCTCTATTTAGTTACACACGTGATATCACTACGCGCGCTTATAGGTATCAGACCCCAATTATTTTTTCCTATATATTCCTTTGTAAATTATACTAATATAACGATTAAATACTCGAATCGCACCACCATTTTTTGCTTGAAACTTTTATATCTGCTAGATAGTATCAAAATAAGCTCAGAAATGGATTCATGCAAAAATCTGTCGCTTAGTAGACTTTTAATATCTTTTTAAACCCGAAAGGGGGTATCTGTTGCTCTAATGTTCTACAATCTATCAATTCTAGAGCCTCATAACACATCTGGCATTCCGCGATTAGGATGATGCAGTATCAATCAGCATGCTAGAATATTTTTTTCAACTCATCTGCGACTCATTGACGTAAAAAACGAATCATCTAGTGTAAAAAGAGTCGTAGAAATTAAATATAAGAAGACGAGGGATTGAAATAATCAGGAACTATTTGCGTGGTCAACGAATATTCAAAATTAATTATGATCTGTAATCTAAAACTCTCAAAAATTTTAATTGAAAGTCAAACTTTTGCTTCAGAACCCTTCCTTGGTATCTTCTGATGCTATCTATCAAGTTTCAGCTCAATACTTTCATTATTATTCAAATAGTAGCATTTTACAGGTAGTCTATTGATGTCCCAAAAATCAAGTTTTTGATAAGAATTATTTTCAATTACGCTATTTTCAAATTTCTGTTATTTCCACAATTCTACAGATATGTATAAAAAATGAAATGTGACTCTTTCAAATGGCTTAATTCTCATAATTTATGGTGCTAAAAACTGCATATGTACCGTTTTCGAATTTATATGAATTTTCGTTAGGCCCTCTTAGTGTATCGACAAAAAATTAAAAATTAACGTTTAAAACATCAGAAAACTTATTCTTTTACGATTTCAATTATATTTTTAGTGCAGAACGCATGAGATGTCATATAAAAACATTATTCCAGCAAATGAAGTTCAGTTGCACATGTGAACTACGAGCGGAGATCGAAAAACGGAGGCCCCCCCCCTTCCCCGATTTCCTATTTTTAGGCGGGGGGGGGGGGAGCCAGGCAATGCTTGGCTATTGGAGGAGATCAAATATATTTATGGTAAAAGTAACAACATGACACACAGCTAATGCAAGCATGTCGCAGTAATGAAAAAAAAATCACACTATGTCCTTACCTCGGCCTCCTTGCCCATGTTCGCTCGCCCCGAACCCCCCCCCCCCCCCCATTTTCGCCAGATCAACCTTGATAACACAAGAATTGGCATCTAGCAGTATCGTGAAAATGATATTTTCATCCCACATGTATCATATTTTCTCCTTTTCCTCTCGTCTGATCTCTATTTAGTTACACACGTGATATCACTACGCGCGCTTATAGGTATCAGACCCCAATTATTTTTTCCTATATATTCCTTTGTAAATTATACTAATATAACGATTAAATACTCGAATCGCACCACCATTTTTTGCTTGAAACTTTTATATCTGCTAGATAGTATCAAAATAAGCTCAGAAATGGATTCATGCAAAAATCTGTCGCTTAGTAGACTTTTAATATCTTTTTAAACCCGAAAGGGGGTATCTGTTGCTCTAATGTTCTACAATCTATCAATTCTAGAGCCTCATAACACATCTGGCATTCCGCGATTAGGATGATGCAGTATCAATCAGCATGCTAGAATATTTTTTTCAACTCATCTGCGACTCATTGACGTAAAAAACGAATCATCTAGTGTAAAAAGAGTCGTAGAAATTAAATATAAGAAGACGAGGGATTGAAATAATCAGGAACTATTTGCGTGGTCAACGAATATTCAAAATTAATTGTGATCTGTAATCTAAAACTCTCAAAAATTTTAATTGAAAGTCAAACTTTTGCTTCAGAACCCTTCCTTGGTATCTTCTGATGCTATCTATCAAGTTTCAGCTCAATACTTTCATTATTATTCAAATAGTAGCATTTTACAGGTAGTCTATTGATGTCCCAAAAATCAAGTTTTTGATAAGAATTATTTTCAATTACGCTATTTTCAAATTTCTGTTATTTCCACAATTCTACAGATATGTATAAAAAATGAAATGTGACTCTTTCAAATGGCTTAATTCTCATAATTTATGGTGCTAAAAACTGCATATGTACCGTTTTCGAATTTATATGAATTTTCGTTAGGCCCTCTTAGTGTATCGACAAAAAATTAAAAATTAACGTTTAAAACATCAGAAAACTTATTCTTTTACGATTTCAATTATATTTTTAGTGCAGAACGCATGAGATGTCATATAAAAACATTATTCCAGCAAATGAAGTTCAGTTGCACATGTGAACTACGAGCGGAGATCGAAAAACGGAGGCCCCCCCCCCCTTCCCCGATTTCCTATTTTTAGGCGGGGGGGGGGGGGAGCCAGGCAATGCTTGGCTATTGGAGGAGATCAAATATATTTATGGTAAAAGTAACAACATGACACACAGCTAATGCAAGCATGTCGCAGTAATGAAAAAAAAAATCACACTATGTCCTTACCTCGGCCTCCTTGCCCATGTTCGCTCGCCCCGAAACCCCCCCCCCCCCCCATTTTCGCCAGATCAACCTTGATAACACAAGAATTGGCATCTAGCAGTATCGTGAAAATGATATTTTCATCCCACATGTATCATATTTTCTCCTTTTCCTCTCGTCTGGTCTCTATTTAGTTACACACGTGATATCACTACGCGCGCTTAAAACTCTCAAAAATTTTAATTGAAAGTCAAACTTTTGCTTCAGAACCCTTCCTTGGTATCTTCTGATGCTATCTATCAAGTTTCAGCTCAATACTTTCATTATTATTCAAATAGTAGCATTTTACAGGTAGTCTATTGATGTCCCAAAAATCAAGTTTTTGATAAGAATTATTTTCAATTACGCTATTTTCAAATTTCTGTTATTTCCACAATTCTACAGATATGTATAAAAAATGAAATGTGACTCTTTCAAATGGCTTAATTCTCATAATTTATGGTGCTAAAAACTGCATATGTACCGTTTTCGAATTTATATGAATTTTCGTTAGGCCCTCTTAGTGTATCGACAAAAAATTAAAAATTAACGTTTAAAACATCAGAAAACTTATTCTTTTACGATTTCAATTATATTTTTAGTGCAGAACGCATGAGATGTCATATAAAAACATTATTCCAGCAAATGAAGTTCAGTTGCACATGTGAACTACGAGCGGAGATCGAAAAACGGAGGCCCCCCCCCCCCTTCCCCGATTTCCTATTTTTAGGCGGGGGGGGGGAGCCAGGCAATGCTTGGCTATTGGAGGAGATCAAATATATTTATGGTAAAAGTAACAACATGACACACAGCTAATGCAAGCATGTCGCAGTAATGAAAAAAAAATCACACTATGTCCTTACCTCGGCCTCCTTGCCCATGTTCGCTCGCCCCGAACCCCCCCCCCTCCCCCCCCCCCCCCCCCCCATTTTCGCCAGATCAACCTTGATAACACAAGAATTGGCATCTAGCAGTATCGTGAAAATGATATTTTCATCCCACATGTATCATATTTTCTCCTTTTCCTCTCGTCTGGTCTCTATTTCGTTACACACGTGATATCACTACGCGCGCTTATAGGTATCAGACCCCAATTATTTTTTCCTATATATTCCTTTGTAAATTATACTAATATAACGATTAAATACTCGAATCGCACCACCATTTTTTGCTTGAAACTTTTATATCTGCTAGATAGTATCAAAATAAGCTCAGAAATGGATTCATGCAAAAATCTGTCGCTTAGTAGACTTTTAATATCTTTTTAAACCCGAAAGGGGGTATCTGTTGCTCTAATGTTCTACAATCTATCAATTCTAGAGCCTCATAACACATCTGGCATTCCGCGATTAGGATGATGCAGTATCAATCAGCATGCTAGAATATTTTTTTCAACTCATCTGCGACTCATTGACGTAAAAAACGAATCATCTAGTGTAAAAAGAGTCGTAGAAATTAAATATAAGAAGACGAGGGATTGAAATAATCAGGAACTATTTGCGTGGTCAACGAATATTCAAAATTAATTGTGATCTGTAATCTAAAACTCTCAAAAATTTTAATTGAAAGTCAAACTTTTGCTTCAGAACCCTTCCTTGGTATCTTCTGATGCTATCTATCAAGTTTCAGCTCAATACTTTCATTATTATTCAAATAGTAGCATTTTACAGGTAGTCTATTGATGTCCCAAAAATCAAGTTTTTGATAAGAATTATTTTCAATTACGCTATTTTCAAATTTCTGTTATTTCCACAATTCTACAGATATGTATAAAAAATGAAATGTGACTCTTTCAAATGGCTTAATTCTCATAATTTATGGTGCTAAAAACTGCATATGTACCGTTTTCGAATTTATATGAATTTTCGTTAGGCCCTCTTAGTGTATCGACAAAAAATTAAAAATTAACGTTTAAAACATCAGAAAACTTATTCTTTTACGATTTCAATTATATTTTTAGTGCAGAACGCATGAGATGTCATATAAAAACATTATTCCAGCAAATGAAGTTCAGTTGCACATGTGAACTACGAGCGGAGATCGAAAAACGGAGGCCCCCCCCCTTCCCCGATTTCCTATTTTTAGGCGGGGGGGGGGAGCCAGGCAATGCTTGGCTATTGGAGGAGATCAAATATATTTATGGTAAAAGTAACAACATGACACACAGCTAATGCAAGCATGTCGCAGTAATGAAAAAAAAAATCACACTATGTCCTTACCTCGGCCTCCTTGCCCATGTTCGCTCGCCCCGAAACCCCCCCCCCCCCCCCCCCCATTTTCGCCAGATCAACCTTGATAACACAAGAATTGGCATCTAGCAGTATCGTGAAAATGATATTTTCATCCCACATGTATCATATTTTCTCCTTTTCCTCTCGTCTGGTCTCTATTTAGTTACACACGTGATATCACTACGCGCGCTTATAAAACTCTCAAAAATTTTAATTGAAAGTCAAACTTTTGCTTCAGAACCCTTCCTTGGTATCTTCTGATGCTATCTATCAAGTTTCAGCTCAATACTTTCATTATTATTCAAATAGTAGCATTTTACAGGTAGTCTATTGATGTCCCAAAAATCAAGTTTTTGATAAGAATTATTTTCAATTACGCTATTTTCAAATTTCTGTTATTTCCACAATTCTACAGATATGTATAAAAAAATGAAATGTGACTCTTTCAAATGGCTTAATTCTCATAATTTATGGTGCTAAAAACTGCATATGTACCGTTTTCGAATTTATATGAATTTTCGTTAGGCCCTCTTAGTGTATCGACAAAAAAATAAAAATTAACGTTTAAAACATCAGAAAACTTATTCTTTTACGATTTCAATTATATTTTTAGTGCAGAACGCATGAGATGTCATATAAAAACATTATTCCAGCAAATGAAGTTCAGTTGCACATGTGAACTACGAGCGGAGATCGAAAAACGGAGGCCCCCCCCCCCTTCCCCGATTTCCTATTTTTAGGCGGGGGGGGGGGGGAGCCAGGCAATGCTTGGCTATTGGAGGAGATCAAATATATTTATGGTAAAAGTAACAACATGACACACAGCTAATGCAAGCATGTCGCAGTAATGAAAAAAAAATCACACTATGTCCTTACCTCGGCCTCCTTGCCCATGTTCGCTCGCCCCGAAACCCCCCCCCCCCCCCCCATTTTCGCCAGATCAACCTTGATAACACAAGAATTGGCATCTAGCAGTATCGTGAAAATGATATTTTCATCCCACATGTATCATATTTTCTCCTTTTCCTCTCGTCTGGTCTCTATTTAGTTACACACGTGATATCACTACGCGCGCTTATAGGTATCAGACCCCAATTATTTTTTCCTATATATTCCTTTGTAAATTATACTAATATAACGATTAAATACTCGAATCGCACCACCATTTTTTGCTTGAAACTTTTATATCTGCTAGATAGTATCAAAATAAGCTCAGAAATGGATTCATGCAAAAATCTGTCGCTTAGTAGACTTTTAATATCTTTTTAAACCCGAAAGGGGGTATCTGTTGCTCTAATGTTCTACAATCTATCAATTCTAGAGCCTCATAACACATCTGGCATTCCGCGATTAGGATGATGCAGTATCAATCAGCATGCTAGAATATTTTTTTCAACTCATCTGCGACTCATTGACGTAAAAAACGAATCATCTAGTGTAAAAAGAGTCGTAGAAATTAAATATAAGAAGACGAGGGATTGAAATAATCAGGAACTATTTGCGTGGTCAACGAATATTCAAAATTAATTATGATCTGTAATCTAAAACTCTCAAAAATTTTAATTGAAAGTCAAACTTTTGCTTCAGAACCCTTCCTTGGTATCTTCTGATGCTATCTATCAAGTTTCAGCTCAATACTTTCATTATTATTCAAATAGTAGCATTTTACAGGTAGTCTATTGATGTCCCAAAAATCAAGTTTTTGATAAGAATTATTTTCAATTACGCTATTTTCAAATTTCTGTTATTTCCACAATTCTACAGATATGTATAAAAAAATGAAATGTGACTCTTTCAAATGGCTTAATTCTCATAATTTATGGTGCTAAAAACTGCATATGTACCGTTTTCGAATTTATATGAATTTTCGTTAGGCCCTCTTAGTGTATCGACAAAAAAATAAAAATTAACGTTTAAAACATCAGAAAACTTATTCTTTTACGATTTCAATTATATTTTTAGTGCAGAACGCATGAGATGTCATATAAAAACATTATTCCAGCAAATGAAGTTCAGTTGCACATGTGAACTACGAGCGGAGATCGAAAAACGGAGGCCCCCCCCCCTTCCCCGATTTCCTATTTTTAGGCGGGGGGGGGGAGCCAGGCAATGCTTGGCTATTGGAGGAGATCAAATATATTTATGGTAAAAGTAACAACATGACACACAGCTAATGCAAGCATGTCGCAGTAATGAAAAAAAAATCACACTATGTCCTTACCTCGGCCTCCTTGCCCATGTTCGCTCGCCCCGAAACCCCCCCCCCCCATTTTCGCCAGATCAACCTTGATAACACAAGAATTGGCATCTAGCAGTATCGTGAAAATGATATTTTCATCCCACATGTATCATATTTTCTCCTTTTCCTCTCGTCTGGTCTCTATTTAGTTACACACGTGATATCACTACGCGCGCTTATAGGTATCAGACCCCAATTATTTTTTCCTATATATTCCTTTGTAAATTATACTAATATAACGATTAAATACTCGAATCGCACCACCATTTTTTGCTTGAAACTTTTATATCTGCTAGATAGTATCAAAATAAGCTCAGAAATGGATTCATGCAAAAATCTGTCGCTTAGTAGACTTTTAATATCTTTTTAAACCCGAAAGGGGGTATCTGTTGCTCTAATGTTCTACAATCTATCAATTCTAGAGCCTCATAACACATCTGGCATTCCGCGATTAGGATGATGCAGTATCAATCAGCATGCTAGAATATTTTTTTCAACTCATCTGCGACTCATTGACGTAAAAAACGAATCATCTAGTGTAAAAAGAGTCGTAGAAATTAAATATAAGAAGACGAGGGATTGAAATAATCAGGAACTATTTGCGTGGTCAACGAATATTCAAAATTAATTGTGATCTGTAATCTAAAACTCTCAAAAATTTTAATTGAAAGTCAAACTTTTGCTTCAGAACCCTTCCTTGGTATCTTCTGATGCTATCTATCAAGTTTCAGCTCAATACTTTCATTATTATTCAAATAGTAGCATTTTACAGGTAGTCTATTGATGTCCCAAAAATCAAGTTTTTGATAAGAATTATTTTCAATTACGCTATTTTCAAATTTCTGTTATTTCCACAATTCTACAGATATGTATAAAAAATGAAATGTGACTCTTTCAAATGGCTTAATTCTCATAATTTATGGTGCTAAAAACTGCATATGTACCGTTTTCGAATTTATATGAATTTTCGTTAGGCCCTCTTAGTGTATCGACAAAAAATTAAAAATTAACGTTTAAAACATCAGAAAACTTATTCTTTTACGATTTCAATTATATTTTTAGTGCAGAACGCATGAGATGTCATATAAAAACATTATTCCAGCAAATGAAGTTCAGTTGCACATGTGAACTACGAGCGGAGATCGAAAAACGGAGGCCCCCCCCCTTCCCCGATTTCCTATTTTTAGGCGGGGGGGGGGGAGCCAGGCAATGCTTGGCTATTGGAGGAGATCAAATATATTTATGGTAAAAGTAACAACATGACACACAGCTAATGCAAGCATGTCGCAGTAATGAAAAAAAAAATCACACTATGTCCTTACCTCGGCCTCCTTGCCCATGTTCGCTCGCCCCGAAACCCCCCCCCCCCCCATTTTCGCCAGATCAACCTTGATAACACAAGAATTGGCATCTAGCAGTATCGTGAAAATGATATTTTCATCCCACATGTATCATATTTTCTCCTTTTCCTCTCGTCTGGTCTCTATTTAGTTACACACGTGATATCACTACGCGCGCTTATAAAACTCTCAAAAATTTTAATTGAAAGTCAAACTTTTGCTTCAGAACCCTTCCTTGGTATCTTCTGATGCTATCTATCAAGTTTCAGCTCAATACTTTCATTATTATTCAAATAGTAGCATTTTACAGGTAGTCTATTGATGTCCCAAAAATCAAGTTTTTGATAAGAATTATTTTCAATTACGCTATTTTCAAATTTCTGTTATTTCCACAATTCTACAGATATGTATAAAAAAATGAAATGTGACTCTTTCAAATGGCTTAATTCTCATAATTTATGGTGCTAAAAACTGCATATGTACCGTTTTCGAATTTATATGAATTTTCGTTAGGCCCTCTTAGTGTATCGACAAAAAATTAAAAATTAACGTTTAAAACATCAGAAAACTTATTCTTTTACGATTTCAATTATATTTTTAGTGCAGAACGCATGAGATGTCATATAAAAACATTATTCCAGCAAATGAAGTTCAGTTGCACATGTGAACTACGAGCGGAGATCGAAAAACGGAGGCCCCCCCCCTTCCCCGATTTCCTATTTTTAGGCGGGGGGGGAGCCAGGCAATGCTTGGCTTTTGGAGGAGATCAAATATATTTATGGTAAAAGTAACAACATGACACACAGCTAATGCAAGCATGTCGCAGTAATGAAAAAAAAATCACACTATGTCCTTACCTCGGCCTCCTTGCCCATGTTCGCTCGCCCCGAAACCCCCCCCCCCCCCATTTTCGCCAGATCAACCTTGATAACACAAGAATTGGCATCTAGCAGTATCGTGAAAATGATATTTTCATCCCACATGTATCATATTTTCTCCTTTTCCTCTCGTCTGGTCTCTATTTAGTTACACACGTGATATCACTACGCGCGCTTATAGGTATCAGACCCCAATTATTTTTTCCTATATATTCCTTTGTAAATTATACTAATATAACGATTAAATACTCGAATCGCACCACCATTTTTTGCTTGAAACTTTTATATCTGCTAGATAGTATCAAAATAAGCTCAGAAATGGATTCATGCAAAAATCTGTCGCTTAGTAGACTTTTAATATCTTTTTAAACCCGAAATGGGGTATCTGTTGCTCTAATGTTCTACAATCTATCAATTCTAGAGCCTCATAACACATCTGGCATTCCGCGATTAGGATGATGCAGTATCAATCAGCATGCTAGAATATTTTTTTTCAACTCATCTGCGACTCATTGACGTAAAAAACGAATCATCTAGTGTAAAAAGAGTCGTAGAAATTAAATATAAGAAGACGAGGGATTGAAATAATCAGGAACTATTTGCGTGGTCAACGAATATTCAAAATTAATTGTGATCTGTAATCTAAAACTCTCAAAAATTTTAATTGAAAGTCAAACTTTTGCTTCAGAACCCTTCCTTGGTATCTTCTGATGCTATCTATCAAGTTTCAGCTCAATACTTTCATTATTATTCAAATAGTAGCATTTTACAGGTAGTCTATTGATGTCCCAAAAATCAAGTTTTTGATAAGAATTATTTTCAATTACGCTATTTTCAAATTTCTGTTATTTCCACAATTCTACAGATATGTATAAAAAATGAAATGTGACTCTTTCAAATGGCTTAATTCTCATAATTTATGGTGCTAAAAACTGCATATGTACCGTTTTCGAATTTATATGAATTTTCGTTAGGCCCTCTTAGTGTATCGACAAAAAATTAAAAATTAACGTTTAAAACATCAGAAAACTTATTCTTTTACGATTTCAATTATATTTTTAGTGCAGAACGCATGAGATGTCATATAAAAACATTATTCCAGCAAATGAAGTTCAGTTGCACATGTGAACTACGAGCGGAGATCGAAAAACGGAGGCCCCCCCCTTCCCCGATTTCCTATTTTTAGGCGGGGGGGGGGAGCCAGGCAATGCTTGGCTATTGGAGGAGATCAAATATATTTATGGTAAAAGTAACAACATGACACACAGCTAATGCAAGCATGTCGCAGTAATGAAAAAAAAAATCACACTATGTCCTTACCTCGGCCTCCTTGCCCATGTTCGCTCGCCCCGAAACCCCCCCCCCCCATTTTCGCCAGATCAACCTTGATAACACAAGAATTGGCATCTAGCAGTATCGTGAAAATGATATTTTCATCCCACATGTATCATATTTTCTCCTTTTCCTCTCGTCTGGTCTCTATTTAGTTACACACGTGATATCACTACGCGCGCTTATAAAACTCTCAAAAATTTTAATTGAAAGTCAAACTTTTGCTTCAGAACCCTTCCTTGGTATCTTCTGATGCTATCTATCAAGTTTCAGCTCAATACTTTCATTATTATTCAAATAGTAGCATTTTACAGGTAGTCTATTGATGTCCCAAAAATCAAGTTTTTGATAAGAATTATTTTCAATTACGCTATTTTCAAATTTCTGTTATTTCCACAATTCTACAGATATGTATAAAAAAATGAAATGTGACTCTTTCAAATGGCTTAATTCTCATAATTTATGGTGCTAAAAACTGCATATGTACCGTTTTCGAATTTATATGAATTTTCGTTAGGCCCTCTTAGTGTATCGACAAAAAATTAAAAATTAACGTTTAAAACATCAGAAAACTTATTCTTTTACGATTTCAATTATATTTTTAGTGCAGAACGCATGAGATGTCATATAAAAACATTATTCCAGCAAATGAAGTTCAGTTGCACATGTGAACTACGAGCGGAGATCGAAAAACGGAGGCCCCCCCCCCTTCCCCGATTTCCTATTTTTAGGCGGGGGGGGAGCCAGGCAATGCTTGGCTTTTGGAGGAGATCAAATATATTTATGGTAAAAGTAACAACATGACACACAGCTAATGCAAGCATGTCGCAGTAATGAAAAAAAAATCACACTATGTCCTTACCTCGGCCTCCTTGCCCATGTTCGCTCGCCCCGAAACCCCCCCCCCCCCCCATTTTCGCCAGATCAACCTTGATAACACAAGAATTGGCATCTAGCAGTATCGTGAAAATGATATTTTCATCCCACATGTATCATATTTTCTCCTTTTCCTCTCGTCTGGTCTCTATTTAGTTACACACGTGATATCACTACGCGCGCTTATAGGTATCAGACCCCAATTATTTTTTCCTATATATTCCTTTGTAAATTATACTAATATAACGATTAAATACTCGAATCGCACCACCATTTTTTGCTTGAAACTTTTATATCTGCTAGATAGTATCAAAATAAGCTCAGAAATGGATTCATGCAAAAATCTGTCGCTTAGTAGACTTTTAATATCTTTTTAAACCCGAAATGGGGTATCTGTTGCTCTAATGTTCTACAATCTATCAATTCTAGAGCCTCATAACACATCTGGCATTCCGCGATTAGGATGATGCAGTATCAATCAGCATGCTAGAATATTTTTTTTCAACTCATCTGCGACTCATTGACGTAAAAAACGAATCATCTAGTGTAAAAAGAGTCGTAGAAATTAAATATAAGAAGACGAGGGATTGAAATAATCAGGAACTATTTGCGTGGTCAACGAATATTCAAAATTAATTGTGATCTGTAATCTAAAACTCTCAAAAATTTTAATTGAAAGTCAAACTTTTGCTTCAGAACCCTTCCTTGGTATCTTCTGATGCTATCTATCAAGTTTCAGCTCAATACTTTCATTATTATTCAAATAGTAGCATTTTACAGGTAGTCTATTGATGTCCCAAAAATCAAGTTTTTGATAAGAATTATTTTCAATTACGCTATTTTCAAATTTCTGTTATTTCCACAATTCTACAGATATGTATAAAAAATGAAATGTGACTCTTTCAAATGGCTTAATTCTCATAATTTATGGTGCTAAAAACTGCATATGTACCGTTTTCGAATTTATATGAATTTTCGTTAGGCCCTCTTAGTGTATCGACAAAAAATTAAAAATTAACGTTTAAAACATCAGAAAACTTATTCTTTTACGATTTCAATTATATTTTTAGTGCAGAACGCATGAGATGTCATATAAAAACATTATTCCAGCAAATGAAGTTCAGTTGCACATGTGAACTACGAGCGGAGATCGAAAAACGGAGGCCCCCCCCTTCCCCGATTTCCTATTTTTAGGCGGGGGGGGGGGAGCCAGGCAATGCTTGGCTATTGGAGGAGATCAAATATATTTATGGTAAAAGTAACAACATGACACACAGCTAATGCAAGCATGTCGCAGTAATGAAAAAAAAAATCACACTATGTCCTTACCTCGGCCTCCTTGCCCATGTTCGCTCGCCCCGAAAACCCCCCCCCCCCCATTTTCGCCAGATCAACCTTGATAACACAAGAATTGGCATCTAGCAGTATCGTGAAAATGATATTTTCATCCCACATGTATCATATTTTCTCCTTTTCCTCTCGTCTGGTCTCTATTTAGTTACACACGTGATATCACTACGCGCGCTTATAAAACTCTCAAAAATTTTAATTGAAAGTCAAACTTTTGCTTCAGAACCCTTCCTTGGTATCTTCTGATGCTATCTATCAAGTTTCAGCTCAATACTTTCATTATTATTCAAATAGTAGCATTTTACAGGTAGTCTATTGATGTCCCAAAAATCAAGTTTTTGATAAGAATTATTTTCAATTACGCTATTTTCAAATTTCTGTTATTTCCACAATTCTACAGATATGTATAAAAAAATGAAATGTGACTCTTTCAAATGGCTTAATTCTCATAATTTATGGTGCTAAAAACTGCATATGTACCGTTTTCGAATTTATATGAATTTTCGTTAGGCCCTCTTAGTGTATCGACAAAAAATTAAAAATTAACGTTTAAAACATCAGAAAACTTATTCTTTTACGATTTCAATTATATTTTTAGTGCAGAACGCATGAGATGTCATATAAAAACATTATTCCAGCAAATGAAGTTCAGTTGCACATGTGAACTACGAGCGGAGATCGAAAAACGGAGGCCCCCCCCCCTTCCCCGATTTCCTATTTTTAGGCGGGGGGGGAGCCAGGCAATGCTTGGCTTTTGGAGGAGATCAAATATATTTATGGTAAAAGTAACAACATGACACACAGCTAATGCAAGCATGTCGCAGTAATGAAAAAAAAATCACACTATGTCCTTACCTCGGCCTCCTTGCCCATGTTCGCTCGCCCCGAAACCCCCCCCCCCCCATTTTCGCCAGATCAACCTTGATAACACAAGAATTGGCATCTAGCAGTATCGTGAAAATGATATTTTCATCCCACATGTATCATATTTTCTCCTTTTCCTCTCGTCTGGTCTCTATTTAGTTACACACGTGATATCACTACGCGCGCTTATAGGTATCAGACCCCAATTATTTTTTCCTATATATTCCTTTGTAAATTATACTAATATAACGATTAAATACTCGAATCGCACCACCATTTTTTGCTTGAAACTTTTATATCTGCTAGATAGTATCAAAATAAGCTCAGAAATGGATTCATGCAAAAATCTGTCGCTTAGTAGACTTTTAATATCTTTTTAAACCCGAAATGGGGTATCTGTTGCTCTAATGTTCTACAATCTATCAATTCTAGAGCCTCATAACACATCTGGCATTCCGCGATTAGGATGATGCAGTATCAATCAGCATGCTAGAATATTTTTTTTCAACTCATCTGCGACTCATTGACGTAAAAAACGAATCATCTAGTGTAAAAAGAGTCGTAGAAATTAAATATAAGAAGACGAGGGATTGAAATAATCAGGAACTATTTGCGTGGTCAACGAATATTCAAAATTAATTGTGATCTGTAATCTAAAACTCTCAAAAATTTTAATTGAAAGTCAAACTTTTGCTTCAGAACCCTTCCTTGGTATCTTCTGATGCTATCTATCAAGTTTCAGCTCAATACTTTCATTATTATTCAAATAGTAGCATTTTACAGGTAGTCTATTGATGTCCCAAAAATCAAGTTTTTGATAAGAATTATTTTCAATTACGCTATTTTCAAATTTCTGTTATTTCCACAATTCTACAGATATGTATAAAAAATGAAATGTGACTCTTTCAAATGGCTTAATTCTCATAATTTATGGTGCTAAAAACTGCATATGTACCGTTTTCGAATTTATATGAATTTTCGTTAGGCCCTCTTAGTGTATCGACAAAAAATTAAAAATTAACGTTTAAAACATCAGAAAACTTATTCTTTTACGATTTCAATTATATTTTTAGTGCAGAACGCATGAGATGTCATATAAAAACATTATTCCAGCAAATGAAGTTCAGTTGCACATGTGAACTACGAGCGGAGATCGAAAAACGGAGGCCCCCCCCTTCCCCGATTTCCTATTTTTAGGCGGGGGGGGGGAGCCAGGCAATGCTTGGCTATTGGAGGAGATCAAATATATTTATGGTAAAAGTAACAACATGACACACAGCTAATGCAAGCATGTCGCAGTAATGAAAAAAAAAATCACACTATGTCCTTACCTCGGCCTCCTTGCCCATGTTCGCTCGCCCCGAAAACCCCCCCCCCCCCATTTTCGCCAGATCAACCTTGATAACACAAGAATTGGCATCTAGCAGTATCGTGAAAATGATATTTTCATCCCACATGTATCATATTTTCTCCTTTTCCTCTCGTCTGGTCTCTATTTAGTTACACACGTGATATCACTACGCGCGCTTATAAAACTCTCAAAAATTTTAATTGAAAGTCAAACTTTTGCTTCAGAACCCTTCCTTGGTATCTTCTGATGCTATCTATCAAGTTTCAGCTCAATACTTTCATTATTATTCAAATAGTAGCATTTTACAGGTAGTCTATTGATGTCCCAAAAATCAAGTTTTTGATAAGAATTATTTTCAATTACGCTATTTTCAAATTTCTGTTATTTCCACAATTCTACAGATATGTATAAAAAAATGAAATGTGACTCTTTCAAATGGCTTAATTCTCATAATTTATGGTGCTAAAAACTGCATATGTACCGTTTTCGAATTTATATGAATTTTCGTTAGGCCCTCTTAGTGTATCGACAAAAAATTAAAAATTAACGTTTAAAACATCAGAAAACTTATTCTTTTACGATTTCAATTATATTTTTAGTGCAGAACGCATGAGATGTCATATAAAAACATTATTCCAGCAAATGAAGTTCAGTTGCACATGTGAACTACGAGCGGAGATCGAAAAACGGAGGCCCCCCCCCCTTCCCCGATTTCCTATTTTTAGGCGGGGGGGGAGCCAGGCAATGCTTGGCTTTTGGAGGAGATCAAATATATTTATGGTAAAAGTAACAACATGACACACAGCTAATGCAAGCATGTCGCAGTAATGAAAAAAAAATCACACTATGTCCTTACCTCGGCCTCCTTGCCCATGTTCGCTCGCCCCGAAACCCCCCCCCCCCCCCCCCATTTTCGCCAGATCAACCTTGATAACACAAGAATTGGCATCTAGCAGTATCGTGAAAATGATATTTTCATCCCACATGTATCATATTTTCTCCTTTTCCTCTCGTCTGGTCTCTATTTAGTTACACACGTGATATCACTACGCGCGCTTATAGGTATCAGACCCCAATTATTTTTTCCTATATATTCCTTTGTAAATTATACTAATATAACGATTAAATACTCGAATCGCACCACCATTTTTTGCTTGAAACTTTTATATCTGCTAGATAGTATCAAAATAAGCTCAGAAATGGATTCATGCAAAAATCTGTCGCTTAGTAGACTTTTAATATCTTTTTAAACCCGAAATGGGGTATCTGTTGCTCTAATGTTCTACAATCTATCAATTCTAGAGCCTCATAACACATCTGGCATTCCGCGATTAGGATGATGCAGTATCAATCAGCATGCTAGAATATTTTTTTTCAACTCATCTGCGACTCATTGACGTAAAAAACGAATCATCTAGTGTAAAAAGAGTCGTAGAAATTAAATATAAGAAGACGAGGGATTGAAATAATCAGGAACTATTTGCGTGGTCAACGAATATTCAAAATTAATTGTGATCTGTAATCTGTACACCCTTTGAATATTGAAGTTGCTAGCTCCTATCCCTCGTTCAAATAGATATTGCAAGTAATCTGTCTTATAAAGTTGAAGATGAAGAGCATTTTCTGTTTAACTGTAACTTGTATGAAGGCATTAGAGATAAATTTGAAGAATATATGGGTCGTTTTGATATGTTTAATATTGAAGATGTTATAAATCCTGTGAATTATCAATTCACCAAATATTATGCAAATACTTAGATGACTGTTTTAAGGTTAATGTTGTGACTACAGAGAGATAACTCTGTTTTCATATCACGTAATATTTGAAACCAACATGGACTATAAATGGTATAAGCTCAATTTGTTGCATTATTTCAAAAAAAAATAATACTCCTTGAAATTTTCATCGCTGAATGGGTATTTTTGGGGAAAACGCATATTTTTCAATGAAAAATCGACGAAAAAAGGGGGGAAAATGAAAAATGGTCATTTTCGCCTTAGTTCTGCTTCTAAAGATTCAAACATCAGAATATATACTATTCATTATACCCTTTAGAAATGAGAGAATTAGACATTCAAACTTGGAGTAAGTCTCTTTGTTTTTGGGTCAAAATGTTAATTTTTTGCACAAATTATTGTGCTATTTATAGAAACAGTCATTTTGCTCAAAAACGAATTCGGGTGCATTTTGGTTTGACTGCTTTATGATAATACCATAGCTCTATACATAGAAAAAAAATTGTGTACCTGGCGACCTTCTAGCTATTAATGAAAATAATGAGTTGTTGCCATGGCTACCAGCAAAATCGTATTTATAAGAAAATACACACCTTAGAATTGTTTATTTTATCAGAATTTTTCAAAATAGGCTTTAATTCAAACGTAAGCTATAAGAATCCAGAAAAATAAAGGTATATATATGCATGCATTGCAGAGGTATGTAAAGTTATGATGTGGTATTCTCTAAAAGGACGAAAATGTTAAAATAGGCCAAAAATGGATGTTTATAGTGAAAAAAAAACGAGACGGGCAAATTCTGATTTTTTTGGTCTGAATAGTTCGAGGATATGTTCCTCTACATCAATAACGAATTAATTGAATAGAAAAAAAAACTATGGCGTTTTACTTAATAACGAGTCCATGACTGTAAAAGCATCAGTAAATACAAGGACATACAGGTAGGCTATGAAAAGATAACAATTAATCATAGCAATTATTGCAGTTCCTGTTTTCTTTCATCTAACCGACCTTTTTATTAGCTCACCTGAGCCATAGGCTCAAAGTGAGCTATTGTTATAGCGTGGCGTCCGTCGTCCGTCGTCCGTCGTCGTCCGTCGTCGTCCGTCGTCCGTCGTAAACTTTTCACATTTTCAACTTCTTCTTCAGAACGGCTGAAGGGATTTTGATGAAACTTGGTAGGTATGAAGTACTAATGGTCCCCTACAAGTGTTGTTGTTTTTCGTCTGGATCCCTCAACAGGTGGCGCCACCAGAGGCAAAAGTAGGTCCCAGAGGGTACCCTCCTTTGACAAACTTCTTCTTCAGAACCGAAGCATGTATCGACAAACCGAAAGCATCAGGATGATCTAGAGAGATGTCTTAAGAAGTGTTGTTATTTTTGGTTCCACTTCGAAGTCAAATTTTTGACGCGTTTTTGACGTCTTTTCGGACTTTGTCAGAAATGCACATTTTTGCACTATTTCTTTAAATAACTCAATAAGTGTATGATTTTACACACTCATTTACTACATATTTATCATATTTAACTTACTTAATGCTTTGATATGTATTTTATGCTTAAAATTTATTTTTTTGATTTTTTATGAATTTTTTTCTTATGTAAAAAGGAAGGGGGGGGGGTTGATTTTCATACATTTTCTGCTTCTTTTCTATAACCACTCTTCAGATTGTCATGACAATTTGTAGGTATGAGGTACTCATGCATGGTACCCTACAAGTGAAAGAATTTTGTCAAGATATCCACTTTTGGATTTTTAAGGAATATTTTTTAAGATTGTACATTGGTATAATGTATGTTTTCCATTTCCAAATGGACCCATGGGGGGTAGCTTCAAACCCCGGCGGGACCCCAACAATTTTTTTTCCCTTTTTCAGTTTTTTTTTCTTTTTCTTTTTATATTTATCGCTAGAAATGAAACTGTGAAAGAATTTTGTCAAAATATCAACTTTTAGATTTTTAATGATTTTTTAAATAAGACAAGCTATAGCTAGTTTGGCTTTGTGTACTTATTTTCATACTTCGAATTAACTTGGCCACATACGCTATCAAATATACTCTGAATTTATTTTTAAGATGTTGACTTTTTGTGTCGCCTGCGAAGCACAGCGACACTTAGGGATCACTTTGTCCGTTGTTCGTCTGTCCGTCCATCCGTCCCTCCGTCTGTCTGTCACACTTGGGTGTCACACCCCATAACTTTTGATTGGTAAGTGATAGGGCTTTGATATTTCACATGTGTATTCCTTGTGACAAGACCTTTATACACATATCATAATTTTTGACCTTGTGACCTTGACCTAGATATTTGACCTACTTTTCTAAAAATCTAATATTGGCTATATCTCTTGATTGGTTAGTGATAGGACTTTGATATTTCACATGTGTATTCCTTGTGATTAGACCTTTCTACATATAAAATGTTTGACCTTGTGACCTTGATCTAGATATTTGACCTACTTTTCTAAAAATCTAATATTGGCTATATCTCTTGATTGGCAAGTGATAGGGCTTTGATATTTCACATGTGTAATCTTTGTGACAAGACCTTTCTACGCAAACCATATTTTTTGACCTCATGACCTTGACCTAGATATTTGACCTACTTTTCAAAAAATCTAAGATTGGCTATATCTTTTGATTGGTAAGTGATAGGGCTTTGATATTTCACATGTGTATTTCTTGTGACAAGCCCTTTTTTCACATACAATATTTTTTAACCTTATGACCTTGACCTAGATATTTGACCTACTTTTTAAAAAAACCAAGATTGGCTATATCTATTGATTGGCAAGTGATAGGGCTTTGATATTTCTCTTGTGTATTCCTTTTGACAATGCCTTTCTACACATACCATAATTTTGACCTCATGACCTTGACCTAGATATTTGACCTACTTTTCAAAAAAATTAAGATTTGCTATATCTTTTGATTGGTAAGTGATAGAGCTTTGATATTTCATATGTGTATTCCTTCTTGTGACAAGGCCTTTCTACACATATCATAACTTTTGACCTCATGACCAAGACCTAGATATTTGACCTACTTTTCAAAAAATCTTAGATTGGCTATTTCTTTTGATTGCTGAGTGATAGGCTTTGATATTTCACATGTGCATTCCATGTGACAAGACCTTTCTTCACATACCATCATTTTTAGCTCACCTCGACGAAGTTGAGTGAGCTTATGCTATAACACCACGCGTCCGCGTCCTGTTAAGAAGTTTGGGGTAGCTCAGTATCTGACAAAGTACTAATGCTACAGTAACCAAACTGGCACAAGTGATTCATCTTTGGATGCTGAGGTGAACCCATGCATCGTATGCAGCATCTGACCTACATTTTCCGCTTGAGTGACTTGGTTAAGAAGTTTGGGGTAGCTCAGTATCTGACAAAGTACTGATGCTACAGTAACCAAACTTGCACAAGTGATTCATCTTTGGATGCTGAGGTGAACCCATGCATCGGATGCAGCATCTGACCTACATTTTCCGCTTGAGTGATTTGGATAAGAAGTTTTGGGTAGCTCAGTATCTGACAAAGTACTAATGCTACAGTAACCAAACTTGCACAAGTGATTCATCTTTGGATGCCGAGATGGACCCATGCATCGGATGCAGCATCTGACCTACTTTTTCCATTTGAGTGATTTCGCTTTTAAAAGCCAATATTGAGCAGAGTATAAGTGCTACATGTACCAAACTTGCATATTGGATGTATCTTTGATCAAACTTTCATAAAATGACCTTTACCTACTTTTTCCGCTTGAGTGATTTTGCCTTTAAAAGCCAATATTGAGCAAAGTATAAGTGCTAGATGTTCCAAACTTGCATATTAGATGTATCTTTGATCAAACTTTCATAAAATGACCTTGACCTACTTTTTCCGCTTGAGTGATTTTGCACTATAAAGCCAATATTGAGCAAAGTATAACTGCTACATGTACTAAACTTGCATATTGGATGTATCTTTGATCAAGTTTTCATAAAATGACCTTGACCTACTTTTTCTGCTTGAGTGGTTTTGCCTTTAAAAGCCAATATACATGTACTTGATTATTTTCTCTGTCTTATTTCTGTATCTATGGTAAACATAGTCGCCATATATCTTGTGTTACAGATTTGATTGGTTCAATACCTCCTTGCCCCTTTAGTAGGGGTAACTACAGGAAATAAAAAGGTGCACACTAAAAATTTTGACTGACTTGAAATGCCCGGAAGTCTGTAAAATTGGTCTTTTTTTATTGCGAATCTTTGGCACGCATAAAAATGTAAAGAAAAGGGGGGGGGTCATGCATGTCCTTTTTTCGCAAATTTCACTTTTTTTACAGGAACTCTGCGTCCTCATCGAAAATGTTCCGAATTTTGCATATTTTCAAACCTATCTGTAGATTGCATAAAAGACAAGATCAAGTTCGAAGTTAAATTTATCACGACTATTGAGTCAATATGCTAAAAATACATTTCCAAGCGCCGCATTTCAGCATATTTACCGAAAATAATTTGTCCAAGTGGCTTCACTGGGTCATGAGGTTTGATACACCGTACACTGCTGTTTGGAAAATAAATTGGCTCAATTTCTGCACAACTCACTTGAATTAATATTGTCCGCTAACAACTTGTCTGTGTTAATTGGATTAACACGATTTTGACTGTACGTTACATGTATTAAGATGAAATCAATACTATTCAAAAGCTCTCATTCATAGATTTCTGTATAATTTAATATGAATAAAGGCAAAACCGAAAAGTCTTTGTTTTTTATGCTTCCGGAATCAAAGATACGGGGGCATATAGTTTTTGGCCTGTCCGTCTGTCTGTTTGTCCGCAAAACTTTACATTGGGCATAACTTTTGAATGGAAGGTGATAGAGCTTTCATATTTCACATGTGTATTCCTTGTGACAATACCTTTCCATTGATACCAAAATTTTTGACCTCGTGACCTTGACCTTTGACCTACTTTTCAAAAACTTTAACATTGGGCATAACTTTTGAATGGTTAGTGATAGGGCTTTCATATTGTACATGTGTATTCTTTGTGACAAGATCTTTCCATTGATACCAACATTACTCTGACCCTGACCTCTCACATACTTAACAGAAAATGGTGTTTATACCAACAAAGATGCCACCGCGGGGCATTCGTGTTTCACAAACACAGGCTTTATTATTTTCTGGCATACTAGCTATTAATAATGAAAGGTTTGGTGTTCAATTTTAAATAAACTTAATTTATGAAATCATTTCATTGTTTTATTCTGTTTCTGTTGCACATTAATGTGGAATTTTACAAAATGATTTTATTTTTGATGTTGCAAACTATACTAGCTGGGCATATGACTTTGGATCGCATAATCCATCTTTTCAAATCAGTAAAAAAGTTGTTGTTTTGAAATGTGACTATTTTTTCTTGTTTGTACTTTTAAAGGTTGTCTGAAAAAAAAAAAAACTTGTCTGCATCCGGCAAAAATCTTGTTAGAAAGGTTGTGGGCTAAAATCCTGGTAGTGGCACTATCAGTATTCAATGTCAATTAGAGCGTGCATGGGTATCAGGTGAGCGTTGTGCCCCCTGGGGCTCTTGTTTATTCGTAGTTTCACCAACCTAAAAGAAAGGAGGGGATCTCCAACAACACTTAGTTGCAGCACCAACAGCAAAACACCCACTGTAAAAACACAAAGCAGACACACACAGAAAGAGACGCAAATGGTACAAGGAACGCTAAATCACAGAGAAACATCAAACACAAATGACTACACATAAACCAACGAGACCAATGGGCAATCGATGCCCCTACGTAGCAGACGGTGTGGTTATCATGGATTACGTGCACAAAACCCTCCCACTATTCCGATTACCCAGAGGTCTCGAAGAACGTACAATTGTGGCGTAAACAACCTCCTCACTGTTAGATGGCCACACGAAAACAAGACCGCTGTAACATTGTCACAGACAATATAAAGTCATGATTTGCTTGAAAAGATGATCAAATTCAAATTTTGCGATACATGATTTTTGATTGACTTTTCACTTTTTTCACGTTTTCACCGCACTAATCATTAATCGCGATATCTTGCCGGTGTAAAGACGAATAATGACCCCCGTCGAATAATGACCGGGGGTCATTATTCTACGTAGAAAAATTACCCCCCGGTCATTATTCAACGACTTAGGGGGTCATTATTCGACCGTAGAATAAGTGGCACCAGCCCCAAAAATTGCAAACCCCTCGTGAAAAATATTGACCCCCATAGAATAATGACCCCCTTATAAACCGACTAGATTTCTCGATGAATGATATTAATATGTACTCTTTTTATATATGTACGGTGGTGATCTGAAAGTTCGTAGATATAGCGCATGTCGACGCTTATACTTCAGATAATACTAGTATGCATTTTTGCGATTATTTTCAACCAACTCATTTGTTAATTCTGATTCATAAATTAAAAAAAACTAATGACCTTCGAAACCCGGATACCACTTCATTTTTGTGACTTATCGGATGTTATAACATTTATAAGTCTATTGTGTATTTTAGACCCATACACGTCCATGGACAAGCCGTTCCGAGTCTTTACATCTACAGGAGCGCTTGGGTCATACCGGGATTCTGATTTACGCCCAGGAGCGCTAAGTCAAACAAATTTTCCCTAAAGTATCAGATTATCTTCCGGAGATTGAGTTTGCACGCGTGGTGTGGAAGAAGAGAACTCTTTCGTCAGTCTAGAAATAAATGGGCTTTCCATGAAGACAGGAGTAAAAATATTTTTTTTCCACACTCCAGGACATTTTAGAACTCCAAGAGGATAATATGCTTAAGGAGGGTTTGAACACCAAGACAGCGGCAACATTATTTGTTTTCTCACTTCCTATGTTCAGTCTTATGTAACTTTTTTCAGAGCAATTGATACGCTGATTGATATCCACATTTGAGTATCCTGATTTGAATAATTTCCGGCGTCATTTGAAAAAAAATTATGGTGATTTTGGAAATTGTGGACATTGGGAGTTGCCATGAGCAAACCACGACGTCATTTCGACGTTGTCGGGAAAAATGTCGTCAAAAACCTTCGCATTCAAAATGCAATAAAATCATCAATACCAAACGAATCGCATGGAAACTTTGCATGTGTAAAATAGAAAGTTCAGTCTTCATCACGGTGAATTCGTTGACAAATTTACATTACAGGAAAGCGGATGTCAGTTCATTGATAGTGAACGATTTTGGAAGGAAAAATAGGAAAATATAAAGCTTTGTAATATTTTAATCATTAATTCAATTTTTTTTTCATTCAATCATGAAATCATCTCTGGACATTGTTGACCAATATGTTAGTTTTTGACAAAGATTCATCCACAGGATTCCTAGCTAACAATTAGCTATCAACTACAGTCAATTGGCTCGGAATTGCAATTTTTTTGAGCGATAGTATCATATTTTATTCCAGTATCCTACCTTTGTTTAAAACACAATTCATCTCATCTTTTCCATATGTAAGTGCAATACATTTATGAAGATTTTGGTTGTTAAATTAAAATTAATTTCCAATAGCTTTACGAGAACTGGAATGATACTTTTAATATTATGACGTCATCAAGAAATTCATGGAAACGATGAAAAATGTATATTTCAAAGTATTATAGAAAATTTTCCTGTCGATAGAATCAAATGTAAGTTTCTATAATCAAGGACAGACAAGTAATATATAATTTCAGAAATGTTGAGAAAAATTGAATTTGGCGTCCAAGTGTTCAATACCTCCTTAATCAAGGGATAATTTGCATAACTAATTAAGCTCCCCTGTAAATTTACATCATTATTATCGTCAATGAGGAAGTTTTACGGTCGATACGGGGATCTTACAATACAATATGAAGTCCCCCTCTCCCGAACGTTAAATGACATTTTGGGGCATGACAATAAATAGTAAAAAAAAAAAAAAACCTGAATCAATCAGACATTACACCTAATCATAACCTTACCGAAAATGATTTTTTTACCAATTCAGAGAGGTTTCCATAGAACATTTGCGACGGGTGTGCCAAGCCGACAAGGGACGCTCACTCCTTCTGGACACCTGGTCCTATATCTTTGGGATTAGCAGTTCCTCAGGTGGAAAACACAATAACCGAACTTGACATCATCAAAGGGGTAGGGGCAAAATCAGCCGTTTTTGGCCCCATTTTTTGCCATTTTCAAAAATTGTTTTCATACTATTTTTTATCGTTCAAATAAGATTAGAGATATTGTTGTTGAAACTGAATTGAAAATAGATATAATCAACTAATATGAGTGTTATTTCCCGCCAAAATTGCCCACTACTACGGAAATTAGTGGTAAAATGATAACAACCAGATTTTAACATAATAGTTTATGGTATATATAGAGCAAGCGCGTGTAACAAAGTTATACTTTCCATGTACGCTCAGAATATAAAAAGGAATGTCCCATATGAGTATGAACCTGTTACACGCCCTTGCTCTAGGGCTTACAACTGTAGGTATATGTGTCCCTTGCAAAAATTCTGAATTTCTAATGTAAAGACATAGTGCTCAACTTTTAATCATTTTGCCCTAAAAGGCAGGGTTTTCGAAAAATCACATAAAATTTGTTATTTTTTGATCAGAAGAAGCATAATGAATAAGAAAATAGAACCTTTTTAAAATTTTTGATTGGGGCCAAAAATGGTCACTTTTGCCCCTACCCCTTTGACAATATCACCGAACTTGACATCAACGAATTTGACAGGTTTCAACTGAATATGTGCGACGTGTGTGGTTAGCCAGTAGGGGGCGCTTATTCCTCCGGACACTAAGTCCAGTCCCATTTGGGACTTGCATATGTTCTACTTGTTGAGAGCATTTACCTTAATTTGTCATGAATTTCTGGATAAAAGCTTTCTGGACTCTGACTTCAGTATTTATATTTTACTTCTAACACATTTGAATTTATTCAAATAAGGCAATTAATGTCATATGCTTAGTTACATTATTTAGGACGTGTGCAAGGGAACATATAATTTGTTCCATAGGTAAAACAAAGGAGGGGATCTCCAACAACACCAGGTAGTAGCGCCCACAGCAAAACCCCAAAACACCCAATGCAAAAACACAAAGCAGACAAGCACGGAAAGAGACGCATAAGGGACAAGGAACGTCAACGCACAACACAGAAACATCAAACACAAAGGACTACACATAAACCAACGAGACCAATGGGCAACCGGTGCCTACTTAGGACGGCCATCTGCCCCGGAAATAGCAGAAGGTGTGGTTATCCTGGATTATGTGCGCACAACCCTCCCACTTTTCCGATTACCCAGAGGTCTCGAAGAACGTACAATTGTGGTGTAAAACAACCTCCTCACTGTCAAATGACCACACACAGGGGCCCAAGCAACACAGATGAATATGTAAATGGATATAAAAAGAGGGCGTACGTAATACAATCCGTGCTCTGCCGCCGCGAGCTCATGTATGTTATCACCCGAGGAGTCCGACTGACATTCAGAGAGGACAGGTGGTCGGGGCCCTGTCTTCTCTAAAGATGTTTGGACAGGGCCCGTCATGGAGTTCCGTCGTCACAGTCAGTCAGAGTGCAAGTTTTAAGAATGCGCTTGTACAAGACTGTAGATTGGTCAAGTACCAAGCCTAGTGTCCGTCTGGTGACATTAGGATCATATCCACGGTTTAAAAGGCGTTTGATTATTCTGACGCATTTTCGATAGTGATGTTGTCTCTCTTTGATCCTTCTTATTTTGTTAATAATGTCACCATAAAATGTAGGTTGTAAAATACCCAAAGTAATATACTCTGTTGCCTTTATTGGTCCGAATTTCAGAAGAAGTTGACAATATTTTTTGTAAAATTTCCAGAAAGTCTTTACTAGTTTATGAAAGCGAAAACCTTTTCCTAAAAGTTTCTTGGTAATTTGTAAATTTCTACTATGAAAATCAAAAACATCAGTAAAAGATTCAAACCATTGGACATGCATTTTCTATCATAATGGTAACACTTGAATTGTGTTTCCAGTCACATCAACCATTCAATATGCCGTTCAAAACTGTTTTCGAAGTCAATTCAAACTTGACAGCCATGCTCCCTGGCGTTGCGTCGATTGTCGTCATAAAATTCCTTGCACTGTAATAATTCTAATCAGTGGCGGATCTAGAATTTCAGAAAAGAGGGGGGGGGGGCAAGATTTCAACTCGAAGAAAATTGTTCACAGAAAAATAGCAATCCAAGGAATGCTTGTGTCGCCTGCGAAGCGGTTTGATTATTATTCTAGGAAGTGGATCAACATTTTTGGTTTCAGTAGGAAAGTCTTGTCAAATGAAATTCATTTGAAATATCATACCTCTTAATTACAAATTAAAAGATATGGTCATTCTCAAATTTTCAGAAAAGAGTGTCAATCATCTAGGCCAAGGTCAATATGTAAATATTGGCAACAAAAAGGTATCATCATAAGAAATATTAAAGACATATCACCTACCAGTTAAAAGATTATATACAACCTTTATTGCTTAGAAAAGAAGGTCAAATAGCTAGGTCAAGGTCAAAAGGTAAAAAAATTATGATACGTGTAGAAAGGCATTGTTACAAGGAAAATACATGTGAAACATCAAAGCCCTATCACCTACAAATCAAAAGATATAGCCAATTTTACTTTTCTTGAAAAGTAGTTCAAATATCTAGGTCAAGGTAAAAAAAAAACTATGGTATGTGTAGGAAGGACTTGTCACAAGGAATACACATGTGAAATACCAAAGCCCTATCACTTACCAATCAAAAGTTATGGGCTGTGAACCCCAAACTGTGACAGACAGACAGACAGACAGACAGACAGACAGACGGACGGACGGACAGTCGGACAGACGGACAAAGTGATCCCTACGTGTCGCTATGCTTTGCAGGCGACACAAAAACTGACAAGCAAAAAGAGAGAGAGAATATCAAGACTGAAGTGGGGGGGGGGGGGGGTCATTCCAACTGCATGTACAAGATATAGAGTTTCTTGGATACATTTAATTTACTTTAGTTTATAGGTAGACTGTCGAGCGTAGCGAGCCGGAAAATTTTAAGATATGAAGTTTTCATTATTTTTTAAATTCAGTCATCTATAAATGTATATACAACTTTATTCTATATTGGTGAGCGGAGCGAGCCATAAAAGTTTTGCATAGATGGTTACATTTTGTCATAAGAATACAATCTCTCTCTCATTTTCCATACTCTGTTTTTGTTTGACCAATTGGGGAAGGTCTGGTTCCAAGATTAGGGCATTGCAAACCCACTATCCACCTGTCTAACCTGGTTAGACCGGCCCATGAAAATGAAGCATTTGGTAATTATTCAAGTGTTAATTTGATTTTGAATTTGGTATATGTTTATGACAGATGAATCCGTTAAAACACAATGACAAAGAAAGGACAAATATGGATAATGACCATATCCCTGTATACAGCACAAAATCGATAATTCAGAAAATCAGAAACCAAAGCAAACAAACAAAAACCTCCACCACATGAAAAGAAGCGGATTCCCGATATGAGAGTGAGACCACGTGCCCAGGAAGAGTAAGCATCTCCTCCTTGCATGCAACACCCGCCGCTTCAATTCGATAGAACTGTCACATCCGGTAACTTCCATTTTAGAAGACATAGAGTACAATCTTTGGTTGGGTGGTTCAAATGGTCTACGACAGAATATTATCCACCATTCTGGAGAGTGGGACATCATAGTGTATGACGAGTTCCCAATATCGACCGTAGAACTTCCTCAGTGACGATGTTAGTCGGTCACAAACATATCCCTGACTGAGAAGCTTATCTGAAAGACGCCTAGCTCTCAGAACAAAATCCGTATATTTGGTACTTGCTCTGGCAAGTTGAAGTTGAAGACATAGTGAAGACGAAAAAATAGACATCAAGTGTGGCGAGCGAAGCGAGCAGAAAATTTCCCCAAAAGTAAAGAGGTTAAGCATAAAAAGAGTATTCTGAATCAATAACTTTGGACGAAAAAGGGGTCGGGCCCCCTGGGATATTTTGGCTGAACAAAAGAGGATATTAAATTAAGAAGATAGCATTGACGCCATTATTACAATAGTAGCAGCATTGATGTATATTAAACATACATACAATTGCAAAATCGTGTTATCCTCTTTCTGTTGATAAAGACCGCGTGACCGAAATTTGCAAAGAGAGTGCCCCCTACCTCCCTTCTTCCGCCCCCTACCTCCCCCCTTCCTCCCCCCCCTCCCTTTTCAATCCAAAGTCCCCGTGCTTAATCGAAATACATGTATGACAATGCACTAAACTGACATGCTTATCACATTGTATATACGAGTAAATTGAAAAAGGCCTTAGAAAACTTCTTAATATGGTTTAAATTAGTGTACATTACTTAACTGTTGCTTATAGATACGGTCCATTTTGAATATCGGAAGGGGGGACGGCTTGTTTTTTCGTTGTCGGGGCAAGATTTTTTTTTTTTCGATCCGGACTGGGGAAAAATTATTTTTTTTACAAAGTTGAAGAAAAGATTTTTTTCTATCTATAGATTTACATGTATATAATAATAGTAACTATGTAATGCACAGGCAAATTTATGTGTAAGAGAAAGCTTTAATTTGGCGAGCGAAGCGAGCCGGAAATTTTTTTAGGATGCACTGCAGTATTTCGTGTAATATTTCAATATAGAGGATTCTGCTTTCAATGAAATCTTTAATCACAGGGATAATATAGGAAAATTTGGGTTATATAAGGAAAATAGGGCACATCGATAAATATAGGGATTGTAGGAAATATACAAATGCCTGCAAAGTATATATAAGGTACACGTATACTGTGTATAGTGGGGTTAGGGGGTCTTGGAGGGGATCAAGACAAATGTTTAAACTTAAAGTGTAAATTGGTGCAATAGTGAAGTTATTTGGGTTATTTCCTTTTTTTTCAAAAACCTTGAAAAATAGACCTGTTTAGATAAGAACGAATGTGAGCGAAGCGAGCCTGGAATATCTGAAAAATGAATTGAAAGTTGCGGCGAGCGGAGCGAACCGAAAATTTTTTAAGGTATATAATAATAAAAATGAATTTCATGGTAATTTTTCAAATTGAAATTATGTACATGAACGCATAAGAGCAAGATTATTTATATTTAAAATAATTTCCTAATTTTTTTTTTTGGTTACTGTTACCCTCCCAATCATATCTCTTTCTCCCCCTTTCCGCCCCCCTCTCTCCCTCCTCCCGCCCCCTTTCCTCCCCCCTCCCGCCCCCCCCCCCCCCCTTCCTCCCCCCTCCCTTTGACCCTGTCCTCCCCCTCATCTATATAGTCGGTGTAAGATGACGCTCACGTTTAATAGCTTTATTAGCTTTCCTCATATCGACACATATCCTTATTTGATTCGGATTTTTCGCTAGTGGTGCTATATAGGCGATACCCAGGGTTTCGGTCCTACGGCTTTTTCTATGACGTCTTGTTGCTCAAGTCGCTTTAATTCCTCTTCTACTTGGTTTCGCACGTGAAACCGGAATTCTCCTGTGAGGCTCTGCTACAGGTGCGAATCATTTTCATTTTCTGGATGACCGGTATAATATTAAGATCCACTGCTGTTGCGTAACTTAACAGATTTCCATAATCTCCCGGCACACAACGTAGAATGTAGCGGTTACGATCTTATCCTTGGATTCAACGGATGCAGAAAATTTGCCTCTTATACGGAGCTTTTCCTTTTGACCGAAAACAAACGCACTTATATCCGATTTCTGCAGTTTCGGTTTGTTTCGCATTTTGTTTAGCGTGGTTTCTTCTACGATGTTGATTGAGCTACCCGTATCGACAATAATTTTCATTTTGTGGTCGTTCAGACGGATTTCTGTTTTAGGTAGTTTCCCAATGTGATTGACTTTGGCTTTCACTCCGAATGAGTATGCACCTTTCGTCGTAGTTTCATCGTCTCTTCTTGAAGATGTAGACGAATTTTCACCATCGCTGCTTGATGCGCTGTTTTCCTCGACATTTTGTACCTTTCGTCTTTCTCTAGTTTTGCGTTTCAGGCATTGCGAGGCAAAGTGATTCTCCTTATTGCAGTAATCACAGACTTGGCCAAACGCAGGACATATATATATATAATGAGCGATGTGGATAGCGTCCTCCACCGTTCCTACATTTTTGCCTCTTTCTTTATTTGCTTTGAGTAGTAGATTGCTTAATGTTAGGCTTAGAAAAAGTTTTTTTCTTTTTCTTCTGATTTCCTCATTCTGTCCGCTTGTTTATTTGCAATTTCCATGGCCCTTGCTGTTGAAAATAATTTTGTTAAATCCATGTTGTCACGAAGAGCTTTGCGTCGCAGATCATTTGAATTACAGCCTTAACTTATCTGACTCTTGAGTTCTCCGTCATTGTCCACAAAGTCGCAGTGTTTAGATTTTTGTCGAAGTCTGGTCGCAAACTGATCCACGGTTTCCTCTTGGAGTTGTTTCATTTGACGGAATTCAAAAACTTTAAACTCGCGATTTACTTGTGATTATGACTGATCATATCCGTCTTCTCCACTTGTATCTGGAAGTGTCTGATGGATATCAAAAACATCTTCTCCTGCGTAATGTAAGAGTAGTGCCTTTTTTCTCTTTTTGCTAGAAATGTCCATAACAACGAATACATTCTCAAATTTACGTATTTTGTCCATCTAATTCCCACAGAATTTTTTTCGGAATGAATGTCAAATTTTGGAAACGTTGGAAGGGACATTTTCGGCATTTAAACAACAAGTGTCCTACACGGTTGTTAAAACTCGAGTTTGTCTTTTAAGCCAGTTTATCCTCGTCGTCAAATGTAATATTGTCACAGACAATATAAAGTCATGATTTGCTTGAAAAGATAACGAGGCTGAATTCTAAGTTCTATATTTAGTTACATATATACATGGTACTATGAGTTGCACAGAAGTACACCCTAGCTGGCAAACTGTCCAGCACGTGGGCATGCATGCATACAGATAAGATGCTTCATAATCACGTGACTGGCTACAACCGCAAAACGCAAGGGCCCAAGCAACGCAGATGAATATGTAAATGGATATAAAAAGAGGGCTTACGTAATACAGTCCGTGCTCTGCCGGCTCAAGCCCAGAGGGGGGGGGGGGGGGTGTTGGGGGGGGGGGGGTCCTGACCCCCCCCCCTGGAATTTTCGAAGCATAGCTTTTTTTTTTTATTAATATACATATTACATAAGATTAAGTCCCAATTCCCCTTTTGTTGTCATAATATTTGAAATATATGTATATCATGCATTTGTATTAGAACCTTTCATTTTAATAATATTTTGCCGTCAGCATTTCAAAAATTTTCTCTAGCTCGCTTCCGCTCGCCAGAATTTATTTACATTTTGAAATGATGCTGCGTGTTCCTACAATGTATATAAAATACATATATATGTACATTACACCTAGGTCAATAACCAAGGGCACTAAGAAAACGAAAAGAAATTGAAAAAGATACGAATAGTGGATTTTATTCCAATTCTCGGAAAATACTTTTTCGCCGGCTCGCTATCGCTCGCCATTTGTTCTATTTATATACAGGTATTAGAACTGACAATCAATAATCAAGTACTATGATGTGAAAATTCAAGATTTTAAGATTTTTACTCGCCATTGCTTTGCAGTCCTCTGTTTTATCAATAATCAGAAACAGAACTGACAAAAACTTAATTTTCTTGCGTTTGCGTGTTTTTTGTTTTTTTTTTGGGGGGGGGGGTTCTTTGCTCTTCAAAAAATTCGGACTTTAGGACACCCCCCTGAAAAAAATCCTGGATCCGCCCATGCGGCTGTACATAGCGAGCTCATGTATGTTTTCACCCGAGGAGTCCGACTGACATTCAAGGGAACAGGATCTTCTCTAAAGAGGTATGGACAGGGCCCGTCATGGAGTCCTGTCGTCACAGTGAGTCAGAGTGCAATTCTTAAGAATGCGCTGCTACAAGGCTGTAGAATGGTCCAGTACCAATCCAAGTGTCCGTCTGATGACAGGAGGATTATATCCACGGTATAAAAGGCGTTTGATGATTCTAACACAATTTCGATGGTAATTCTGTCTACCTTTGATCCTTCTTTTTTGTTAATCATATCACCATAAAATGCAGGTTGCGAAATACCCAAAGTAATATATACTCTGCTGTTTGCATGGGTCCGAATTTCAAAAGAAGTTGACAATAATTTTTGTAAAATTTCCAGAAAGTCTTTACTAGTTAACTTTGTGAAAGCGAAAACCTTGGCCTAAAAATTTCTTGGTAAGTAAATTTCTACTATGAAAATCCAAAACATCAGTACATGCTCTAGCATACCGGATTAGCTGCGAAATGTAGATACTAGTACCATATGACGGTAATCTAGGAACATCACCGTCCAGCCGGGGAAAATTTACTATGTTGAATCCAAAATCATCTCTTTTGTCATACACACTTGTATGAATCTCTCCATCAACAATTTTGATATTTAGGTCCAAAAATGGTGTTCCTATGTTTGTAACGTTTGCCTTATTTGGAGTCAATTCTTGTGGATAAATAACATTTTTATACTTTTCAAAAATAGGATTGTCGACAGTAAGAATATCATCCTGGTCAGGTACCTAGAAGTACCAATGAAACATTTCAAATCATCATGTTTTCTTTGCTTTTGAAGATTTTGGATAATTTTTTTCATACATGTATAAAGATAAATCTGCAACAAGAGACGCGCAATTAGTACGCATAGGGATCCCTACAGCCTGCTTATAGAGATTCTCACCAAATCTTACATAAATGTTGTCCAGGAGGAAGGACAATGCAAAACAAAGGTCACTACATGTCCATGATTTGTATGATTTGTATTCTGTAATGAAATCCTTCGATTCGGCTGTACAAATATAAGTTTCCCCCTCTCGATTAAAGCACCATTTAATGAGTTAATTCAGTTTTCAGTCAAAATTTTCCAGAATGCTATACATGTCATCGTGTGGACCCCCGCCTCGAGTCGGGGGTCCACACGATGGCGTGAGAAAAGGAGCGATGAGGAGGGGTCCACACGATGTATACATGTATATATATATCATTTAGATCCTTGTTAGTTATTATTTTTTCTTTCACCTTTCTCCTCGTTAAACAGATTTATTATGTCTATCACGATTTCACATATAGCGAAATCTAATCATAGAGATAAACAAATCAATAAATAATCCATAAATTTTATATTTCTTCGACTCTCTCCTTTGAATTTCCACAAAACACGTAATGAATGTAATGACTTCCAAAATGGAAGTTACCGGATGTGACAGTTCTACCGAATTGAAGCGGCGGGTGTTGCATGCAAGCAGGAGATGCTTACTCTTCCTGGGCACCTGGTCTCACTCCCATATCGGGAGTTCTCTTCTTTTCATATGGTGGAGGTTAATTTTTGTTTGTTTGCTTTTGTTCCTGTTTTATCCTGATTTTGTATGCCTTCGGTTTCTGATTTTCTGAATTATCGATCTGTATCTGTATCTGTATGGTACTCAAAAAGAACTCACTGAGTGAGTAAAAATTATTGAGGAACTGGGTGTGTGCGCGCGGGGGGGGGGGGGATTAGTCGCGCTGGTGAGTATCTTGCAGCGCAGTGCCTTGAATTCCTCAGGTTTCCTAGAGTTTATAAGGGCCTCGGGAAGTGAATTCCAGTCAAGAATGATTTTGTGCTGTATATACAGGGATATGGTCATTATCCATATTTGTCATCCTGTACTGTAGTAATTATCCCTATATAACATAACAACCAAAATTTCTTACATTTGTCGAAGATCATAAAGACTAGCCTGGGATCCTTGAGTGACACTCAAGGGCCACGGATCCCAGGCTACATAAAGACACGACTGTTCCGGGTACTCAACATAGACATTTTTTTCTTTATAGAACATATTCTTTAGAAAAATGCTCTAATACACGCTAATTATCGCTAGCAACGGGCATCCATTAGGGGCCTGTAGACTGACCCCAGACGAGCGACGACTATAATCCGGATCCGGAAGTTTTTGTGAAATTTGCTTCGAGTGCATTTAGTCCGTGAACACATCAAGAAAATGGCGGATGGCGTGGACCTCGATATTTATGATAATATTGAAGAAGGTTTTGATCAGGTAACCCAGAAAATTTACCTGTTAAATAGCATAAAATAGTGTGGAATGAAATCAGTATTAATTTTGTTGTATCAAAAAGATGAAACACCGCTTTTGTTTAGACTAAATAATCCATTCACTTTACTACTGGCGACCTAGTTCAAGGGGTGTTCACCTAGAAAAACAGATTCTAGGTTCAAGAGATTCGCGTAGACAAAACCCCTCGTCCATTGAGCACGACGTTCTCGCATAAAATTTAACAACATAAAAGGATCGATCTTGAATAGTAATTAATTCTCAAACACTTAATGTTACTGTTTGGAAGAAGGCATGGATAAATAAGCCTTAAAATACAATAATTCAATGTAGTTGACAATTTCTTCTTTTCTTTCCAGATTCACTCTGCTTTAATGGAGGAATTAGTGACCTTGACAATTGCGAGATCGATACGAGAGCACTACAGGACAACTCGACTGATCATACTTTTCGATCTGATTTTGTAAACAAAATCGTAATTCGTCATTATTTGCAATAAAACACGAACAATAGCATGATTTTTCTGTTTTATCTTAATGACCTATGTATGAAATGAATAGCAGCCATATAAAATAATAGAGCTTCATACAATTTTTACATGTAACAGAGAGAAATTTAAAATGAGGGGTTGTATCAAAATTCAGAATGGATGGTTAAGATGTCAATGAACAATGTGCCACATGCCACGGGTCAAAAAGTATTCTGACTTCAAATTTAAATTATAGGAAACATGTGTTCCACGTATAGGATTGCTAATACTCTGTATTTTAAATCCTTTAGTTTTTTTTCGAATTAACAATTGCATGTGGCACATTGTTCAGCCATCTTAACCATCCATTCTGAATTTTGATACAACCCCTCATTTTAAATTTCTCTTTGTTTCATGTAAAAATTGTATGTAGCTCTATTATTTTATATGGCTGCTATTCATTTTATACATAGCTAATTAAAATAAAACAGAAAAATCATGCTATTGTTCGTGTTTTATTGCAAATAATAACGAATTACGATTTTGTTTACAAAATCAGATCAAAAAGTACGGTCAATCGAGTTGTCCTGTAGTGCTCTCGTATCGATCTCGCAAGTGTCAAGGTCATTAATTCCTCCATTAAAGCAGAGTGTATCTGGAAAGAAAAGAAGAAATTGTCAACTACATTGAAGTATTGTATTTTAAGGCTTATTTATCCATGCCTTCTTCCAAACAGTAACATTAAGTGTTTGAGAATTAATTACTATTCAAGCTCGATCCTTTTATGTTGTGAAATTTTATGCGAGAACGTCGTGCTCGATGGACGAGGGTTTTTGTCTACGTGAATCTCTTGAACCTAGATGCCGTCCATACAGATTTCATAGGCAAACTAGGTTCAGCAGCTTGAACTACTGGCGACCAATTCTCGCCACTTTCACACCATTTCTGTAACCTTCTAACTATGACTGAAATGAATCCCAACGAGTACCTCACCTTTAAGTTCATTGACATCTTTCAAACATTTGTGCAAGTTATTTTTAGATTGCATGCACGTGTCCAGTTATAAAGGGAGCGTTTGTTATGCACGTCGTTTCATGGTAAATTACCAGTTCTCGCCATCATAAGAAAACGACCGTTTCTGCGTTACTTAACGTAAAATTTTACTCTTTTGTGCTTGGAATAGTAAGATAACAATTATTCCATACACTTCAAAGCAAATCAACAGGGTTCTCATTAAGTTTTGAAGTAAGAGGTGAATCAGGAAAAAGTAGGAGGCGATCAAAGGATTTGAGTGTCGAAGGTGCGAGCCCTCTAGGGGGTTTTTTGATTTAGAAGGCAATTGAGGGCATTTCCCGCAATTTAGACTCTATAAAATGCCATTACATTAAGAATTTAATTTATGAAATTTACAAGGCAATGGAGGGTATTTCCAGCCATCTAGACAGTAAATTATACTGTAGATTTTTTCCTTCAATAGTACTTTTATAAAAAGTTTTGTGAACAATTTCTAACGATTTACTGTATAGAGAACTGGGAAATACTTGTTTTCTTTCTATCCAGATAGATTGTAAACTAACTCAATAATTTTCTGATTACTACATCATGTACATGAAAAATAAATTTTTTAAATGTTTATATCCCCATCCCTTTTCGCCCATCATCCCAATCCCTTTTTCATCCATGGAAGCTTTGAACTATCAGTCATAATATTTTGTACTTTGATATATTTTTATGGCGCTCTCCTCATTGTGAACAATTTTATTTTTGAAATAAAAAAAGATCTTCCTCCCAAAATTTTTGAGAGCATTGAGTAGTTTGAAGAACCATGTAAGATATGAAACGAGTATGAGACATTTTGAATTCTGCAAGCGGGATCACGCACTCAGCAGTTATTGTCATATGCATCAATAGACTCAATATTACATTGAATTCTTGATATTGTTCATAGAATTACTAGTACGTTGTTTACACACAGAAAATAGACTGTACGAACTTACGTATCAAGTTTACACGCAAAAGACCAGCCGTTGATTGTCCGTGACACATGGAGGCACGTGGTCAATAACTATACAATTTTCGTATAGACCCTTTCACATTATCTGCGGTACTAAATTTGAATGCTAGTTCCGGGGGACAACCAATAGATTGCGCATGCACCAGTGACGTCATTTGATTGTTCTAGGACGTTAAGCGCGGAATCATGTTACGTTTGTTCCGCGGAAACATCTTGGAACAATCGAATTACATCACTGGTGCATGCGCAATCTATTGTTTGTCCCCCGGAACTGGCCTTCAAATTCAGTACCGCAGATAATGTGAAAGGGTCTATTAAAATATATTTGCAGGCGTGAAAAGTCAAGATCTAATCATCCTATTGTACTTCTTTAATATACGTTGCCGTAAAATGACCCGTCCGCATTGAAATCAATATTTACTTACTGTAGTTACGGAAATATTTATCGCATAACATGTATAGTGACAGTGTTTTTTAAAGGGACAACGCAATTTCCTTTAGTGCACGTTTGATTTTAAAGAAATTGAGATACGACAATTTTTTTTACGTAAAGTAGGCGGCGATTTTACCCAAAGTAGGAGGCGAGAAATCGCCGGTCGCCGGCTCTTTATGAGAACCCTGAATCAAATGAAAAAATTCATTTGTGGAAATTATTTAATCATATTTGTTGAAGCTCACAATCAAAACATACCGTCTAGTACGCCCGTCCGCGAAGCTCAGTTAGGAACTTAAAAAAATTGATTTTGGCCTTGTATATCGTGATTCCAAACCTTTGATAAAATGGATATCAATCAATTTATCGTTGCCAAGTCATAAGTCTTTGAATTCTTTTTAGTCTTGGGTAACGTAATCAAATAAAGATCGGGCGCGGGCGTTTTCTATGTTAATTTTAGCATGACATCGTCGACCTTTAGCTTGGTGACGTGACCATAAATGATGGTCAGGGTCGCTTTTTTTTTTTTTTTTTAAGTTTTGATTGCATATTGTACATCTACAAACATACTAGCTACTAGTACGAAAACTTTAGCAATTCTACTAAACGGTATGAATTTTTATCTGACTTTTTCTAGACTCATTCAGTAGGTCAGTGTCATTTTACTCCTACAAGACGCCGCTGAAAAGGGCAAATTAATTCTATGTTTTAGGTGGCTTTGAGGAACACTGGTAAAATTTTAGAAGGCAGTGGTCAAGAAATTGATACAAATTGTTGTCTGCAAGTGCTCTTGACCATTAAAACATTGAAATATTTCAAATTGTTGAAAGAGTAACAGGCGAAGTAATTCCCCGCTCTGTTCTGTTTTCATTTTGCGGGGTTGCCGAGGGAAAATTGGAAAATTGGTTGTTTCCACAGGTTTAGGAGTATATTCTCACCAATTTTTTTCTTGTAGACTCTAAATAGATTATCCTATCTGCACAAAAATCATTCAGTAGAAAATTTTGCGAATTGCATGCAAAACCATGGTGTTGGCGAGAATTGGTACCCGGCGAGAATTGGTCGCCAGCCAGTACTAAACCGCTGCCGCTGAAAGAGACTGAACCTGTTAAGCTAGTGTATTCACCAAAATTTCTACCCAAATTTACAAATTAAATCTCCAAAGGCAAAGATAGAAAAAAATCCAATTTTTGCTACCAAAAGGGGGAGGGAGGGGGAGAAAGAGATATGATTGGGAGCACAGGCACATGTAGAAAGAGCGTCAATATCCTGTATGATGCCCATTTACAAGTCATAAGACAATAATATATACATAGAGAGATACAAGACTTCTGACAAATTTTGCATTTGAAGGGCAAAATGGGGTATGACCCACAGGCACCATATTCCTAGAAAAAAATTAAAACCACATCTTAAACTCCTGTTCCTCTTCTCTTTACTCTTTCCTTAAGGTACAACAGCTTCCATGTTTAAACACCAACCCCTCTCCTTACCCCCTCAATATGGTAAGTTTCAACAGGATTTCAGCATAAAGCTATATATCATTATTTTCTACAGATATTTTTCTTCACTATAGTAACCTACTTGTCCTTGATTATTCTTGCATTTAGCCGCAATTAATCCAAAAACATGAAATGGAGTTGAAACCTACACTTAACGTTATGCGCAGTATGTTAGTGTGAGTTGCCATCCTTGCCGCTAACGGTAAACTGTAGGTTTCGACTCAATTTAAAACATGGGAGCTGTCATGCCATGTAAAAGGATAAAGAGATGAGAAAGAGCGTTTTAGATGGGTTATAATTTTCTCTCTAGGAATCTGGTGCCTGTGATATGACCATAAAGATTGATTTGTATACTTCCTAAAAACATCAATAATTCAACCAAAAAGATCTTGTAACATAGCGTAATCATCTACCAAAGTTGGCCTATTTTCTACTTTCTGTCTTGAATCTCCATTGCCAGATTAGACAAATACTGATTCATTCAGTGGCTTTTAGGGCTGCAACAGTTCAGAATTTTTTCGGTTCGGTTTGAATTATGAACCTTGGTTCTTCGGTTTTCGATTCGGTTTAAAGCAGAGTGCAGGGATTTCTTTCGCACCTTTTTGGGGCTGTTATTCGGCCCCATTCCCAATGAAAAATAGTATCTTTTTTTCCCAATTGTGGGTCTAAATTTTCCCAATTTCATTCAGATGGAATTATCAGCGAAAACAGTGAAATTTACTGGTTCAAAAGTACAGCAAATTTACTAATTATTTACCATATTGTAAGCATAAGAAATTAAATCATATTTTAAAAGAAAATTATATGATTAAACATTCAATTCTGAACTTTTGATTGTATAAACTGTCATTTTACTTTTATATTCAGTACTTCCCAAATATTCCCAAATGTTGTTAATTTTCCCAATTGCACGGGCCCTGACCCCATTACCAAATTACTGAAAAAAATCACTGGAGTACATTTTCAAGGTATTATTACCAGTTTGTTAGGAGTTTTCGACTATTGTGTTAATGTGACAAAAGTAGTCTTGATATCAAAATGATACAAAATCATATTCTAACTCCATTAGAATTTTCTTGATCAAATAGAGTGAACTGGAATTGCTTTCAAATTACATTAATTGCTCTATAAATTTCACATATACAATGATACACTCAAAATATGATGCAAGTTTAAAACTGTTTAGTGATATACATGTACTGGTAAGATTTCACGAATCATATAATATAACCATATTTTCAATCTAGTACCGCTAGCTGTACTGTAATCTGAGTCGCCTGTTGGCTAACTTGTTTAATTTTGCGAAGTTTCTGAATGTAAGAAGATCAGATCATACTCGACCTGCTTCTCTTCAGGACGATGCCATGCACGTTTTCAGTTAATTTGTGCCGACATTGCCGAAGTAGAACAAGACGAATATTAAAATTCAGTTTTGCAAATCCTGCAAACACGACTTTCAAACAATAAAAATGATCACCTGACACCTCTGTTTTGGTGTCTACGTCGCCATTACTAAGATCTTAAAAGTCTTCTGAAGAAGGCAACCTACAATTGGTCGTGTCGTCAGAGGAGACCAATCAAAACGTTCGTTATTTCAGAGAAAATCAAGGGAAATCGAATCGAAATCTGAAAATTCTGAACTGAATCGAACCGTGAGATTTTGAACCGCGGTTAACCAACTTTTTTGGTTAATTGTTACAGCCCTAGAGGCTTTACTCTGCTTACTGTAAGTACAAGTGTACTTCCGGTTTTGGTTGATGCAGGTATCATCACAATTTCTCGGCAAATCAGAAGCTTCGCTTCTGAAGATGAACAATGGAAATTAAATGATTTCAAATTCCCCCCATTTCTAGAGACAACGATTTTTAAAAGACATATTTGTATCAACATTCAGGTGTCAATCTTAGGAGAATCTTACATTTTCTGTAACCCTTCAGCTATCTGAGAAATCAAAACCGTGTCATCTAAAAATAATGATTAGAAGAAACATTTTGATATCTTGTATTTCAACAGAGAAAACTTTAGAAGAGCACTTTAGAAAATGCATCTCAAAATAAGTTACATACAATGACCATAGGATTGGGGACATGACCTCCCCCTGTAAGAGCTCATTTTTGCATAGGCCTACTAAAGTACTCGGTGAAACGATCATTGAACTACTGAGGTACGAGGGCTGATTGGTATGTCATATTTCCAATCAAAAACCAGTTTTATCATAAAAATCCTCATATTTCAAACATTGATTGAAAATTGTTTGTTATAATTATATATCCATGTATCATTTCTTTTGGGTGTCAGTATATTATTATTGACCACTGTAATTTATTAGTTTCATTTTTTACAGGAGAATGAATTTAATGCAGAGGATGACCTATATAACGATGTCATCACACCCACTCCAAGTACAGAACCTATAGAGGTGAGAGTTTCAAATACTTCTTTGAAAAAAAATTGAACTTTTTACTGTACCGGTAGCTGTGTCAAGACACAATCATGTATTCATGGCTTTTTTCTGCACTTAATAGCCCTACATGTATTCCCATTTTATTTTCCCAATTTCTAACCAGAAATTCCCAAACTTGATCTTGAAAAATAATAATTGATTTGCAAAAAAGCTTTCAAATTATGTATTTTACAATAGTTTCATGTATAGAAATTGCTCCAAACATTATAACAGGAGCTAAAAATACATGTATGAGGTAAAATAATTACAAAGGGTCCTTAGTGCATTTGGATCGGTTTATTTTATAACAGGTTATTGATATAAATGCAATGTGACTCTTTGCTTCAAATTTCCAATTTTGAATAAAACACCATGAAATTCCCAATTTGAGTGTCTTGGGCCATGTCCTGAAAAGGAAGAGGAAAAGCCCTGGTATCCTGATATTGACTAAACTGGTATCCTGGTATATTGATATTGACTAAACTGGTATCCTGATATTGACTAAACTGGTATCCTGGTATTGACTAAACTGGTATCCTGGTATCCTGATATTGACTAAACTGGTATCCTGATATTGACTAAACTGGTATCCTGAAATTGACTAAACTGGTATCCTGATATTGACTAAACTGGTATCCTGAAATTGACTAAACTGGTATCCTGAAATTGACTAAACTCTTGATATGAGGTGCAATACATGCATTTTACACTTAAAGCATTAATGGACACCTCCAAATACATACATGTACATATTAAGAAAATTAAAAAAAAATGCATTGTACATGTTAATGGAGACTGAGATCCATGTGGTTCCTGAAGCATTCATTTGTCGCAGGACTTTGCCTGGCTTTTGGTCACAATGCCCCAAGGTCTGTTTATGTTCTGTTATAGCACCAGTGGCTTTTGTTTGTAAGGACAACTCTGCATGTTACATATACATGTACTTCTAGTCTAGCCACACTCCCATCCATCATACGTTATTATACAAAAAGTATAATGTTCATGAAAATTTTGAATTATTTTCCAGCGACAGAAAAGCCACTCTAGTGAGAGTGAGACGCCCACGAAGACTCCCACGATTTCAGTGCCCTCGGGATACTCCGGCAGGAGGATCAGTCTGTGTGTAGGAAACCTAACCTGGGTATGTCCTGTCTTTATAATTGAGGTATCTCTAAGTGTCTGACATTGCACCTACTTGGTGACGTAATAATTAATGGTCAATCAAAGCATAGTTAGACTGCCATTTGATTGTGACGTCATAATGGATAAATGTTGGTTCCTCAATAGATCATTTTCACATTTTACACATCTTAAGACCCGACAACACAAGATTTGACGTAACTTTCTACTGTGATGTAGTAGCAGATTTATGACGTCACAATTACAAATAACATCAAAGTTATGATGTCGGGTTTTGGCATGTCTAAAATGCAAGTCTAGTGGTAAAATGAAGAAGGTCTATTGAAGTTATTATGTAGAGTTATTTCCTTTTTGTGACCATGCCCATTATGGAGTCGAAATTTAACAGCACAGCTTCCTTGCATTTTACAGACCTTGTACTTTAACAATTTTGGCCCAATTTTAACGATTTTTGATTTACAAAAATCTACAAATACGCTCTACGTTTTTAGTGCTCATTTTTATGCCTAAATCTTATTTCTAATCAGTATCACTTTCAGAAATATAACGAACGAATAGACTGGCCTATAAAAATTTGTTGAAAGTTGAGGGTTTGATTTCGTATACGCAATGTGTAAATGATAATTAAGATTTGAAAAAATGGCAAAGGAAGGAAAGGAAAAAACGACTTTTTTTCTGAAAATTACAGCCAATTGTTAATATTATGCTTAACTTCCCTAAACTACACTTTGTTTAGCCAAATTTTACACTTTTGGTAAGAAACAGGTAGGTAGGTCTGATTTTACATGTATTTGCAATCCATAGAATTTGATGATGTCACAATTAGTTTACTGCATTTCAGATGTTACCATAACAAATGTGAAAAAAAAAATGTATTTAGAGGAGATTGAAGTACAGCTGACACTCGTTATCTCGAAGTCGATGGGCCCACTGAAAATACTTCGACATAAGCGGAGTTCGAGATAAACGTCAGTTGAATTTACGGTATATTTTGGAATGTATTGTACCACCAATAAGGCTAAAAGAATCGTTTTGCTATTGTCTTTTATACAATAGATATCGGAGTTTGAAAGGCTACTCGTGCTGACAATGTAATGTTTACTTTACAACGTAGAAATGATTCTAGAAGTGCCATAAACGTATTCTTAATACTGAAATTTTACGATGAGGCGCATTGAGAACGTCAGGTATTTTGTGTGACTCCCCCCTTTCCACGCCAATCTCCTCAGCCCTGATATAATACCAGTTTGGTTGTCTTATCAATCTGTCATAAGCCGTTTACTTTCATGAGTTTTAGATCATTGTGTCATCAAAGTACAATGAAGACATTTGTTCGTACGCTATTTAATTTTTTCGTCTGCTAGATTTCAATGTCGTATACATGTCTTCATTCTTCACTTAAATTTACTCGCATGCAATCAAGTTTACCCATCATCCTCTTAGTGTACGAAATTTTATGTATGGATTATTTTGTAGATCATTAGTATAATTATTGTTGCTCAAATTGCTTTATTTCAGTTACGATAAATCTTGCGAATTTTTTTTTTGGGGGGGGGGGGTGTATTGTTTTTTTCTTTTTTTTTTAGCCGTCGCTTCTCATAAGAATTTCAACATAACAAACAATGCAATTTAAATGAATGAAACATGCACATATCATTGTTTCCGCAATGATATTATCTAATTAACTGTTATCCCCCTTAATTAATTTTGATGTCACGGTCGATCAAACAACGGCGAATCAGTCAACCTGCGTTACCGGTACCTATAATTGTTTGTTTACCATGCGATTTCACTATTATTTGGTGCGTTAATTGGTTTTTTTATACAAACATTAGGACTTTGACTTAACGAGTATAAAATACACGAAGAAAATGACTTTGGACTTCGAAATTACTTCGAGATAAGCGAAATTTCGAGATAACCGATTTCGAGTTATCCGAAGTCAAATTGGTTAGAATATGAAGGAAAAAAGATGGGACTGCCGCTCGACTTCGAGATAAACGGAATTTCGAGATAACCGAGTTTGAGATAACGAGTGTCACCTGTATTGTCAGAGTTCTTGATATCAACTGACCATGTTCTTTGAAAGGAAAAAAAAATCTTTGATTTACTGTACTTTCTTATAATTGATGGGACAGACATCATTATTGAGTTCAATAAATTGATTTATATAAGATGTGACACTTTTTCTTTTTTATAGTGGACAACAGATCAAGATCTCACTGACGCTATAGCATCAATAGGTGTTACTGACTTGGTGGAGATCAAATTCTACGAGAATCGGGCCAATGGACAGTCCAAAGGGTAATAGAATATATTTGTATCATCTATCTGTCAATTTCAAGCATCTGTACAACTTGTGTTTGTGTCTATCCTTTATAGTTTTAAAATACTCTCTTACAATGTCCAAAAAGTACGCCACATACTCCAAGGATTTAAGTAGAAAATTGTTCTTAAAACATGCTCTATACACATTGTAAGAATACTCTTGATACCTGCCTTGCCTTTTTTTCGAGACCCACTAACATGTATCTCCGAGTTGCCAGCAGTAAATTGAGTAATGAAAAGTCAGGGAAATTGCCTTTTTTTCAAGGTCAGTGAATTGAAATCCATTTAAGTCAGGGAAAAATTATTATAGAGCTGAAAAAATATTATTAAGATTTTTGAAAACTTTATTGATGTTGATCACGAATAAGTAAGAAAACTATGTTTATTATTGGCTTACATTGTATTTCATGTTGGATTTATTAAAATATTGAAAAATAAACATAAAACAATAAAAAAAAGAATGTGCAGATTTGACTTGGAAGGTCAGGAGGTTGTTAGAATATTTGACAGTTTTGGTCAGTGAAAAACATGAATTAATCAGGGAATAGTCAGGGAATTTGTTCACCAAGAGTGCTGGCAACCCTGTATCTGAGAAACATGTATTTAATCCTAAATAGCCTAATAAGAATTCTGTTACATCGTTAATTTACTCTGTACAACAAGTTGAACAACTAATTTTTATGTCCCCCTTCGAAGAAGAGGGGACATATAGGTTTGCCGCTGTCGTTCTGTCGGTCGGTCCGCGACATCAGTTTCCGTTCAATATCTCTGGAATGGATTCTTATATTGAAATGAAATTTTGTATACAGACACATCAAACAAAAATCTAGGTCAAGTTCATATTTGGGTCCGATCAAAAAAATTTTGACAGAGTTATGCCCCTTGCATTTCGAAAAATACCAAAATTTCAGGGTTTTTGTTCAATATCTCTTGAATGGAGTTACATATTGAAATGAAATTTTGTATACAGACACATCAAATGAAAATCCAGGTCAAGTTCGTATTAAGGTCCAATCGAAAAAATTTTGACAGAGTTATGCCCCTTGCACTTGAAATATACTAAAATTTCAGGGTTTTTGTTCAATATCTCTTGAGTGGAGTTACATATTGAAATGAAATTTTGTATACAGACACATCAAATGAAAATCTAGGTCAAGGGTATATTTGGGTCCGATCAACAAATTTTTACTGAGTTATGCCCCTTGCACTTCGACAAAAACCAAAATTTCAGGGTTTCCGTTCAATATCTCTTGAGTGGAGTTACATATTGAAATGAAATTTGTATACGGATACATCAAATGACAATCTAGGTCAAGTTCTTATTTGGGTCCAATCAACAAAATTTTGACAGAGTAATGCTCTTTGCACTTCGAAAAATTCCAAAATTTCAGGGTTTCCGTTCAATATCTCTTGAGTGGATCGAGTTACATATAGAAATGAAATTTTGTATACAGACAAATCAAATGAAAATCTAGGTCAAGTTCATATTTAGGTCCGATCAAAAAAATTTGGACAGAGTTATGCCCCTTGCACTTTGAAAAATACAAAAACTTCAGGGTTTCTGTTCAATATCTCTTGAGTGGAGTTACATATTGAAATGAAATTTTGTATACAGACACATCAAATGAAAATCTACTAGGTCAAGTTCATATTTAGGTCCGATGAACAAAATTTTGACAGAGTTATGCCCCTTGCACTTTGAAAAATACCAAAATTTCAGGGTTTCCGTTCAATATCTGTTGAGTGGAGTTACATATTGAAATGAAATTTTGTTTTCAGACACATCAAATAAAAATCAAGGTCAAGTTCATATTTGGGTTCAATCAAAAATTTTTATGCCCCCCTTTGAAGAAAAGGGGACATATTGCTTTGCCGCTGTCTGTCTTTCTGTCTTTCGGTCGGTTGGTCCACGACATCAGTTTCCGTTCAATACCTCTGGAGTGGATTCACATATTGAAATGAAATTTTGTGTACAGACACATCAAATGAAAATCTAGGTCAAGTTCATATTTGGGTCCAATGAAAAAAAAAATTGACAAAGTTTAGCTACGTATTTCAGGATTTTCGTTCAATATCTCTAGAGTGTATTCACATACTGAAATGAATCTTGTGTACAGACACATCAAATGAAAATCTAGGTCAAGTTTATATTTGGGTCCGATCAAAAAATTTTTGACAGAGTTATGCCCCTTGCACTTCGAATCCGATCAAAAAAAATTTGACAGAGTTATGCCCCTTGAATTTTGGTTGGAAAATTTACCAACATTCTGTTTAGTATCTCTGGGAAGTGATTCACATGAGTGCTATAAAAATTAAAGTCTTCGGAACAAAGCAAAACTATCAGGTTTGTTGAATATGATTATTTAATAGAATACTATTAATTACCTTGTAGAAGTTTATTAGAAGAAGAGCTTTAACAAAGCATAAATGCTGTACATACAGGTCCTCCTGACAGTTATACTTCTTTGACTTTTTTCATTACACTGTTACTTTATACCCCCATAGGTTGTATCAATGCAAGTATAAAGTTGTGACGGACTTTAATCACAGAAGGGGTAGGGGGCATTAATGTTTTACAAACATGACTTTTAACTTGTCTAAAATTGATTTACTCTGTACAACAACTACTTCTCTAAAATTGATGAACTTGATATGAAAGCAAACCTCTGCATATAGGATATTTGATTTTCCTGAAGCTGTCTGCTATAGACAGGCTAGACTGTAGATGTAAACATTACCTTCATCACGAGACACATATGTACAGTGTATATCATGTAGATATCAATAGAATTGTCATTTCTCTTAAAATTTTGTAGGTTTGCCGTTGTAGTAGTTGGGTCGGACAGTTCATCTCGCTCCATATTTGAGAAGCTTCCGAAAAAGGAGTTGCATGGACAAGTTCCCCAAGTGACACATTGTAACAAGCATACACTAAGTCAGTTTGAAGCCCAGGCTCGCAAGGGCGAACCACCAGCACAGAATGGTAATTACAAAAGTATATGTTTCATCAAACACATGGAAAATCTGGATTCACTTTTAAATGCCATCTCTTTTGTGATATTTAACAATTTGGTAGATCAATTAAATCCTAAGTATTTAAAAATGATTTAAAAAGTGAGGTTTTTAAAGTTAACAGTCAGGTATTTTCGAAATTCTTCACTTTCGAAAATGTGATAGACTTACATGTACATGTACATGTACAAGTATGTAGATATTGATTCATGTAAAGGAAGAAGGGAATATTTGTGAATTAAAAAGATGGAAAATTAGCTCTAGTGATCTGTAAATACATGTACATGAACGATGAAATGAAATATCTGCATGTCAGACCTACATGACCCATCACAATTACATATACACACTACACTTTGATATCTACTTGAGGTTCACTTACACATATTTTCTCTGTAGATTTTCTTCATTCTTCAGGAAACTCCAAACCCAGCAACAATCCACGTGGTCCGAGTCCAAATCAGGGCAGGATGCCTCCTAACAAACCAGGAGTGACCCCACCACGACCCCAAATGGGGATGCCACCCAGACCTGCGGTGCCTGGACCCCCACCCCAGGGGCCACCACCAAACTTACCACCACCTGGTTTCCCTGGATTCAATAATAGTAATTATTTAGATGTCCAGCAAATCTCAGAATTCTTTCCGAATCTAATTCATTTTTATGCCCCCGGAATCAAAGATTCGGGGGCATATAGTTTTTGGCCTGTCCGTCTGTTTGTCTGTTTATCTGTTTGTCTGTTTGTCCGAAAAACTTTAACATTGGACATAACTTTTGAATGAGAAGTGATAGGGCTTTCATATTTCACATGTGTATTCCTTGTGACAAGACCTTTCCATTGATACCAAAATTTTTGACCTCGTGACCTTGACCTTGACCTTTGACCTACTTTTCAAAAACTTTAACATTGGGCATAACTTTTGAATGGTAAATGATAGGGCTTTCATATTTCACATGTGTATTCCTTGTGACAAGACCTTTCCATTGATACCAAAATTTTTGACCTCGTGACCTTGACCTTGACCTTTGACCTACTTTTCAAAAAACTTTAACATTGGGCATAACTTTTGAATGGGAAGTGATAGGGCTTTCATATTTCACATGTGTATTCCTTGTGACAAGACCTTTCCATTGATACCAAAATTTTTGACCTCGTGACCTTGACCTTGACCTTTGACCTACTTTTCAAAAACTTTAACATTGGGCATAACTTTTGAATGGTAAATGATAGGGCTTTCATATTTCACATGTGTATTCCTTGTGACAAGACCTTTCCATTGATACCAAAATTTTTGACCTCGTGACCTTGACCTTGACCTTTGACCTACTTTTCAAAAAACTTTAACATTGGGCATAACTTTTGAATGGTAAGTGATAGGGCTTTCATATTTCACATGTGTATTCCTTGTGACAAGACCTTTCCATTGATACCAAAATTTTTGACCTTGTGACCTTGACCTTTGACCTACTTTTCAAAAAACTTTAACATTGGGCATAACTTTTGAATGGGAAGTGATAGGGCTTTCATATTTCACATGTGTATTCCTTGTGACAAGACCTTTCCATTGATACCAAAATTTTTGACCTCGTGACCTTGACCTTGACCTTTGACCTACTTTTCAAAAACTTTAACATTGGGCATACCTTTTGAATGGTAAGTGATAGGGCTTTCATATTTCACATGTGTATTCCTTGTGACAAGACCTTTCCATTGATACCAAAATTTTTGACCTCGTGACCTTGACTTTGACCTTTGACCTACTTTTCAAAAACTTTAACATTGGGCATAACTTTTGAATGGTAAGTGATAGGGCTTTCATATTTCACATGTGTATTCCTTGTGACAAGACCTTTCCATTGATACCAAAAAATTTGACCTCGTGACCTTGACCTTTGACCTACTTTTCAAAAACTTTAACATTGGGCATAACTTTTGAATGGTAAGTGATAGGGCTTTCATATTTCGCATGCGTATTCCTTGTGACAAGACCTTTCCATTGATACCAAAATTTTTGATCTCGTGACCTTGACCTTTGAACTTTTAACCCAGCGACCTCCCATACATGTACTTAACAGAAAATAGTGTTCATACTAACAAAGATGCCACCGGGGGCATTCGTGTTTCACAAACACAGGCTTTATTCTTTTTCCTTTGTTGTAAGACACCTACTGTAGTCAAATATTATAGGAATTTTTGATTTACAAATGTTCTTATATGTAAGCATTGATTTCTGGAATTTAAAAAATTTTCATGGGCATGATATTTTTGTTTCCTTTTATTTTATGGATTTTTGCTTTTATTGTTCTATTTGTAAATGGTTTGTATTACATTTATGGACATACATGTAATACATGTAAATCAGAAAATAGTACTATCTTTATGCATGAATAGTTTAAACCATAAGGATCTGCACTTTAAGGATAGTAAAATAAAAATTTGAAAATCATCTACATGTACTTCCTATAAAATCAATACTTATTTTTTAATCGGAAAGAATTCAGTAGGGATCAAGGCTTTCATCGTTTAAATTGAGTTTTTTTGTTTGTTTGTCAATGTTTGAGGTATTTATTTATTTGGAGCTTTTAAAAGAATGTTTGTGATAACACTATATGCAGTTATATTTCATGTAATTGTACTGTTCTTCCATAATGTATTTTGATAAAAAAATTAAGGTTTTTGCCAAAAGAGATATTAAAATGAATAAGATTTGTGCTAAACAAAATGAATGGACGGCAATTTGCATCTAATTGATTGCATGTTATAATACCTGACCTTAGATATTAATAAATCCAGCTTGTATATGTATTATACGCATACTTTCATAAAGGTAAAGATGCCCATGCATTAATCAGAAGTTCAAAAAAGATACCAAATGCTGAACGGAATATTGTGCACGATAGAATGCTGAAGTTGTTAATGTTCGATAAAAAATACTTAGTGCAAAGAAATTTCTTTCATTTGTAGCAAAAAGTTAAATACTTCATAAATGGAACTAAAAGGAAAAAAAATTAATGACAATTTTATATGATCCAGAGCATGTTTAAAAACTTCTACTGCATATGTTTTGTATATTTGTATGTTCGATTTGTTTTATTATACATGAATATGCATTTATATATATACATGTATGTAAAAAAAAAATTCTCTTTACCATGTATTGACTTAAAGAATAAAAAAAATCTGGTATACATGTATTTATAAATGTCTATTCATTACTGATTTCTTTTCTTTGTTACAGGGGTCCAACCTCGCCCAGGAATGCCCCCTGTGTCAGGGCCTCCCCCTAACTTTGGTATGCCCCCAGGAATGCCCCCTAGACCAGATGGACCTCCCCCAGCCATGGTAAGTGTCCTAAACAAAGTCTTTTTGTTATCTATTACCCCACCTTCACCTGGAATGTCCGTGTATTTTGGCCATGCCCCTGTATTTTGGCCTCCCCCTAATGTTGGGATGCCCACAGAGCAGATGCCCCTCCAGCCATGGTAAGAGTGTCCTAAACAAGGATTGTTGTCTGTTACCCATGCCTTGCCTTCAAACCCCCCCCCCCCTTGTCAGGGCCTCCCTCTTACTTTGGTATATGCCCCCCAGATCAGATGGACCTCCCCAATCCATGGTCAGTACCTAGTGAAAGCAGGATTTTATACTAGATCTTAAAGCTTGATATCTTAGCCATTAAGCAAATTTATCTATGGTTTGGTACAAGTCATTAATGACATTGTCAAGTCACAATTTTTTTTTATTATTTGGTATTATCCTTCATTCAAAGTGAACCTATTTTGTCGTCAAAGTCTGACAGACTCATTCCAGCATATTTCGGAATCCTGAATTATTTCAAACTGAGTTTGAGTATATATAAAACAGATTACAATATTTCATCTAGATATGCTATCTGGAATTTTTTCTCCCTGAATCGTTACAGATGATGCGAGGACCCCCTCCTCAGATTCGAGGCCCCCCGCCTGTTGATCCCCGTCTAGGAGTGCCTCGCCCAGGTTGGGACAGACCCCCAGGTAAGATAGTGGGAATGACCTATAAAAAGAAAGTGTAACCGTGGTAACACCTAAATAGCAGATGAGTTTTAAGTTGTAGAAGATATACATGTAGCTGGTCATTTGTTTAAAAAATTGCTTCACTGTAGCATCTAACTTGGTTATTTTGTGGGATAGACCTGAAAGTTTCATTTGGTTTGAGTAACACCTATACATTACACTCAAGTTAGTCATACTCGTAGATTTTATTGCTGCCTATCATAGAAAATGCACTCTTGCTTTTAAACGTTACTATACCATCAGAAGGAATAGATCACTAGTAAGTTTATAAATAAAATGTAACTCTTTTTAGAAATTTGCAAATTAAAATAATTCAAGAGCCTCCTCTCTGAGAAGTACACTGCACAAGGATGGTCTTGAATGTACACATAGCATAGTATTTCATTACTTGTTAATCATGTTAATGTCTTGAATATCTATTGGTACAATAGATAATAGATGAATTAAGTTGCTGCTAAATGTGGGACTACGTTGTACAACTTTTTAGTCCCCTACCTGCTAAGCTGAAGGGGACTTTTAGTTTATTTGCTATGAGGAATGAAAATGTAATATTCAGTTGCATAGTCATACACATATTTTTTACCGTACTAACACTTCAATCTCTTTCTGATCTTTAGATTTTTCTCACATTTTATTTTGATCTGTGCAATGCTTAGAAAATTTCTTTGTGCACCTCATTAATTGTTACTATTTATAGCCATGATAGAGCAACCTCCACCTCCTGGCAGTAAGTCTATTTTTAGCATCATGGTGCTATTTTTAGTAACATTTCCTGCTGAATTCCCAAGTGGTGGATTGGAAACACTTAAACACGACTTAGATATTCGCATGTTTTATAAGGGAAAAATGAAGGGTCAGAGGAAAGTAACAAATTATCTGGCTTTTTTGCACCTCATGAAGTGAAATCTCTGCGATCAGATAAGAGATTTTCATTAATAATTCATGTTCATCAATAAGTATATAGAGGCATTTTACCGCATGTTCATCATTTGTGAAGGGAAGTTTTAGATACTTGTAGTACTAAAATGTAGCAAATTGGAAGAAAATTCCTGATTATAGCCAAACCCACGATGAACTGAATTAACTGCAAGATTTTGAATGAAAAAGTATATGTATAAGCATATGTACATGTATATAGGGAAAAAGCAGCACAAGTATATATAGGAGTACACATGTATATTTTCACTTGTTCAACAGAAACATATTTTGTCTGACATGTCACTATTTCAAAAAAAATATATAATACTTTAAAATTATGTCATGACATTGTCAAGATCACCTTAAAGTCTACCCTAACTTACAATGATAAAAAATTTAAGCAGCGAGTTCTATGAGATCTACATATACATGTATGTTCTAAAAACTGAATGATTTACTTTCTGCTTTGGCTCCATATCTTGATAATGTTCATATATGTACATGTAGTTCTGTGCCCATTTTCATGAAAGTTCTTTCGAAAAAATTTAAGAATTTTCGTAACTTTCATCAAAATAAAAGGTTTCAATGTTGTTCTATTTAGATTTATTATGATTTTTAATATCATCTCTGTTTATTTAACAAAACTTTGCAAAATCTAGTTTGAAAGTAGAACTAAGCAATCCAAAGTTGCGAAAATTCCTGAAATTTTTTCGTAAGAATTTTTGTGAAGCAGGCTGCTGCATGATGGATTCATTAAAACACAGATTGTATATTTTTAGTCACACAGAGAAATTGAATGTTTTCAAAAGAATTGTCAAATACATGTACTTATAAAGAAGGACTAAAACAATGATTTATAAGCAGTAGTGCTAAAGAACTACAAATTTTTCAACCCAATGAACCCATGTGATGTACAGAAAACCTTTATTGTATTGGTGGTGGATATTATAAGCTGTCATTGGTATCTGTGCATGTACACCAAGTATAGGTTTGGTTCTGAGGTTATAGCTATCTCAAGTTAAACTTCCACACTGATACATATAGTTTGATACCACATCCCTATTGTTTGTATGTTATGGGAATGTTGTTTAGAGTCTTATCGTCCCCTAAAAATAAGAATCCTAATTAAATAAACAAACTGTGACAGAATAACAACAGGGACAATGTGTCCAACATAGAGTATGGAGTGTGAATTGAGCACAGCAGAAGGTTTATAACATCAGGGCCATGGTATTATCATTTTTGCGAGCCAATGTTCCAATTTGCTTTACTTACATGTATATCCATCTTAGCAGATTTGGGCACTTTTCACAGGTCTGTCAGATTTACATTGAACCTGTATGAGATTGGACTTTCAATCTTAACACTCACCATAGCAGATTTAGGCACTTTTCACAGGTCTGTCAGATTTACATTGAACCTGTATGAGATTGGACTTTCAATCTTAACACTCACCATAGCAGATTTAGGCACTTTTCACAGGTCTGTCAGATTTACATTGAACCTGTATGAGATTGGACTTTCAATCTTAACACTCACCATAGCAGATTTAGGCACTTTTCACAGGTCTGTTATATTTACATTGAACATGTATGAGATTGGACATTCAATCTTAACACTCACCATAGCAGATTTAGGCACTTTTCACAGGTCTGTCAGATTTACATTGAACCTGTATGAGATTGGACTTTCAGTCTTAACACTCACCATGGCAGGATAACACATCACCATCTGGCGCAAGAGGTCACAAGTTCAATCATTCCCAGCACTCAACGCTGTTTTCTGACCTTAGAGTTTTTCCGACCTTAAAGCTAAATTTTTGAACTCTCATTGGATGCTGCAAACTTAAACAGCAAAAAATGTCTCTATGAAAATGTTAAGTACATGTAGTCTAAATCTACCAAGATATACCTGATTGAAATAAATCGAAACCTTGGTGCGCGAAGACATATTATCATCATCAGCGATATTACACACTTTATAGCATGGAGATGTCATTGTGGTGTCATTTATATGTACTGTTCAGATTATTAGATTATCAGGAGATGGGGTATTCAATATTCATTATCATTTCAAAATACAGTCTAACCTGTAGAAGCGGTCACCTTTGATAAACAGTCACCTCCTCTTAACGGTCACTCTGAATCCCTCCCGACCGTTTTTACTATGATATTGTACCCTAATAAGCAGTCACCTCAGTAACGCGGTCAGCGGTCACCCCTTTCACTGCCCAAGTCGCCGATTCGACTCTAATTAAGCGGTCGGTGGCTTGGACTTCAAAATTCAACAGTGCTAGCGCTGTCCTCCGTAATTGCCCCAAATTACTTGTACAAACATTGCATCCAAGGCCTACAGCGGTCAGCGGTAATTGATTGAACTGTTTGTATGTAATCGGGTACTCAATAACTCGTCAGGTATGAAACTATCACAACAACAACAAATGAATCAAAACGGAACGTTTTAACTTATTAAATGAGCGTTCAGAAGGAATAAAATTATTCAATAGTGCAAAACCAATCACCTATTGCGATCGAACTAGGTGTTTGAGGACTCAAGGTCCCGAATCTTAAAGCGGATGGCTGAAATCTGTAGAGGAACGGCTGAAAATGATGTTGCGGGAGACCGAAAAAGAAAAAAGCAGAAGTCCAACAACGAGCTGACGTGAAAATGTTTTCTAGCAGTGACCCATTATCAAAAGAACGGACACTGTCCAGTATCTATTTTGCGCATGATATTTCTTCTCGCGTCTGTAACGTCTTTGTCCTAAAAGGCCAACAAATTCATGGTCAAATAATTATATTGATGACTTACTATACATCGTCATTTTATGATTCGCCCACATGCCTCCGTTTAAAGTCTTATCTACCGAGGAATTTACTTACCTGATCTACATGTATGTCGTTTACGTTTAAATCTGCCGATATTTCTACGTCAATTTATTTGTGAGACCTTGGGGTTTTTTTTTCCAGTGACGAACCTAGCGCTCCCTTTGCTGGGGGTCAAGGAGCAAATTGTGCCGATTTTTATTTTTACTGAAAGTGGGTCAAAATATACTTGTTCTTGGAAAATTTTGGGTCCGTGCCGGAGGGGGAGACGCCCGACGACCCTGCCTCTCCTCTTGAATCCGCCAACCATTGCATTTTTTTTATCATTATTGAAAAGACGGGTCCTATTATTCGCAAAATACTTCGATACTACCTTTAAAGCATCTATTGAATGGCTCTCAGCGTTTATAAAGCGTAATAAAATCGTATTTGGTACCACCAGGGACGAATATCCCTGGTACCACGAGGGCTGATGTCATTCAAGACTGGATTGAAAAATTAAGTAATTCTCTTGTGAATGGAAGACAGACAGACATCAGGAACTTTTTAAAATAATACGTACATTTTGCATTTGACCGTTTTTTATTCATCATTTTATGATGACACTTCATACATTTATTTCATGTGCCAACAATATCAAAAGACGAAAGATTTTCATTACTTAATGCACGTCAGCAATGATAAAAAAATGAAATGACATTATTCACGTACTAATGCATGTATCTGTTTGATACAATACATGAAACAGAAAATTCACGTTTGTATTATGAACAAGTGTACTTTAGCATGGTTATTTAAGAACCTTTATTAAAAGGTCACCTCTATTAAGAGGTCACTTTCATGGTATCCCTTGGGTGACTGCTAAATACAGGTTAGACTGTACTTAGTTTGATCTCGATGTTCATGTATTATATACATGTAGCAAAGAAACCTCATCATATCTGTTGTATCAAAAGAAGAAAGACATCGAGCTTGTTTACAATTTAAAGTATAGTGCGGAATCTTCTATTAATAATTTGTGTATACTTCTATTTATAGCACCATATCCACCTGCTGGTGTGCCACCCGGACCCCAACCAGTGCCTCCACCTGGTGCCAGGCCTGTAGGAGGAGGTAAGTCTTGGAATTATTGTCCGTATTCAGCACAAATTTGAAGAGTAGATAAAATGAAGTTTAATTTGCAGTTCTAATATAACTTGAGATTTCTTGAAACAAAGTTAATGAGAAACTTTGATATTTACCTAATGGTGGTTCATTTCCAATAATTTCTGGAGTGCATGGATTTATGAAATAATCACTGAAATTATATGTGCAATAGAATTCTCGATTATAAAATCTAAAACATAATCCCTTTTAGAAAAGCTACACCTACTCTGAAATTAATTTTCTGAAAACTACCGTGGCAACACTACTTGTCATCTTCCATAATCAGAGATAGAGTACCAGATGTGGTTTATTGTCCAGTAGTTCCCCTTGCGTAAGAACCAATCATATTATCAAATTGCCACTTCACTGCTTGGTGATTATTTGTTAAATTCACTATCTCCAAAAATGATTGGAAAAAGAACATGGTTAGGTAAATATCAGTTTCTCATGAACTTTGTTTCAAGAAGTTGATAGGGGATGATACTTGCTTTCATTATAATAACCTCATACATGTTATAAAGTACAATGTCTTCTAGGTTAAAAATTCTTGTAACCTAAGGCCACAATTAAAAAATTGTTTGTTTCCCCTCGCCCCGACCGGGTCAGTAAAAACGTCGCCGAGTCCGATTTTTTTTTAGCCAAAAAGTCCGATTTTTTTTTTTTTTTTTTTTTTTTTTTTTTTTTAAGAAATCGAATCACAGCCATGTCCATTTTCAGTTTCAACGTTACAATATTCTATCCAAATAGAATTGTAAATCAACTCAGTAGCATTCTCATTCCTACATTATTATAAGAAATCTTGCCTTACCCCCCCCCCCCCTCCCCCTCCTCCTCCCGTCTTCCTGTTGGCTTTGAACCGTCAGTCATAAATAATGTATCATTGGTAAATTGATAATTATGTCTCTCTCTTGTAAATCCTCTCAAAGTTTTTGAGAACATTGGTCATGTTGAAGATGATCGCTCGGTCTACGGATGTAAAACTTTAAACAACCATGTGCCTTTCGAATTCTGCGAGTGCGGTAGGTATTGTGGGCTCCCATCTTTACACGCAATCTAGTTCCTCAACTTATGAAATCTCGTTTCACGGATAGGCGTTTGAACGCTATAAAGACCCATTGCTTATTTGGAAGAGTCTGCTGAGTGGGCCAAAATTCAGGCATATTATCTAAATGCATAAAATCGAGTGAATAAGGTACGTACTCGGTTATTATGATGAACCTACGTTTCTCTAGCGGTTGTCGGCGGTCTGTGCTAACTTCTTGCAGCATGAACGTCATTATCAATAGACTCAATATTGCAATGAATTCTTGATGTTGTTCGTATAATTATTTTTCACTTACGCTCTTTACATACAATAAACTGACAGAGAAAGAAAAGTATACAAACTTATTTCATCTTTATTTATCGGAAAACGCCGGCCATTTATACTTGTGACTCATGGTTTCGCGTGGTCAATATGTACACAAATTCAATATTTTCAAGTTGTAAAAAAAGTCGAGATCTAATCATTCTATAGTACATCTTATTCTCGCAGATTTGACGTTGCCGTAAAATGACCTGTTACGCCACGCTGAAACTCTTGATGCACCTGTTGCGGTTTTGTTTATATAGAATAGGTTTTACAGGACAAAGTAATTTGTAACATTTTCAATAAAATAAATAGACATTTCTTATTCAACCAGCGATAGAAATTGAGACACAACGGATATTTTTTACGGAAAGCAGGCGGCGATTTTTTTCCGAAGAAATCGCCGGCTGCCAGCTCTTAGTCTTTAACATATCAATTAGAAACAGAGTGTCACTGGGCAGTTGTAAGGAGTCCAGTTATGAGCAATTTGTATTCAAACGACTGTTAACATATTTGAAACATGTAGTTCTGGCAGCAAAAAAAAAAAAAAGGTACCCGCCTGCCGGGTCATTTGGAAAAAACAAACCCGGGGGGAGGGGAAACAAACAATTTTTTAATAGTGGCCTAACTTAAATACCTCGCATCTAGTGTGTACATGTACATTTTCATGATTTTAATGTTTGTTTATAACAGTTATTTCTGCTTCTGGTTTCAGGAATATCAGGAATCCCCCCTGTGGCCCCTCAGTTATCAGTACCCCCTCCTGGACACCCTCCTGCCCCTGCTCCCCATGTTAACCCCGCCTTTTTCCCGCCCACACATGGAGCCCCACCCCCTGTATCTGTGGTAAGTACATTAGTACTTTGTAAAGCTTGCACATGTAGTTGTATGAAAAGAACTTGTTTTTTAAATGTAGGAGAATTTTCATGGAAATTGATTGAATGATATAATGGTCTACTTCAAGTTCTACATTTGATCAGTAGATCACTTTGATTTACAAAGAAATTGTGATTAATCTTCAGTTTATAGCAGATTAAAAGATTATTGCACTGTCTTGGAGTGTTGCCATGTTTCCTATTGTCACAATTAAATCTTAGCAAATTTTTTTAAAGTATCTCAACATTTATGTGCATATTATAATCTCTAAATGGAGAATTGACCCCTCCGAACACGGGAAAAATTTGAGAAATTCTATGACATCACAATGCAATTTTGATGTTTGACTGAGGTTCGAAGCTTGTTTAACCGAGGTAAAAGCATTGTGACGTCACGAAAATTTGCATTTTTTTCCCGCCATTGGAAGGGTCAGTTCCATAGTGTCTATTCAGAATTTGTCTCCTCCAAGTTCACTTTATAGGAAGTGAAGGGGGTTTGGTTAAAAAGAAGTGCAGTCTTACATGTATATGTAAGGTTACAAAAGAACTTATAAATAAAATACTTGTGTATATGTATTCTATTGATAGCCTACAGCACATGACCAGTATAGTCGACCTCCTCCTGTATCATACGCCAGTGACCCGTATGGTCGCCCTCCTCCTGAAAGGTCAGTCAGTATTCTCTACGATGATAAAGAATGTTGGAGACTTTCCTTAAACTTAAATCTTGTTTATTAGTTATGCTTCAATACATAACAACGCAACAACAACTCGTGCCATCATAATAGAAAATCATTGTTCAACGTTTTGACTTCACTTTCTTATAGTGCATGGAAAATTGATTGACTTTATATGAAATATTTATGCCAAATTGATAGGTGCATGATAGGATAATTTATTATAAAAAGGTCTGCAGTAGTAATAAACACTTAGAATTACATGTAAATCACTAAGAAATCTATTTACAATTTCTCTTCTTTCATACAGGGCAGAGCCAGCATCCCCAGCTTTGAGTGAACAAGAATTTGAAGAAATTTTCCAGAGGAATAAAACCGTCTCAAGTAGTGCTATATCCAGAGCTGTACAAGACGCTAGTGCAGGTAAGTTTGTATGTCTTTATGTATGTCTTTTACCTACCCGTTATCCACACATGCTCTATTGTGATTGGTCAATGAACGCTTCTGAAATGTAAGGATGTGAAATTTTTGGAAAGCTCTTTGATTCTTTAATGTGATCAACTTTTGTATTCTGGTAACTTAACTTTTTGTATAAACTACATGCACATGTTCATATTCATTTTAGTACAAAAAATGATAGTCTCAAGCCCGATGCTATAAAGACCTTTTAAATTAATTCAGCTAATTCTGGGGAAGAAATGTTATTTGTCTACATACCCTATCAATATTAAGGTCAACATAGAAAATATATTAATTTTGACAAAGGTGATAGCTTAACCAAGTCTGATTGAGCCAAGCATTTTATTCAGTAAGATCATGTTATATTGAGAGCTTCTTATGAAAATGTGCATGTTTACATAACAAGGTCAGGAACAGGAACAACAATCATGAGCTCATATTATTACTTTTATGCAAGTGTGAAACAAGAAAAAAAAAAGATATAAAGGGATCATGACATCCAAATTACAGGCATCCCTCCTTTTGTTTGACGGTCACACTATCACATTCATGTATGTGGCTATAACTTGATATGCATTATCCACCATCAAACCGTCAAGGTGAAGGTGATGAATTCAAGGTCAAACACTGAGTAGGTGACACACATGTTTATGAACAGTTTTCTTTTCATTCATGGAGCACAATTTTTGCCAATCTCAATGTACATGTACATGTATTGCACATTAACTTGCTCTTGTAGGAGAATTTGCCAGTGCCATTGAGACTTTAGTTACGGCTATCTCGCTCATCAAGCAGTCAAAGATCGCTAGCGATGACCGATGTAAGATCCTCATTAGCTCCCTACAAGACACACTACACGGAATAGAGGAGAAGTCATATGGATCTAAGTAAGCTTTTTGATAAAATCACTTACATGTATATTCTTTGGTTTTCGTGGGTACAGGATTCTGGTTGGTCACATGTAAATTCTGTGAATCGTGATGTGATTCTCGGAAAATTTGCACATGTGTCAGCCAGAATTACACACCCTTAAACACCGAAAGTAAGGACAGTCATTACTTACATGTATATTTACATTCGTACTAAATATTAGATGTTAGAAATCAACATCACTTATACTGTGAGTTACAGCGTCAAATGTATCGTAACTTTTGTAATTCTCTAAATATTCAAAAGATAAATGTGATGTCACAATAGGCAACCAGAATTACATGTATTGGGGTATGGTTCTACTTGCCCAAGGGGCAATTCAACATGGGAAATCTACTATTAATGTAAATACATGTATAAAGTAAATAAATCTACTTATGCTGTATGAGTGCATGCTCACATTCCATAGAAAATTTGAATGACATCTGATATTGGAAGTAACACTATATGATGGAAAAGTCTTGTATTATCTCTGTTTCAATGAATTTTTAACCATCTCAGGAGCAGCAGCAGAAGGTCACGATCTCGAGAGCGAGATAGAGAGAGGAAAGAGAGAAGTCGCAGTCACAGATCTCGGAGCCGAGATAGAGAGAGGGAATACAGGGAGAGAAGCAGGGAACGAGATCGTCACTACGAGGCAGAATCCTCGTCGTCTTCATCAAGATCTCATCGAGACAGAGACAGGGAACGAGACAGAGATAGGGAAAGGGAATACAGCAGTCGAAGACATTGAATCTTCAGGTAATGTGTAAATAGGGCTTAGCCGTAGAGTATAAGTTGTCTTAAGGAAATTAGTAAGAAATTTATATTATGCAATTTTTTTATGTTGGTAAAATTGCTATGCACTTGATGTGCTCGTTTCCAAAATTGGATGGAAGGATTAGAAGGCTCCTGTCAAAGACTTCAGGTACCAGTTGACTACATTCATTTCAAACAGTATTGCTACAAGTTAAAAGTCTGAGATGTGCAAATTTTGATTTTTATCATCCAAGGTAAGTGCATATATATATGTCCGATCTCTTAAATTAAGGTTTTTTTCTTGGGAAACATATTCATAAAGCTTACAAAATATTGCATTTTTCTTCCAGATGATCTTATAGAATAAAAGGGAAATCAGACCTGGATTGGTGTAGTAGAATTAAAGTCCCCCTTCAAAATCTGGATCAACAAGAAAATTTTGTTTAGCTGAAAATTTATTGTAGTATAGAAAATATAGGAATTTATTTGTCATAGATTTACATTTCTGAATTACTGGTCTCGGTTTTGAGGATCATGTTCACACCTTACTCCTAAAAACATTATATTCACGTACTTGTCAAGAAAATGAGAATCGTTGTTTTTCCCATATATATTTTCAGTCCCCTACCGGCAACACCGAAGGGGACTCTTTTTTTTTAATTTTTTTATGTCTTTGTCAAATCTTAGAAATCATTTTGCTTATACATTACGTAGAGAATAACCGGGCTTAAAAGATTAGGGGACTGGTGAGAAAAAGTTTGTACATTAATGACGGAATAAATTTTAGAATCGCACCCAACATCCCCCTTTTTTAGGAAAAAATGATAAATGCGCAAAGAATAAATAATACATAGCCATCGTCATGTTTTCTTTTCTGAGCAACAAAACAATATTTTTCTAGAAAGTATACATGTAATAATCGGTATAAGTTGCTAACCTCAATATCATTAGAGTTATTCTATTTTACACATTTTTAAGGTAAAACTTTTTCCATCTTCTTTCCATTTCCAAGTTTTTTTTACTGAGTTTTCAACAGTATGTTGATAATTGATACTTGGCATATACTTGTATTAGTAAATATGGTCAGATATGGTTGCAAGTTTTTAAAAGTAACTCAAAGTTCAAGGTCAAAAATCTTGTCCATGTAAAAAAAATAAAATGCTTATTTACAAAAGAATGTATGCTTTATAAATTAACCTCTACTTAAATATTTTTATGTAATTGCTACAAGAGTGATTAATCACAAGGCTTCCTTTTAGTATTTAAATTTATTTTGGCCATTTCTGATATTTTCACAAATTTGGATTAAAATTTAGCCCCTTTTGTTGGCATTATGTATAGTTTTACAGCATTGAAATGCTGTGTAAGTTGTATTATTGAGTGCAATGCTGTAAATATGAAATATTTTAGACATAATTTAGCTCACCTGGTTGAACTTGAATGAGGTTATGCTATACCCCCACGCATCTGAGTCCGCGTCCGTGTCTGCGTCCCCTTCCGCATCCGGTCAAGAAGTTTGGGGTAGCTCAGTATTTGGCAAAGTACTGATGTTACAGTAACTAAACTTGCACAAGTGATTCATCTTGGGATGCTAAGGGGAACCCATGCATTGGATGTTGCATCTGACCTACATTTTCCTTTTTGAGTGACTTGGTTAAGAAGTTTAGGGTACTTGTAGCTGAGTATCTGATAAAGAAGGGATGCTACAGTAACCAAACTTGCACCAGTTATTCATTTTAGGATGTTGAGATGGACACATCCATCGGACACAGCATCTGACCTACTTTTTCCACTTAAGTGATTTTGCTTTTAAAAGCCAATATTGAGCTAAGTTTAAGTGCTACATGTACCAAACTTGCATATGGGATGTAATTTCATCAATTGACCTTAACCTATTTTTCAGCTTGAGTGATTTTGCCTTTAAAAGCCAATATTGAGCACAGTATAATTGCTACATGTACCAAAATTGCATATTGAATGTATCTTTGATCCAACTTTCATAAAATGACTATAACCTATTTTTGCCGATCGACTGATTTTGCGAATAGTATCCAATATTGAGCAAAGTATAATTGCTACATGTACCAAACTTGCATATTAGATGTATCTTTGATCAAACTTTCATAAAATGACCTTGACCTACTTTTTTCTGCTTGAGTGATTTTGCCTGTAAAAGCAAATTTTGAGTAAAGTATAAGTGGTACATGTACCAAACTTGCATATTGGATGTATCTTTGATCAAACTTATAAGATGACCTTGACTCCTTTTTTCTGCTTGACTGATTTTGCTCTAAAGCCAATATTGAGCAAAGTATAAGTGCTACAATTTTCAACCTTGCAAATTGGATGTGTCTTTGATCAGACTTTCATCTTTGATCAGACTTTCATGAAATGACTTTTGCCTACTTTTCTTTTTTTCCGCTCGAGTGATTTTGCTTTTAAAAGCCAATATACATGTACGTAGAAATATGTCAAAAATTGAATTTTGCTGCCGCAAGGTGAGCTTCATAATCTGCTACTATCTATGTCTAATGTAAATACATTTGTATTCAGTTTGGCAGAGAACCACTCTTTGATTTTATGTCACTGTGACCTATATTTCATTCTTAATTTTATCTTTGCAATCCCTGAATTATTTAGGTTGATGTTTTCTTTTTGTTTTTCATTCATATAATTTTTTTTCATTCATTTATGAATTTATTTAAATTCTTATACATTATTTTAAATTAACAGAGTTGATATTGATCTTTTAGAATGAAAAACCCATAAAATATCGCGCGATCTGTTCATGAAAAAAAATCAGAAGATAAACCCCTAAAAATGAATACTTGTAAGTATTTATATACATGTATGATAATGATGAACTGACTTATTGTTTTTTTTTTTTTTTTTATATCTACTATTTTATTGTTATCGTAATTTTTTGAAAGTCTTTCATTCCAAATTTACCCTGAAAGTGCCAAAAAAGTCCATGTGTTCATTTGTTTTGATACATTGTATCATGTTTTACACAGCCTTTACAAATATGGATCGTACATGCAATATGAATTCCATGAAAATTTTTATAATATTTTTATTTTGTTATATGCATGCTTGCCTGTGATATGTACATTCAAATATGTGCGCATTTATTTATTCCATACATATCAGTTCAAAAGTAGATATTATGATTATTGACATTTCTATATCGGAGTCAAAAATAGATTTATGTATGTACAGTACTCCCACTATTGAATCGTCATTACAATGTGCCATGTCTTTGTTTGTTTCTTACTAACTCTCAAGACTTGAAAGAAATATCTTTTCTGATGAATTCTGAAGAATTCTTTACCTAGATATGTAAGCTATTGATGTACATGTATCATGAGAATTGACAAATTTAACTGTAAACACCTCCGTCGGCAAAAAGATTAACTTATATACATGTACATGTACATTTGTTCATAAGCATGTTTGCTTCTTCATGCTTTTGAACTATAAAAGTTGTTCTGTATACAAAATATGTAGGGAAGGTGTTTAAACTTGATCCATCCTTTAGAATTTCATGTGGATACGATACTAAGACATCCTGATGTTGCATTTTCCTGTTTTAGCCATGATTGTGTCATAATTAGTTACATAATTAGATATTTTAGATTTTAAGATCTTAACCATAAAATTTTCCAAGTAATAGAAATATGTAATACTCTTTACAGCTGCAGACCATGTATACAAAGTGGATATCCATAAGATGTTTTAAGATTATTGTTTTGTAAGGCCAAGAAAAAAAACCAAAAAGAATTGGTTCTCGGGCCCCGTCACATATGTATTTTATCCCAGTATTTAAAAAAAAATTCGTAAATTCCGGAATTTTCCATCCGTTTTTATTTCAACTTTATCGTGTTTAAACTGCATCTTCAAAGTGTTTGTATTTATTGAATTGCAATAGAAAGATCATCATGACATTGACATGAGAGAGGACTGAGCTGTAAGTGGAAACAAAATACATTTCAAGAAAAAAAAAACCAAGAAATAAAGAAAAAACTAGTCTAACTATCATATGTAAAAGCCAATTTGTAGTTGTTTTAAAAATGTTATTATGGTCAAAGAAAAAAAAAAAGACCTGCCTGCTGCATATGATTTGAAAAAAAATTTGGCCTGAGAACCAACTTTTTTTTTCGCTTGGCCTAATATCTAATTTGATTATTTTGTTTTTCAGCAGTTCGTTCAGGGTACCCTATTCTTCAAGAGTTTTAATGTCCTTCTTTAGAATTAAGTTTGCTAGTATGTGTGATGTCATGTTTATATTTGTTTTAACTTACGGTCAAATACAGGTTTATTTTATTCCAATGTCCTGCAAATCATAACATCTCAAAACTTAAACAATTTTCTTTGAATATTCTCTTCCAAAATTGTCATATGTTCCGAAGAGAACATTTCTGAAACAAATGACTATAGATTTGTTAGGTATTGTTTTGTTGATGTACATGTAAATTCAAACAAAATCTTGCCTGTATATTGACTAGATTATAGAATACATGAAGTTACTCAAGTTTGATTTTGTCTGCCTTTGGGAATTACGCTTAAATTTTGCTTTTAACTTTTTGAACGCAACTAAATGCAAAGATTTAGGGAAAGCAGGTAATTGAATGTTTGTGAGGGATTTGATTCAGTGAGTATGCATTTGCAAAAAACTGAAAAGAAAACAATCTACAAAGTTTGATTTCATTTCAACATTTTTCAAATATTTCTGACTTTGTATTTCAAAAGTTGAAATCTTCCTAGAGTAACAGCATGTATTGTAAACATTAGTTTTATTTTAAAATAAACATTTCATTGTGTTTTAATGTGTGCAAAGCAGTCTACAGGGACTACTTTGTCATCTGTCCATCTTACTGTCTGTCTGCCGGATAGTCAAACTTTTACAAAAGTAGTTTTAACTTCATTATGATAAGACATGTAGTTTTAAGACATTTAGTGGATAAGTTCTGTTTGAAGCTTCAAAATTGAGCAGGCAGCTTTTGTGCTCTTGAACAATTTAGTTTTACTTAGCTATCCATGTATATCATTATCATGCAGTCTTATAGTTCTCCCCTGTATTTGCAGCTGTCTGAAATTTCAAATTTTAATAATTTAAAAAAAAAGTCACTGTAAAATGGTGATTTGCAATTTTTAGCTCGACTGCACTTTAGTGCAAAAGAGCTATTGCAATACCCCCGGCGTCCGCGTCCGCGTCCGCGTCCGCGTCGTCCCAACTAGATGATAAGGTAAATGTTAAGATTACACATTTACCTTTCCTATCTTCATATTCTGTTGGTTTTTTTTTGTTGCAAATGTTTAATTATACATCATTTAATATATCCAGATGAGGATATAGCCCCTGGGGTTGGGATTTTTAAAATTATTTCAAATGATAAGGCAAATGTTGAGATGATAAGGTAAATGTTAAGATAGCAATAAAGTCTTTAAAAGCCAATATTGAGCAAAGTATAAGTGCTACATGTACCAAACTTACATATTTGATGTATCTTTGATCAAACTTTCAAAAAATGACCTTGACCTACTTTTTTCCGCTTGAATGATCCAATATTGAGCAAAGTATAAGTGCTACATGTACCAAACTTACATATTTGATGTATCTTTGATCAAACTTTCAAAAAATGACCTTGACCTACTTTTTTCCGCTTGAATGATTTTGCCTTTAAAAGCCAATATTGAGCAAAGTATAAGTGCTACATGTACCAAACTTGCATATTGGATGTATCTTTGATCAAACTTTCATAAAATGACCTTGACCTACTTTTTTCCGCTTGAATGATTTTGCCTTTAAAAGCCAATATTGAGAAAAGTATAAGTGCTACATGTACCAAACTTACATATTTGATGTATCTTTGATCAAACTTTCAAAAAATGACCTTGACCTACTTTTTTCCGCATGAATGATTTTGCCTTTAAAAGCCAATATTGAGCAAAGTATAAGTGCTACATGTACCAAACTTGCATATTGGATGTATCTTGGGTTAGACTATTGAAATATGACCTTGACCTACTGTCATGCATTCTTAGATCAGTCCAGTAATTGCCATATTACCAAGAAAAAAACATGCAACTATTTCAACATACAAGGTATGTATTGAGAACTTGATAGCATAACTTTCCATGTCTGATGATTCATGGTTTCGTTTAGGATTTTCCTATATATATGCAGTGTTCTGCATCTCAAAGAGTGTGGGCTTTTTTCAGCTCATATGAGCAAAGCGTAAGTGACCTTTTGTCATAGTGTATCCTCTGTCATTGGTTCACCATAAACTAATTTTAATTTATAACTTTAAATTTTTTATGTGACTTGATATATGTTGTTGCCTGAGAAAGGGAGTTTAAATAAATTGGCTGTCATGAGAGATATTATGCTATGCAGTCGAGCATTAGGTGACTCTGGCAACTATTTTTACATGGGTAGATAGGAGAGTAACAGTTCATAAGACATTGGTTTACATGATAAAACAAACAAGACAGAGTGTTGTACAGGGGAGAACTGTAACGGCTATAAAAAGTATGTTCATTTAGTAAGGATTTACAGTGATGTCTGTGAAATGTAATATCGAACATACATGTCAACACGGTGTCAAGTTTTTCCTGTTTAAAAACATGGAAACAAAGAGAAAAAATTCTTTCCCAGGATTTTGTCTAGGTTAGATGTTAATTTACATGTATAAAAACTAGTTCATATGGCAGCACTGTAAGTCAAAATAAATTGCTACATTCGTTGTACTTTGTGTTCATGGAAGTTTGTATAACTTTCAAGAATTCTGATGATTATTGATTACACATATAAGTGACATAAGTATTGAATTTCTTTAAAATTGTTTTATGATCTGTGAATATTTCTGCCATGTAGAAATTCACATTAAAATAATGGTAACTTTAATATTCATTCACGGTACACTAAATCCCTGTTATAGTTGCATGCATTCATTAGAATATAAACATTATGTAAGTTAGAAATTGAAAGAAAAAATCTGCACATTCAAAGTGCATCTACTCTTTCAATTGACCCTTCCGAACGCGGGAAAAATTAAAAAAATTCCATGACATCACAATGCAATTTCGATGTTTGACCAAGGTTTGAAGCTTGTTTGTCCGAGGTAAACGCATGGTAAAAGCATTGTGACGTCACGAAAATTTTTTTCCCTCAATTGGAAGGGTCAATTGCCCAGTATTTACCTGTATGCATGTAATATATGAGGCTGATATTCGAAAAGGTTGATTTGCAGATTTAGCATAAGGAACGTCACATATCACATTAGACATCTGTCTGTTCATGTACATGTATCTGTCCATCTGTTCATCCATTTACCTCTGTGTAATGACCTTAATTGATAAGTATGAATTTCAAATGTCTTAATGGAAGTTTTCTCAGAGTCAATATGAAGGACAAGAAGCAAGACTTAGTCTGAAATGTAAAGTGGCAATACTTGAATTATCTCAATTGTTATTATAATGTATATGTATTAGCATGTTTGTAGAAGGTAAGTAGATGATAAATGAAAAAAAAAAATAATAATAATAAAAAAAAACAAAAAAAAAAAAAAAGGAGAAAAAAATGAAAGCAAAGTAAATTGAAAATATGCATTTATTCAGTTTGCGGAATTTCGGTTTGATAATGTTATTTCCCAGTTTAAGTATTGTTTCCGTAAAATTAGATGACGTCATAATCAGTCTACGTCAGAACCCAATCTCGTATGGGAAGTAACTCTGGTTTTCAAAAATACCAAATAAAAACAATGAAAAATGACAAGCATAAAGTATACAGTATGTGACTTCAATTGAAAAATATGTAAATGGATTTCTAATTTATCTGATTATCAAGAGAAGTTTTAGTTTAAAAAAGAATTGATTATGTCTTTATGTTAAAAATGGGGAAGGGAGGGATGATTCTAATTAATACAGTGTTGGAATGCATATGCAGTATAAGTGGAAGGATGTGAAAGAGAAACATGTGTAAGTGAAACATGAATTTAAGATATTGAATGGTGTGGTGGATTTTGCTGATCTCTTTTTGTTTGCAATATATTTTCAATATCAAGTTTGTAGGATAAGCCCTATAGATACTCTTATCATATACCCTCAGAAGGTATTCATTTGGTATTATATGAATGAAAAATTACTAGATTAAAGAGGTTGAAAGAAAACCAAAATATTAAATTTTTTCTTCCTCTTGATTTCATTTGGCATTTTGTACTTCAAGGACTAAACTGTACACCTGAAGTTACTTACAAGTGTTCATAATATGCCTTCTAATTATTATATGTATGAAAGAAGGAATTTGTTTAAATAGTGAGAGGGGGAGTATTTTCTAGTAGAAAAGTTTTATGTCCAATTTGATGTATAGAAAAAAAAAGAACTGGAATGAAATTGAAAATGTGTGTCAAATATCATGAACATGTAGAGAATTCATTTATAAAATGATATGAAGTAAATAATGATCTGTTTTGATTTCTAAAAGTATATAAAGATTGGTTTGAATGAAAGTGTGAAAATCAATGTAGGTGCAAGAGTGTGTAGCAAGAAAAATAACATGAATTTGTTGGAAAAAGAAAAAAATATTTTCATGAAAATATGTATTAACATGATGAGAAATGTGGAAAACATAAGTAAAAGGGTCCATCATACTTATTAAAATATGATTGGCAGATTTGAGAGAGCATCTTTGATTGGTAGATTTGAGAGAGCATCTTTGATTGGCAGATTTGAGAGAGCATATTTGATTGGCAGATTTGAGAGAGCATCTTTACTTGAATACATGTTGTCTGTACATCCATTCATTAACTGTCATGATTGATTTAGATTTATTCATTTATACCAGTCAAATTTACTATTTTAAATCATTTCATTTATTAAATTTCCATCAGCTTTCTATATATTTCATTTATACAATTTAATTAATGTATGTCTTAAGGAAATCTTTTTTGAATCTCCGGGGCTATATATAGAAGAGAAAGTTTCTGACTTGTACATGTGTAATGATATTTCAAAAAAAGATGTTGGGAAGGGTGCAGAATCAAATAAGGTTGGAGACAAAATGAAATACAAATGAATATCATTCTATTCAGTTTGATTATATATGAACTTAGTGTTTTTGCAACTGGTTTTTTTCAAAATTGTATATCTTTATGGCATTTTGTTTGTTGAGAAATTGTGAAATCTAGTGTGCAAATGCTCATTTCACTCAAAACAGCTAAAAAAATTATATTGGCTTTCAAATTTTACATTTTCCTATAGGGCATATTTTATGTATAAGCTAAGGGCCCATGTAATGGTGTATATATAGATACAAGTAAACCCACTTTTAAATATATATACAATGTATATATCTTTGAATTGAATTTCCCAAATATATGGTGAGACAAAATACCTAGTTGTATGGGTAAAAAAAAAAAAAAACGCTTGAAAATGTTGGCTTGACTATTTAAACATGTTAGATCGTATACTGTAGTATTTGCTCATAATGCTGTATAAAGAGTTCAACGTTCTTGAACACACATCGGTTTGAATGAAAATTAGTTCACAATCATATTTTGTGTTCTCTAAGTGTAGTTTCTGTTCTCTATGGCACGCTTATATAGCTTCCGAAGTGAATGCGACGTAAATATGTAATCAGTAATTAGTGTGAAAGTTGCATGGATGCAACATGTGCAATTAATGTGAAAGTTGCATGGATGCAATTAGTGTGAAAGTTGCATGGATGCAATTAGTGTAAAAGTGGAGTGGATGCAATTAGTGTGAAAGTGGAGTGGATGCAATTAGTGTGAAAAGTGGAGTGGATGCAATTAGTGTGAAAGTGGAGTGGATGTGATATGACCACTTGCATAAAATTGGGAATGGTCTGATATTTGTAGGGTTGATTTTCTGAAGAAATCTCAATTGTTTGTTTTAATCATTCAGCTTTGACATTCAATAATCTATATTTATCATAAACTGTTGTTTATCTTCACCATCCAATCAAAATGATTGTCTCTGAAAAGTTGCTTATCTTCACCATCCAATCATAATGATTGTCTCTGAAAATGTTGCTTATCTTCACCATCCAATCATGATGATTGTTTCTGAAACCATGGAGACTTAATTTTTAAATGTGTCTGATTTACCAATACTTCTAGTGGATGTGCTACACATAGTATCGGAGAATTGTTGCATATACTCTAAACCTTTGCAATCACTTGAAAATATGAATTAAGTTGCATTGAAGTTGTTATTTTGATCACTAGCAAGTAGCTTTGATCTTATGGTATTAGATAATTGATATGTGAAGGTATTTTTTAAGTTTGTGTTAAATTGTATGAGCTTGCATTTTATTTATGATTTCTTGTCAGCAAATAATTGTAAATAATCATATTCAAATCTGATGAAGCTTTCCTGTTATGAAAAGAAAACTTCTGTCCCTCGATTTGTATTGTATTAAGATCTGCAAGCTTCATACAATTTTCTCTATGAAATAGTAGAATATTACTTGTATTTTACAAAATTATGTTTATGTTGGTTTACATATATATATATCTTGTAGAGTTATTTTAAAATTGTAGAGTTCCGATGGTAAGTACAAAATTTATGATATTTGTCCACTCACCTCAATATGTTCTTCTTTTCTGTTTTAGGTTTTGTTACCATATGGATGACCTTGACCTTTGTTCGACCTTTAGAAGGTTCGACCCTGAAAATTTTGTCTATATCGTCTTGTGTATTTTCATGGTAAAAGATGTAAAATATCTTCTGTAAATATAATAGTGGCAACATAATATGTCATGGAAAGAAGAGTAAGCAGAATGGAATTCTGGAAATCAGCTTTTGAAAGTGTCAACGTTTGGAGGATTACAGAAGAGGAGAAAAGAAGAGGAAGAAGAGGAAAGATTTCCATTGAGAGTTTCATCTATCAAGTCATCTACATCATCATTTTTATCGTCCTTCAGTCTTCGAAATTTCGTCCGTCAGTGAAAAAAGTGGTGTTCTCATAATTTGTGCATTCGTTGTGCTGAAAATTTTTTACATGGAATCTTATGGAATACCAGTAGACATATTCATTGTGGAATTAGGAAGTGCGATTTTATGTAGACTAATTTTTATTTCAGAGCAGAAAACTTCAGTCTTTTATTTTTTGTTTTGTTTTTTTTTTTTTTTTTCTCAATGTCCTATTAAAAAAATCAGACTCACATAATTTGGTGTATGTTTCTAATTTCAAAAGGAATGAAAATAGGTTCTAATAGAGCAGGTCAGATTTAACTTATAACTCCAAATTCTCTAATGAATCAGGAGCTATCCAGGCATCACTTTGTCTAAGTCGGTCCATCCTTACTTCAAATGGCTCACAATTCACCTTTTGGACAAAAAGGTCATGTAGTATTTTGAGTCATCTTTCAGCGATTCCGTCATGAGTCATGTTGTATTCTTCTTGACAGATCTTTTCTGGTTCACAGCTAAGAATGTCTTCTTGTCCGTCATGATTGACCTAATTCTTGGAAAACATACTTGTAATGAATATTTTACATGCATTTGATCTTCTTGATTTTAAGGTTTGCTCGATATGTACTGAAGTTGTGAAATGAGATTAAGGGTCAAGGTCACTTATCATGTTCATAGTTTTTAGCTTTGAAAGGATTCATGCACATGGGGATGTTACTGCCCAATATTATATCCAAGGACTCTGCTTTATACTAATGAGCTAGTTTTCAGCTAACGGATATTGCCTCAAAACTTTTTTGAAACAATAGCTCAAAGACAAATTCTAACTGGCAGATTGTATAGTTTGTTAGACATTTACTAGCCTGGAAAAAAAATCTGGTAGCACCAGGCTAGGGAAGAGTATAAGCCAAAGGTCATGTGCCTGCCCATTCAAAGTCGAATATATTCAAATGACCAATCTGCTTAGTAAATTCCGTCTTTTCGATTTTACAGTCCTAGGTTCGATTTGTGCAGGTATGTGACGCAAAAGTATTGTGACGTCATTAAATTCCTTTGAAAACGTCATATATATGTAACCCTGTTTCCCTGAACTTCGTGCTGGGTTCCATAGAATTTGATGACGTCACAATGCAGATACCTGCACAAATGGGAAGTAACTCTCTATTTCGAAAAAAAAAAACCCGAAACAGAGCCGATGATGAGAAGTCTGACAGTGACTGATTTGCCCAAAATTGTTTTTGGACATCTTCGTTAGCCAATGTTTCCGATTCGCTTTACTTGGTCCGCCTTTGAAGGTTCTTGGCACTTCGCACGTGCCCAAAACTGCCCATCAAATAATATTTAATTGAATCCGTACAAATCTGATTTCAGATTTTTTAAAAATGTGTGAAATAGTCAACTTGTGAGCTTACTGAAAAGAAGCATCGGTAAGCGAAGATGGTGTTCGCATTTCGTTTGGACTTTATCTCAAATTGCGTATCTAGTTGGTCACGAATAGTGAACGATGTAAACATTATAAGTGAATGAAATGATCTCCAACGAGACTTTAAGGCAGCCACTTGTGTCGTACACAAGAAGACCATAAACACTACAGAGGGACGAGAAGACATACACTGCCACTGTGATACATAGAAGTTTTAAGAACCAACGATACAAAGGAAAACCTAGACGATTTAACAAAACTACAACAAACGATGTGGTTGTCCGGATTACATATGCCAAACATTCACAATTCACCCGACTATTTGTGGGGGTTTGGTTGGGTCCTTTACATACCCTGAGATCAATTCCTAGAAAAAATTAAAACCACATCTTAAACTCTCGTTTCTTTTCTCTTTACTCTTTCCTTAAGGCACGACAGCTTCCATATTTAAACACCGCCCCCCCCCCCTTCTTTACCCCCTCAATATCTTAAGTTTCAACAGAATTTCAGCATTAAGATATATATCATTATTTTCTACAGATATTTCTGTTCACGATCATAACCCACTCCCACTTGTCATTGATTATACTTGCATTTAGCCGCAATTAATCCAAAAACATGAAATGGAGTCGAAACCTTCACTCTACGTTATCCTTAGCATGCGTAGTATGTTGGTTCGAGTTGTCATCCTTGCCGGGTAAACTCGATTTAAAACATGGGAGCTGTCATGCCTTGTAAAAGGATAAAGAGAAGAGAAAGGGCGTTTTAGAAGTGTTATAGTTTTCTCTCTAGGAGTCTGGTGCCTGTGCCTGAGATTAGGACTGCCGTGTTAGAGACCGAGGCTGTATATGTGACGTGTTTCTGTTTGAACTCTTTGATACGATATGTGGAGTTGGACAACCATAACAATATGCTGCAATGGCTGTCCTGTAACATTGCTTTCATGGCCAATCATAATGTATAACCATAACCTGTTTAATGTATTGAGGAAGTTTTTTGTCAATAATAACACTTGTACTATTTTGGGTATATATTCTACAAAAAGACAGTCGTTTGTAGAAATTTATCGGTCTGTAAATCTAGATTGACTATACAATTACGTAAGTATGCGAAACTCGAAGCAAGGATATCGTGCAATAGCATCAGGAATTTCAAGGTCGTACCTGTGTGAAAAAAGGCTATTTCGTGAACACAAAGTAACTAAATTTTTACAGCCAGTAAACAAGATATAGTTTGACTACTGGAAATCGGTGTGTAATAAGTCGTCATAATTCGCTCGCCTGGACGGAGCACTGGTGTCGGCACCCGTGTTCCCCAAAACATCTGGGCTACTTCTTTTGAACTTTGACCTACTACAGAAATAACCTGGGCCATACGTGTAGCAAAATGGGGGGGGGGGGTCAATGTGCATTCCTTATGACAAAAACTCATTCGATACAATTAATTTAGGCCTGGTGACTTTTACTTTGTACTTTGACCAACAAAAAATGAACCATTCGGAGACGGGGCTCTGATTTTTCCCCGTGTGGATTCTTCATGATAGTTTTCGAAATGCTGCGTAGTGTTTTAAGCCCCTGTCACACCTACACGTTCTGGTATGCCGTTCGTACTACGACTACCAAAATTGCACGAAACGTGGAGCGAACGTAGTCTGGACGCAGGGAACGTAGTAACTCGCTGATACGTGTTGAGATCGTAGTAAGGACGCCGACGAATATGACCGTACGCCGAGCCACTGAACTGTTCAAAACAGCGCTGAGGACAGAACGTGTTAAGGACTACTTGCGAACGTATTTAGAACTTCACTGACGTATTGAAAACATGTTGCGAACAAAGCAGGATCGTAGTACTTACGGACTGCTAAAACTTTTAGACTGAAAGGACTCGCTACTAACGTGTTATGGACGCAAAAGGAACTGGAGCCGTCAATTATTCTTTTTGAAAGCCCTTTCGAGTGAAAAAAAATGCCACGTTCTCACTGCGATCATGAAAATTTTGAGGACTTCAATGACGTATAGTAATAGTTTAAACATATTTATTCGTCACAATAATATTATACTTGAATACATTTGGTACAAAGTATATATGAAAGGATAAGAAAAAAAGCTTAAAGCTTGTATGTTTAGGTTATTTAGTACAGTTTGCATCCACACGGATATCTTTTTCAGACACATTGTTTGTTGTTTAGACTTTGTCATCGGTTAAATTTACAATAGGAGCTCCAATCATTCATGAAATTCTGACATTGATACCAGGTCGTTGCTCCTTGCTTATACGGCGATGAACCTGAACAGATTTAGTCTGACTTTAAATCGAAACTTAGCATTTATAGATACTAGTGTATTCGACATACAATCGAATTTTTGATTTTTGTTACTAACGAACTATAAAGGCCACCCGTGTAAACAGCAAAATCCCATGATTTTCAAAATTCTAAAATTGTAGTAGCTTTTAACAAGTGATTATTCCGCATACCTTTATAGCTCCTGATATATTCTCCTGTTTTCTTTAAAAATTGAAAACACACCATATGTATTGCTGCATTGAATCTCGTGAAGTCTGCCTGGAGTTACTTGAAGTGAACAGAAATAACTTTGGAACCCTGCCAAAATGATACCCAGATGACATCGCAAAAAATAGATAAAATTTTGTTGTTTTTAGAAGGCAAGTAGTATAAGACTCCCCGATAAGGTAGGTTAGGAAACCGCACGTGCTGTAATGACGTCTTGATGACGTCAGTATTATAACGTCAGGTATACAATGACTTCAGTATTATGACGTCAGATATACAATGACGTCAGCATTATGACGTTGTCTTCACTATGACGTCAGTTTTTGACGTCAGATATACAATGACGTCAGTATTATGACGTCAGTTATACAATACGTCAGTATTATGATGTCGTCTTCACTATGACGTCAGTATTATGACGTCAGATATACAATGACGTCAGTATTATGACGTTGTCTTCACTATGACGTCAGGTATACAATGACGTCAGTATTATGACGTTGTCTTCACTATGACGTCAGTATTACAATAGCTTTACTATGACGTCAGTATTATGACGTCGCCTTCACTATTACGTCATTTATTCTGCACCTGCAGCTTTGACTTTGAAACGACCTTTCGTGTCAACGGCACGCACTGGCAGCTTGCCAGAGAACTTTCTAGAACATATGCATTTGAAACGACCTTTCGTGTCAACGGCACGCGCTGGCAGCTTGCCAGTAAGAACTGTGTAGAAGTGTCAAGAACCTATGACGTCATTTTATTCTGCACCTGCAGCTTTGACTTTGAAACGACCTTTCGTGTCAACGGCACGCGCTGGCAGCTTGCCAGTTAGAACTTTCTAGGATATATGCCTTTGAAACGACCTTTCGTGTCAACGGCACGCGCTGGCAGCTTGCCAGTAAGAACATTCTAGAAGTGTCAAGAACATATGACGTCATAAAAGTCGGTCATCTGGAATCCTGCCAAGAAGTATGTCGTCATCGATAGAACACTGTAGAAAAAATTGTTAGTACAATAAGGTCAGGCACTTGACTACTTAGCAAGAACATGTTAGGTAATATATAACTGACACGTGTCCGTCCCGTTCAAAGTTAGAGTCAAGGTCATGGATGTAAAACTCAAGGTCATAATCAAGGTCAAATGACATGTGATCACGTGATCAGTCACGTGACCGAATGTTCTTGAATTGCCTATGTATATATAAACCAAATAAGTCACTGTAGAAGAAGTCAATGTCGTTGTCGGTCATACTCAAGCTAAAATGAATTTCAAACACGTGATTGATCACGTAATCGAATGTTCTCGAATTTCAATAGAAGCTAATTTTACCACATCTGGGTTGTAGTAGGGTGCACAAAGGTGTTTAAAGTACAAATTAGGATGTACTTTTGCATGCAAAATGTGCATATAAGTGTGCAAAAGGTGCACAGTAATGTGCAAAAGGTGTACAATTACGTGTAAAATATACACAATTTTGAGCAAGATGTGCACATTAAAGGTTCTAAATGTGCACATTTAGGTACAGAAAGTGTACAATAGGTTGCAAGATGTGCACATTAGGGTGCATGATTTGCACACTTGGATACAGAATGTGCAAAATAGTGTGCAAGATGTGCAGATTAGTGTGCTAGATGTGCACATTTGGGTGCAAGATGTGCAGATGGGTGTGCAGAATGTGCACATTAGTGTGCAGAATGTGCACATTAGTGTGCAGAATGTGCACTTTAGTGTGCTAGATGTGCACATTTTGGTGTAAGATGTGCACATAAGTGTGCTAGATGTGCACATTTAGGTGTAATATGTGCACATAAGTGTGCAAGATGTGCACATAAGTGTACAAAATGTGCACATAAGTGTGCAAAATGTGCACATAAGTGTGCAGAATGTGCACATTCATTTGCAAGATGTACACATTAAAAGTGCCAGATGTGCACATTTAGGTGCAAGATGTGCAATTTAAAGTGCAAGATGTGCATAAAGGGTTCAAGATGTGCAGATGGATGTGCAGAATGTGCACATTAGTATGCAGAATGTGCACATCCACGTGCAGATGGTCCACATTGATGTGCAGAATGTGCATATATCACTGCAAGAAGTGCTTATTTGGGTGCTGGATCTGCACATAAAGGTGCAAGATGTGCATATTAGTATGCAAGATGTGCACATTAATGTGCTAGATGTACACAGTTGGTTGTACTCAAGTGTACAATGTTCACTTTTAGGGTGCACTTAAGTGCTGAATTTGAACATTAATGTGCAGACAGGTGCTGAAAGGTGTGCACTCAGGTGCTAAAAGTACAAAAGTTTACAGGAAAACGACTTGTACTACACGAATTTTTCTTGAAGTTTTCAAAGATCACATGTGGCGTATTCAACAGAATTAAATGTGATTGTTGACTCTATAAAGAATAAAAAGATCACGTGATTTTTAATACTTTAATGCAATTCAAACAAAGTTAAACACAAACTTTCAAGAACAATTTTTTTGTACAAAAAAGTCACTGTTGCATTTCTTCATTGTATTATCTGCACATTGGTTGATTTTGGTGATTGCCTTCTTCTATGCACTCGGGATGAATGGCGGCACAAATAACTTCTTTGACATCCTTTTTCATTTTTTTCTGAGTGATACGTTTCGGTTCCTTTTTCTTCTTGATAAATTTCAATGCTTTCTGTACAATTTGGGTCGCTTCAAAGTTCACAGTACCGTCACCATTTGGAATGAACTCAAACTTGAAATGTTTGGTCGGTTTATCCACAAATTCAAAATGGCCACCAAGGTTTATATCCATTCGTTCCTGAAATTTCATCAGTTGTTTAGCATCGTATTTTTGTTGTTTTTCAAGCTGTTGACGATGTTCACTTTCTTGATATCTCATAAATCATCATAGACATCAATCCCCATGCTGTGTCTTTTGTATTGTATTTCAGCAATATTTTTATGTAGCCGTTCGCATCTTTGTCTGACATCATCCTTTTTATTTTTTTCAACAGCAGCAGCATTAACAGAGCTCTTTTGACACGTCTGTTCCATTCTGAAGTTTTTGGCTGAATGAGGTAATGCGTGAACAAAGCTCCTTTTATAATGTTTAAACGTCCTTTCAGAATCCGTAGGGTAAAGTGTTCAGGTTTTCCAGAATCTAACGTTTGTCATACACGATGCGATAGTCCTTGGTCATGTCCTTGGTCATGTCCTTGGAAAATAACTTGTGATCTTTCCCGCGCACAATCTTGGAAGGGTAAGTGAGCGTGACCTTGTCGTCGTCGGTTTGACTCGATACCATGTTTTTCATCGTTTCGAAATTGATGATCTGACTGGTCTTGTAATCAAAGGTCATGTCCTTGACTTTGCACACGGTACTACCGTCGTCCAGTTGGTACGCGTAATTCTTTGGTCCGCCCGACACGAAGGTAGTGATCGTTTTCCCGCCTAATTCGTCGGTCCAATATCCCAAACTGTCTACGATGGGGGGACTCCACTTGTGATTGTCGTGTACGTAGATAATGCTGTCGGTATCAAAGTACAGAACTCTGTCGTCCAATCGGCGCAAGGCATCGTATAATTTCAAGCGTGCCAAAGCTGTAGTGTAACAGGCGATCACCACGTTTCCGAAATGAGAAGGCGGTACAAAGTTGTCGGTCTCGGTAAAGTTGGCTAAGATGAGGTCCAGTACTTCGTTCTCCTGGTTCTGAATCAGTTCTAGATGCATCACCTTCTTGGTATCGTCCTGCATTAGTTCTAATAGTTCTCTACGATCCGACAAGTACCTGTAAATGTACAAATTGTTAATAAAATACAATTTTAATAAAAGATAATACAAAATATAATTTTAGATTTAAATTCAATAAAACCTCACCTGTTCTGAGTCAGTTGCTGTCTCTGTCCAAATTTTCCCCACAGACAGTTCAGGAACATCTTGGCGATGGTGCGCAAGACCGGATTTTTTTCGACATCTCCTAGTCTTATCCCCTCTCTCCTGAACACTTCCTGGACAAACTCTATTTTCTGTTTCAAACTGACGCATTCTGGTGGGTATCCACTGGCCTCCTGCTTGATTTTCAGGAACGTGTCAATGTAACCCGTGAACAGGGTGTTGGAGGTCTCTGGAAAATTCCAAACTTCGTGGATACAGTCCATGACATATCCCATTTCCAAAGCCGTCTTGACTTCCTGGATCACCCAAGTACCGGTCAGTGCTCGTTCATTCTCGTGGTGTCGACATCGGTAGTTAGGACCTATCTCTTCCTTCATCTCCACGCAGGTGCGACAGAGGGGGAACAGTAATTTACCTCCGTAATGGTAAGGTAATACCGGAGGGTACAACTTGCGTGGTGGTATGATTCGGCATTTGACTAAGCCCGTGTATTCTCTGATGTCGTCAAAGTTCTCCGTGATAAGAACCGGATGTCCGATAGGAAAGATACTGTGCTTCAGAACAGAGGGGTAGAGGGAGCAGACATCGATGTAATGTATGTCTCCTTCGTCACAGTGGAGTCGAGTCGCATTAGTTCTACCTCCAAACAAAGCATCTCTGGGCTGTAAGGGGTCCACAATTTCCTCGGCCATTTGCTTGGCGAACGCTCCGAATTCCGGATCCTCCTTACACCGGCGATCGTACTCGTGCTCCCAAATGTGTTCCACTCTAAATCCCAACTCGTTCAAAAAGTTCTGACGGTCCTGGGTGGCTTGATACAGTTGCTGAAAGGTGCAGTCGTGTCTCACCGGATGTTCTTCTAATTTCATGTTGGGAAAACATTCGGGACACCTGTGCCAGAAACACCCGTAGAACTCGTAGACGGTCTGCACGTTTATGTCGTACCCGTCGACGTACAGGTGAGCTATCTTCATCTCTCCGCCGTTCCTGGCATGGCGGATGTCGTTGTTAGTCTCGTACGCAATCCATCTCAACTATCTCAAAGCTTTGATGGAGTACTTCCGCTCTGGTGAGTATCCTTCCGGGGGTAAGATGGCAACAGTTTCTCTCGGCATGAAGTTGCGACGGAAAGCTAGATTGGCTGTACTAGCAAAAGTAATGCATTCAACGAACGGGTCAACTTTGACGAGGGACAGGAGGGTGTCTCTGAATTGGGTATGTAGGTCTCGATGGGTGGATACAGTCCTACATAGTTTTGGTTTGCTGTAGTGTTGAATAAGTGAGGGAAGTAACCTTTCTTCAACTCAGTCAGTCCAAAGGCAGAAGGTAGACGGCTCAAGGCATCGGGTAGGAAGTTGTAGGAGTCCACAAACCTCACTCCGTGCGCAGACATCGTCATGATCTTGGCGCCATTCATCAGTACCTGTTTAAAATAAATAAAGTTTTTTGAGTTTCAAATAAAACACATTAAGTTTACAAATATTCACAAAATTTTCAATTCCAAACTTACATCTGGTTTGATAAAGCTTTGTTGACTAAGAAATGGAGGATGAACTGGCCGTCGTATCCCTTCATGTTGTGGGCGATGGCTGTGGCTCCCTTATGCCACATCTTTTTGGTCTTGCCGTCACTGGAACAAGTTTTGAATAACCAAACCATAAATTGGTCCAGGGTGGTCGCTCCCTTAAAGATGACTTCTCGTCCGCCTCCCGGTAGGTTGGAACATTTCTCGCAGTAGTGTTGAATAGGTAGGTTAATGCAAGCTTCACAGGCCCGATGAACCACGCAGAAGTTGGGGACATGCTCTCCAGTTTCCTAGGTGCACTCAAAGTCATAGAAGATGTACAGGTCGCTCTTCTTTTTCTTTTTAGGGATGGGTACTTTCTGGACGTAGCACAAGTGTCCCTCTCCTACCTGCTCCTTACAGATGCTGCAGTAGTGATCTTTATCGGCACATTTGTGGACAGGTTTCAAACGCTTGGTGATCCAGCTACCGCATTCCTCGCATCTAGTCATCAAATCGCATATGCTGTTACCGGCCTTGTTAGGTTTGAAATGGTTCCAGTTACATTTCAAACTATGGAAGCTACCGCCACAACTGTTACATTCAACATTAGCGTCTTCCCATGAGCACGGGGGTGAAGACAGGCACCAGTAACATCTGACGGGGCAGGTACGCCTATGTCCATCCACGTGATAGTATCCCACATCACAGAAGTCACAGTAGTAGGGTTTTTCTACCAAACCAGGCATCGAGGTGATGGCATTGTAGTGGTTGTCTGTATACAAGAAATGCAAAATCTTTGGTCTGATCCTCTCGTTGGCTACTGTCCCTCTGTAAAGAGCAAAAATATTAAGTACATGTACATGGATACATAGACAATTTAAATTCATTGACATTCGCCAAAAATATACAAAATACTTGTACAGAACGTCAAATTTCAGCGTTTTGGCTACAGGGTTCTGCTGATAGATTTTCAGTCTGTAGTTTGGCATTAAGACTTTTTGAAATTCTTCCCATTCAGCTGGACCGCAATCATGTTCACTAGATACCCCTGCTTGGTCACACAAAGCTTTGGCTCTTTCCTTTTGTAATTTGTAGCCTTTTATCTTCTTAATCTTTTCCCATTCTGTTTTCCACTCTTCTGATTCTTTCTCCGGTCTGTTGGCATGAACAATAGTGACGACAATGGCTCGGGACAAACACATGTGGTCCTCGTCGTTTACTATGCTTACGATAGATCTCTTCCCTTTTCTAAAGTTTTCCTGGTCTGTGTGCAGATGTTTCTTACTGTTTCCACCACTCCCCATGGGTATCTCCACGTGGAGTAAATCAATAGTAGTCTGACCGTCCTCCATTTTGAAGTCTTTGTTCGATTGCTGGACTTTCTGAACTTCCTGCAAAATGGCGTCCCCGGACATCTCCGTGCTTTGAGAAAACGGGATCCAGATTTCGGACTTCAAAGAAGGGTGGTGTACAATAGACCGAACATAGTCTGCATCTTTGATGTTGTTCTCGTTCTTCAAATCGTCCACCAAAGTGTTCATGATGTTAGGCAGTACTTTAGGAAATTCTGTGGGTGTGATGTCTTTACTCATGTCCTTGAACTGGACTGTGTACTTCTTCCCCATAGCCCTAAACTTGCGGGACTGGTAGGCTTTATAGACATTGATGTCGTAGAATTTCCTGGCATCTTTGGCATTAAAGTATCTTTGTCTGTTGGTTATTTTTGCTCTCCATTTACTCTGGGTAGATTCAACATCTTCCTTGGTGTTTTCTTTAATATCAGCAACAGTATTGTTAGCAGCCATCTCGGTCTCTTGTCAATGACAAAATGATGTTTGGTCTGTGGAAATTGGGATTTATATATACACACATGGAAAAAAATTCAAGAACATTCGGTTACGTGACTGATCGCGTGATCACATGTCATTTGACCTTGATTATGACCTTGAGTTTTACATCCATGACCTTGACTCTAACTTTGAACGGGACGGACACGTGTCAGTTATATATTACCTAACATGTTCTTGCTAAGTAGTCAAGTGCCTGACCTTATTGTACTAACAATTTTTTCTACAGTGTTCTATCGATGACGACATACTTCTTGGCAGGATTCCAGATGACCGACTTTTATGACGTCATATGTTCTTGACACTTCTAGAATGTTCTTACTGGCAAGCTGCCAGCGCGTGCCGTTGACACGAAAGGTCGTTTCAAAGGCATATGTTCTAGAAAGTTCTAACTGGCAAGCTGCCAGCGCGTGCCGTTGACACGAAAGGTCGTTTCAAAGTCAAAGCTGCAGGTGCAGAATAAAATGACGTCATAGGTTCTTGACACTTCTACACAGTTCTTACTGGCAAGCTGCCAGCGCGTGCCGTTGACACGAAAGGTCGTTTCAAAGGCATATGTTCTAGAAAGTTCTCTGGCAAGCTGCCAGCGCGTGCCGTTGACACGAAAGGTCGTTTCAAAGTCAAAGCTGCAGGTGCAGAATAAATGACGTCATAGTGAAAGCGACGTCATAATACTGACGTCATAGTAAAGCTATTGTAATGCTGACGTCATAGTGAAGACAACGTCATAATACTGACGTCATTGTATACCTGACGTCATAATTCTGACGTCATAGTGAAGACAACGTCATAATACTGACGTCATTGTATATCTGACGTCATAATACTGACGTCATAGTGAAGACTACATCATAATACTGACGTATTGTATAACTGACGTCATAATACTGACGTCATTGTATATCTGACGTCATAAAACTGACGTCATATCGAAGACAACGTCATAATACTGACGTCATTGTATATCTGACGTCATAATACTGACGTCATTGTATACCTGACGTTATAATACTGACGTCATCAAGACGTCATTACAGCACGTGCGGTTTCCTAACCTACCTTATCGGGGAGTCTTATACTACTAAGGCAAAGCAACCCTTGTCAAGAAAAAAAGATGATAATGACCCGATTGAAATATAGATTCTGATTCCGAAGAATCTGGATCTGGTTAAATGCACTTTTAAATCTTACAAATACTGAATGATGTTTGATCAAACCACATTGACGGCGTTTTACATTTCAAGGTCAAAGGCATGAAAGGTCAATGTCACAAAAAAATTGAATGCAGGACTTCATCAAACTCGGTGTTCTTCAAACCATGTCGATTTTCAAGGTCATAGGCCAAGTTACAAACCTTCAAATGTGATTCTTTTGTTATTCATCGTTTTTTTTTATTTCATAAAGACCGCGGACGATTCTAAATATACGAGGTTTTATGAACGTTCAATGAAGTGTGGAGGTCAATAAAAAACAATGAGGGGCGGAGAAAAGAAAATTAATTTCAGTCGCAGGTGTGAATTGTTTTTATTATAATGAGTATTCGGCCATAGAATAGAAAATATTGTGTTTCAAGTCCGCTAAAGACATCCTTAACAGAAGAAGAATATATTCTTCTATCCCGAAAACCCCAAATTCGGCCTCGGTCTTTAAACACCACCCTGTTCTCTCCGAGGGCATCTAACCTTCATACAGACCTCAACTCGGTCTTTATCCTATACAAAATCGATATCGACGATGATCGGTCAAATTCTCCGTTTCGAACTTTATTATTTATAGGTTCTAGAGAATACATTTTCGACATACTTCTTCAAACTTTGTATACCCTTCGGATATGATGTAAAGAATGAGAAATAATGTTGGTTTTCTGTGCCATTAGGTCAAAATCAAAAGATGGGAATTGGTTTAAAATCATTTCATACAGAAGTACAGGTAATAACGATGTACTTTTTTGGTCACACAACTAGTAAGGACTCCATTAAGGAAGAGTCAAATGAGAAAATTTTATTATATGTTTTTTTCTTTTAATTTTAGTATTTATGCCGTGCACGGGGATTATTATTTTTTCTCCTCGTCCATCCACCGATCCAGGTGTTTCCCCGTTAACTTTTCACCTGATTGAATTTCAATTAAGTATCGGTACCTGCGTTCTTGTTTAAAATAAGGTCATAAAGGTCGTTTTAGACCACCTTAGACGGCATACATTGGGATGTAGAGGCAGTATTAATAACTTGGAGCTTTGATGATAATACTTTACCTGTAGAAACTTATTTCCATATCTAAAAGGTAAGTCGCTCTAATTGAAATAAATAATTCGAAAATATTATCAGCAGGCTTCGTCACCTTTTTATTTTGTAAAATCAGAACTGAAAATACCCGTAACAATACATGTAACAATCCTGATAGTCCTGAGTGAAATTTTCTGTTTGGTCTTGGCCTATATAATCCTGATAGAAATGAAATATGTCTTGGCCTATATAATCCTGATAGGAATGAAATGTTTCTGGTTGGTCTTGGCCTATATAATCCTGATAGGAATGAAATGTTTCTGGTTGGTCGTGACCTATATAATCATGATGGGAATGAAATGTTTCTGGTTGGTAGTGACCTATATAATCATGATAGGACTGAAATGTTTCTGGTTGGTCTTGGCCTATATAATCCTGATAGGACTGAAATGTTTCTGATTGGTCTTGGCCTATATAATCATGATAGGAATGAAATGTTTCTTGTTGGTCTTGGCCTATATAATCATGATAGGAATGAAATGTTTCTGGTTGGTCTTGGCCTATATAATCATGATAGGAATGAAATGTTTCTGGTTGGTCGTGACCTATATAATCGTGATAGGAATGAAATATTTCTGGTTGGTCTTGGCCTATATAATCATGATAGGACTGAAATGTTTCTGGTTGGTCTTGGCCTATATAATCCTGATAGGAATGAAATGTTTCTGGTTGGTCTTGGCCTATATAATCCTGATAGGAATGTTATGTTTCTGGTTGGTCGTGACCTATATAATCGTGATAGGAATGAAATGTTTCTGGTTGGTCTTGGCATATATAATCATGATAGGACTGAAATATTTCTGGTTGGTCGTGACCTATATAATCCTGATAGGAATGAAATGTTTCTGGTTGGTCGTGACCTATATAATCATGATAGGAATGAAATGTTTCTGGTTGGTCTTGGTCTATATAATCATGATAGGAATGAAATGTTTCTGGTTGGTCTTGGCCTATATAATCGTGATAGGAATGAAATGTTTCTGGTTGGTCGTGACCTATATAATCGTGATAGGACTGAAATGTTTCTGGTTGGTCTTGGCCTATATAATCGTGATAGGACTGAAATGTTTCTGGTTGGTCTTGGTCTATATAATCATGATAGGAATGAAATATTTCTGGTTGGTCGTGACCTATATAATCCTGATAGGAATGAAATGTTTCTGGTTGGTCTTGGCCTATATAATCCTGATAGGAATGAAATGTTTCTGGTTGGTCTTGGCCTATATAATCCTGATAGGAATGTTATGTTTCTAGTTGGTCGTGACCTATATAATCGTGATAGGAATGAAATGTTTCTGGTTGGTCTTCGCATATATAATCATGATAGGACTGAAATATTTCTGGTTGGTCGTGACCTATATAATCCTGATAGGACTGAAATGTTTCTGGTTGGTCGTGACCTATATAATCATGATAGGAATGAAATGTTTCTGGTTGGTCTTGGTCTATATAATCATGATAGGAATGAAATGTTTCTGGTTGGTCTTGGCCTATATAATCGTGATAGGAATGAAATGTTTCTGGTTGGTCGTGACCTATATAATCGTGATAGGACTGAAATGTTTCTGGTTGGTCTTGGCCTATATAATCGTGATAGGACTGAAATGTTTCTGGTTGGTCTTGGTCTATATAATCATGATAGGAATGAAATGTTTCTGGTTGGTCTTGGTCTATATAATCATGATAGGAATGAAATGTTTCTGGTTGGTCGTGACCTATATAATCATGATAGGACTGAAATGTTTCTGATTGGTCTTGGTCTATATAATCATGATAGGAATGAAATGTTTCTGGTTGGTCTTGGCATATATAATCATGATAGGACTGAAATATTTCTGGTTGGTCGTGACCTATATAATCCTGATAGGAATGAAATGTTTCTGGTTGGTCTTGGCCTATATAATCATGATAGGACTGAAATGTTTCTGGTTGGTCTTGGCCTATATAATCGTGATAGGAATGAAATGTTTCTGGTTGGTCGTGACCTATATAATCGTGATAGGAATGAAATATTTCTGGTTGGTCTTGGCCTATATAATCGTGATAGGAATGAAATGTTTCTGGTTGGTCTTGGCCTATATAATCCTGATAGGAATGAAATGTTTCTGGTTGGTCTTGGTCTATATAATCATGATAGGAATGAAATGTTTCTGGTTGGTCTTGGTCTATATAATCATGATAGGAATGAAATGTTTCCGGTTGGTCTTGGTCTATATAATCATGATAGGAATGAAATGTTTCTGGTTGGTCTTGGTCTATATAATCATGATAAGAATGAAATGTTTCTGGTTTTGTTTGGTCTATATAATCATGATAGGAATGAAATGTATCTGATTGGTCTTGGCCTATATAATCCTGATAGGAATGAAATGTTTCTGGTTGGTCTTGGTCTATATAATCATGATAGGAATGAAATGTTTCTGGTTGGTCTTGGTCTATATAATCATGATAGGAATGAAATGTTTCTGGTTGGTCTTGGCCTATATAATCATGATAGGAATGAAATATTTCTAGTTGGTCTTGGTCTATATAATCATGATAGGAATGAAATGTTTCTGGTTTTGTTTGGTCTATATAATCATGATAGGAATGAAATGTTTCTGGTTTTGTTTGGTCTATATAATCATGATAGGAATGAAATGTTTCTGATTGGTCTTGGCCTATATAATCCTGATAGGAATGAAATGTTTCTGGTTGGTCTTGGTCTATATAATCATGATAGGAATGAAATGTTTCTGGTTGGTCTTGGCCTATATAATCATGATAGGAATGAAATGTTTCTGGTTGGTCTTGGCCTATATAATCATGATAGGAATGAAATGTTTCTGGTTTTGTTTGGTCTATATAATCATGATAGGAATGAAATGTTTCTGGTTTTGTTTGGTCTATATAATCATGATAGGAATGAAATGTTTCTGGTTGGTCTTGGTCTATATAATCATGATAGGAATGAAATGTTTCTGGTTGGTCTTGGCCTATTTAATCCTGATAGGAATGAAATGTTTCTGGTTGGTCTTGGTCTATATAATCATGATAGGAATGAAATGTTTCTGGTTGGTCTTGGCCTATATAATCATGATAGGAATGAAATGTTTCTGGTTGGTCTTGGCCTATTTAATCCTGATAGGAATGAAATGTTTCCGGTTGGTCTTGGCCTATATAATCCTGATAGAAATGATTTTTTTCTGGTTGGTCTAGGCCTATATAATCCTGATAGGAATGAAATGTTTCTAGTTGGTCTAGGCCTATATAATCCTGATAGGAATGAAATGTTTCTAGTTGGTCTTGGCCTATTTAATCATGATAGGAATGATTTGTTTCTGGTTGGTCTAGGCCTATATAATCCTGATAGGAATGATTTGTTTTTGGTTGGTCTTGGCCTATTTAATCCTGATAGGAATGAATTTAAAAATGTTTCTGGTTGGTCCTGGCCTATGTAATCCTGATTGGAATGAAATATTTCTGTTTGGTCTTGGCCTATATAATCCTGATAGGAATGAAATATTTCTGTTTGGTCTTGGCCTATATAATCATGATAGGAATGAAATATTTCTGATTGGTCTTGGCCTATATAATCATGATAGGAATGAAATGTTTCTGGTTGGTCTTGGTCTATATAATCATGATAGGAATGAAATGTTTCTGGTTGGTCTTGGCCTATATAATCCTGATAGGAATGAAATGTTTCTGGTTGGTCTTGGCCTATATAATCATGATAGGACTGAAATGTTTCTGGTTGGTCTTGGTCTATATAATCCTGATAGGAATGAAATGTTTCTGATTGGTCTTGGCCTATATAATCCTGATAGGAATGAAATGTTTCTGGTTGGTCTTGGCCTATATAATCCCGATAGGAATGAAATGTTTTTGGTTGGTCTTGGCCTATATAATCCCGATAGGAATGAAATGTTTCTGATTGGTCTTGGCCTATATAATCCTGATAGGAGTGAAATGTTTCTGGTTGGTCTTGGCCTATATAATCCTGATAGGAATGAAATGTTTCTGGTTGGTCTTGGCCTATATAATCCTGATAGGAATGAAGTGTTTCTGGTTGGTCTTGGCCTATATAATCCCGATAGGAATGAAATGTTTCTGGTTGGTTTTGGCCTATATAATCCTGATAGGAATGAAATGTTTCTGGTTGGTCTTGGCCTATATAATCCTGATAGGAATGAAAATTTTCTGGTTGGTCTTGGCCTATATAATCCTGATAGGAGTGAAATGTTTCTGGTTGGTCTTGGCCTATATAATTCTGATAGGAATGAAATGTTTCTGGTTGGTCTTGGCCTATATATAATCGTGATAGGACTGAAATGTTTCTGGTTGGTCTTGGCCTATATAATCGTGATAGGAATGAAATGTTTCTGGTTGGTCTTGGCCTATATAATCCTGATTGGAATGAAATATATCTGGTTGGTCTTGGCCTATATAATCATGATAGGACTGAAATGTTTCTGGTTGGTCTTGGCCTATATAATCGTGATAGGAATGAAATGTTTCTGGTTGGTCTTGGCCTATATAATCGTGATAGGACTGAAATGTTTCTGGTTGGTCTTGGCCTATATAATCGTGATAGGAATGAAATGTTTCTGGTTGGTCGTGACCTATATAATCGTGATAGGAATGAAATATTTCTGGTTGGTCTTGGCCTATATAATCGTGATAGGAATGAAATGTTTCTGGTTGGTCTTGGCCTATATAATCCTGATAGGAATGAAATGTTTCTGGTTGGTCTTGGCCTATATAATCCTGATAGGAATGAAATGTTTCTGGTTGGTCTTGGCCTATATAATCATGATAGGAATGAAATGTTTCTGGTTGGTCTTGGCCTATATAATCCTGATAGGAATGAAATGTTTCTGGTTGGTCTTGGCCTATATATAGTCATGATAGGAATGAAATGTTTCTGGTTGGTCTTGGCCTATATAATCATGATAGGAATGAAATGTTTCTGGTTGGTCTTGGTCTATATAATCATGATAGGAATGAAATGTTTCTGGTTGGTCTTGGCCTATATAATCCTGATAGGAATGAAATGTTTCTGGTTGGTCTTGGCCTATATAATCATGATAGGACTGAAATGTTTCTGGTTGGTCTTGGTCTATATAATCCTGATAGGAATGAAATGTTTCTGGTTGGTCTTGGCCTATATAATCCTGATAGGAATGAAATGTTTCTGGTTGGTCTTGGCCTATATAATCCTGATAGGAATGAAATGTTTCTGGTTGGTCTTGGCCTATATAATCCTGATAGGAGTGAAATGTTTCTGGTTGGTCTTGGCCTATATAATCCTGATAGGAATGAAATATTTCTGGTTGGTCTTGGCCTATATAATCCCGATAGGAATGAAATGTTTCTGGTTGGTCTTGGCCTATATAATCCTGATAGGACTGAAATGTCTCTAGTTGGTCTTGGCCTATATAATCGTGATAGGAGTGAAATGTTTCTGGTTGGTCTTGGCCTATATAATCCTGATAGGAATGAAATGTTTCTGGTTGGTCTTGGTCTATATAATCCCGATAGGAATGAACTGTATCTGATTGGTCTTGGCCTATATAATCCTGATAGGAATGAAATGTTTCTGGTTGGTCTTGGCCTATATAATCCTGGTAGGAATGAAATGTTTCTGGTTGGTCTTGGCCTATATAATCCCGATAGGAATGAAATGTATCTGATTGGTCTTGGCCTATATAATCCTGATTGATTGGAATGAAATGTTTCTGGTTGGTCTTGGCCTATATAATCCTGATAGGAATGAAATGTTTCTGGTTGGTCTTGGCCCATATAATCCTGATAGGAGTGAAATGTTTCTGGTTGGTCTTGTCCTATATTATCCTGATTGGAATTAAATGTTTCTGGTTGGTCTTGGCCTATATAATCATGATAGGAATGAAATGTTTCTGGTTGGTCTTAGCCTATATTATTTTGATTGGAATGAAATGTTTCTGGTTGGTCTTGGCCTATATAATCCTGATAGGAATGAAATGTTTCTGATTGGTCTTGGCCTATATAATCCTGATAGGAGTGAAATGTTTCTGGTTGGTCTTGGCCTATATAATCCTGATAGGAATGAAATGTTTCTGGTTGGTCTTGGTCTATATAATCCCGATAGAAATGAAATGTTTTGGTTGGTCTTGGCCTATATAATCCTGATAGGAATGAAATGTTTCTGATTGGTCTTGGCCTATATAATCCTGATAGGAATGAAATGTTTCTGGTTGGTCTTGGCCTATATAATCCCGATAGGAATGAAATGTTTTTGGTTGGTCTTGGCCTATATAATCCCGATAGGAATGAAATGTTTCTGATTGGTCTTGGCCTATATAATCCTGATAGGAGTGAAATGTTTCTGGTTGGTCTTGGCCTATATAATCCTGATAGGAATGAAATGTTTCTGGTTGGTCTTGGCCTATATAATCCTGATAGGAATGAAATGTTTCTGGTTGGTCTTGGCCTATATAATTCTGATAGGAATGAAATGTTTCTGGTTGGTCTTGGCCTATATAATCCTGATAGGAGTGAAATGTTTCTGGTTGGTCTTGGCCTATATAATCCTGATAGGAATGAAATGTTTCTGGTTGGTCTTGGCCTATATAATCCTGATAGGAATGAAAATTTTCTGGTTGGTCTTGGCCTATATAATCCTGATAGGAGTGAAATGTTTCTGGTTGGTCTTGGCCTATATAATTCTGATAGGAATGAAATGTTTCTGGTTGGTCTTGGCCTATATATAATCGTGATAGGACTGAAATGTTTCTGGTTGGTCTTGGCCTATATAATCGTGATAGGAATGAAATGTTTCTGGTTGGTCTTGGCCTATATAATCCTGATTGGAATGAAATATATCTGGTTGGTCTTGGCCTATATAATCATGATAGGACTGAAATGTTTCTGGTTGGTCTTGGCCTATATAATCGTGATAGGAATGAAATGTTTCTGGTTGGTCGTGACCTATATAATCGTGATAGGACTGAAATGTTTCTGGTTGGTCTTGGCCTATATAATCGTGATAGGACTGAAATGTTTCTGGTTGGTCTTGGCCTATATAATCGTGATAGGAATGAAATGTTTCTGGTTGGTCGTGACCTATATAATCGTGATAGGAATGAAATATTTCTGGTTGGTCTTGGCCTATATAATCGTGATAGGAATGAAATGTTTCTGGTTGGTCTTGGCCTATATAATCCTGATAGGAATGAAATGTTTCTGGTTGGTCTTGGCCTATATAATCCTGATAGGAATGAAATGTTTCTGGTTGGTCTTGGCCTATATAATCATGATAGGAATGAAATGTTTCTGGTTGGTCTTGGCCTATATAATCCTGATAGGAATGAAATGTTTCTGGTTGGTCTTGGCCTATATATAATCATGATAGGAATGAAATGTTTCTGGTTGGTCTTGGCCTATATAATCCTGATAGGAATGAAATGTTTCTGGTTGGTCTTGGCCTACATAATCCAGATAGGAGTGAAATATTTCTGGTTCAGTGGTCTTGGCCTGATTATAGAGCTGCAACGAGTCGTGAACTTCTCGATTCGGTTCGATTTCGATTTTTATGTCTCGATTCGGTTTTTTCGGTTCGATTTTTTTGCAATATGATTTTCCAAGAATATTTAATATTTTTTCCTTTTATTTGAAAAATTTAATCTCAATCTTAAAAAAACCATGTGCATCACTATATACCCCCACCATTTTATGGCGGGGTATAAAAATGCATAAAATACCAAGTTCATGTGAAAGCATTGTATGATATATATGTTTATGTATCATGTGGAAATATTATTCAAGCCACCCCCCCCCCCCCCTTTTCCACAGAACGGACATCTGGGGATATAAATTCAATACTGTGTACAAAAGATAAATGATAACTAGCCAGTTTGCACAAAGAAGTGCATAGGTAAAATACTCTAAAAGAGGAAATTTTCAATTTGGGGTAACACTAGCGCGCTCGTTGAAATGCGGTCAAAAGTCGCCGTTTCGAATTTCCTCTGACCCTGTATTTTCTTACGAATTGCTAGGTAAATGCACTTGAAAGGTTCACTTTTTATTCTAAATCATCACCTTAACTTATTCTTATTGGGAATCCTGCTATTTGTGGGAATTGTGAATACTTTAAAGTTGAAATTAGAACGTTTTTCTGCATTATTTAGACTATTCGACTCGAATCGTTTCTGACCACTACGACTCGCGATTCGAGTCAGAGCTAAGAATCGCGATTCTCGGTGCACCGCGGTGAATCGTTGCAGCTCTAATATAATCCTGATAGGACTGAAATATTTCTGGTTGGTCTTGGTCTATATAATCCTGATAGGAATGAAATGTTTCTGGTTGGTCTTGGCCTATATAATCCTGATAGGAATGAAATATTTCTGGGTGGTCTTGGCCTATATAATCATGATAGGAATGAAATTGTCTGTTTGGTCTTGGCCTATATAATCCTGATAGGAATGTTATGTTTCTTGTTGGTCTTGGCCTATATAATCATGATAGGAATGAAATGTTTCTGGTTGGTCTTGGCCTATATAATCCTGATAGGACTGAAATGTTTCTAGTTGGTCTTGGCCTATATATAATCATGATAGGAATGAAATGTTTCTGGTTGATCTTGGCCTATATAATCATGATAGGACTGAAATATTTCTGGTTGATCTTGGCCTATATAATCCTGATAGGAATGAAATGTTTCTGGTTGGTCTTGGCCTATATAATCATGATAGGACTGAAATATTTCTGGTTGGTCTTGGTCTATATAATCATGATAAGAATGAAATTTTCTGTTTGGTCTTGGCCTATATAATCCTGATAGGAATGAAATATTTCTGATTGGTCTTGGCCTGTATAATCCTGATAGAAATGTAATATGTCTTGGCCTATATAATTCTGATTGGAATGAAATATTTCTGGTTGATCTTGGCCTATATAATCCTGATAGGAATGAAATATTTCTGGTTGGTTTTGGCCTATATAATCCTGATAGGAATGAAATGTTTCTGGTTTTGTTTGGTCTATATAATCATGAAAGGAATGAAATGTTTCTGTTTGGTCTTGGCCTACATAATCCTGATAGGAATGAAATAATTCTGGTTGGTCTTGGCCTATATAATCCTGATAGAAATGTAATATGTCTTGGCCTATATAATCCTGATTGGAATGAAATATTTCTGGTTGATCTTGGCCTATATAATCATGATAGGAATGAAATATTTCTGGTTGGTCTTGGCCTATATAATCATGATAGGAATGAAATATTTCTGGTCGGTCTTGGTCTATACAATCATGAAAGGAATGACATTTTCTGTTTGGTCTTGGCCTATATAATCCTGATAGGAATGAAATTTTCTGTTTGGTCTTGGCCTATATAATCCTGATAGAAATGTAATATGTCTTGGCCTATATGATCCTGATTGGAATGAAATATTTCTGGTTGGTCTTGGCCTATATAATCCTGATAGGAATGTTATGTTTCTTGTTGGTCTTGGCCTATATAATCATGATAGGAATGAAATGTTTCTGGTTGGTCTTGGCCTATATAATCCTGATAGGAATGAAATGTTTCTGGTTGGTCTTGGCCTATATAATCTTGATAGGAGTGAAATGTTTCTGGTTGGTCGTGACCTATATAATCGTGATAGGAATGAAATGTTTCTGGTTGGTCTTGGCCTATATAATCATGATAGGAGTGAAATGTTTCTGGTTGGTCTTGGCCTATATAATCATGATAGGAATGAAATGTTTCTGGTTGGTCTTGGCCTATATAATCATGATAGGAATGAAATGTTTCTGGTTGGTCTTGGCCTATATAATCATGATAGGAGTGAAATGTTTCTGGTTGGTCTTGGCCTATATAATCATGATAGGACTGAAATGTTTCTGGTTGGTCTTGGTCTATATAATCATGATAGGAGTGAAATGTTTCTGGTTGGTCTTGGCCTATATAATCATGATAGGAATGAAATGTTTCTGGTTGGTCTTGGCCTATATAATCATGATAGGACTGAAATATTTCTGGTTGGTCTTGGTCTATATAATCATGATAAGAATGAAATTTTCTGTTTGGTCTTGGCCTATATAATCCTGATAGGAATGAAATATTTCTGATTGGTCTTGGCCTATATAATCCTGATAGAAATGTAATATGTCTTGGCCTATATAATTCTGATTGGAATGAAATATTTCTGGTTGATCTTGGCCTATATAATCCTGATAGGAATGAAATATTTCTGGTTGGTCTTGGCCTATATAATCATGATAGGAATGAAATATTTCTGGTTGGTTTTGGTCTATATAATCATGAAAGGAATGAAATGTTTCTGTTTGGTCTTGGCCTATATAATCCTGATAGGAATGAAATAATTCTGGTTGGTCTTGGCCTATATAATCCTGATAGAAATGTAATATGTCTTGGCCTATATAATCCTGATTGGAATGAAATATTTCTGGTTGATCTTGGCCTATATAATCATGATAGGAATGAAATATTTCTGGTTGGTCTTGGCCTATATAATCATGATAGGAATGAAATATTTCTGGTCGGTCTTGGTCTATACAATCATGAAAGGAATGACATTTTCTGTTTGGTCTTGGCCTATATAATCCTGATAGGAATGAAATTTTCTGTTTGGTCTTGGCCTATATAATCCTGATAGAAATGTAATATGTCTTGGCCTATATGATCCTGATTGGAATGAAATATTTCTGGTTGGTCTTGGCCTATATAATCCTGATAGGAATGAAATATTTCTGGTTGGTCTTGGCCTATATAATCCTGATAGGAATGAAATGTTTCTAGTTGGTCTTGGCTTATATAATCCTGATAGAAATGTAATATGTCTTGGCCTATATAATCCTGACAGGAACGAAATATTTCTGGGTGGTCTTGGCCTATATAATCCTGATTAAAATGAAATGTTTCTGGTTGGTCTTGGCCTATATAATCATGATAGGAATGAAATATTTCTGGTTGGTCTTAGCCTATATAATCATGATAGGAATGAAATTTTCTGTTTGGTCTTGGCCTATATAATCCTGATAGGAATGTTATGTTTCTTGTTGGTCTTGGCCTATATAATCATGATAGGAATGAAATGTTTCTGGTTGGTCTTGGCCTATATAATCCTGATAGGAATGAAATGTTTCTGGTTGGTCTTGGCCTATATAATCATGATAGGAATGAAATGTTTCTGGTTGGTCTTGGCCTATAAAATCCTGATAGGAATGAAATATTTCTGGTTGGTCTTGGCCTATATAATCCTGATAGGAATGAAATGTTTCTGGTTGGTCTTGGCCTATATAATCATGATAGGACTGAAATGTTTCTGGTTGGTCTTGGCCTATATAATCATGATAGGAATGAAATGTTTCTGGTTGATCTTGGCCTATATAATCATGATAGGACTGAAATATTTCTGGTTGGTCTTGGTCTATATAATCATGATAAGAATGAAATTTTCTGTGTGGTCTTGGCCTATATAATCCTGATAGGAATGAAATTTTCTGTTTGGTCTTGGCCTATATAATCCTGATAGGAATGAAATATTTCTGGGTGGTCTTGGCCTATATAATCCTGATTAAAATGAAATGTTTCTGGTTGGTCTTGGCCTATATAATCATGATAGGAATGAAATATTTCTGGTTGGTCTTAGCCTATATAATCATGATAGGAATGAAATTTTCTGTTTGGTCTTGGCCTATATAATCCTGATAGGAATGTTATGTTTCTTGTTGGTCGTGACCTATATAATCATGATAGGAATGAAATGTTTCTGGTTGGTCTTGGCCTATATAATCCTGATAGGAATGAAATATTTCTGGTTGGTCTTGGCCTATATAATCCTGATAGGAATGAAATATTTCTGTTTGGTCTTGGCCTATATATAATCATGATAGAAATGTAATATGTCTTGGCCTATATAATCATGATAGGACTGAAATATTTCTGGTTGGTCTTGGTCTATATAATCATGATAAGAATGAAATTTTCTGTTTGGTCTTGGCCTATATAATCCTGATAGGAATGAAATTTTCTGTTTGGTCTTGGCCTATATAATCCTGATAGGAATGAAATATTTCTGGTTGGTCTTGGCCTATATAATCCTGATAGAAATGTAATATGTCTTGGCCTATATAATCCTGATTGGAATGAAATATTTCTGGTTGATCTTGGCCTATATAATCCTGATAGGAATGAAATATTTCTGGTTGGTCTTGGCCTATATAATCATGATAGGAATGAAATATTTCTGGTCGGTCTTGGTCTATACAATCATGAAAGGAATGACATTTTCTGTTTGGTCTTGGCCTATATAATCCTGATAGGAATGAAATTTTCTGTTTGGTCTTGGCCTATATAATCCTGATAGAAATGTAATATGTCTTGGCCTATATGATCCTGATTGGAATGAAATATTTCTGGTTGGTCTTGGCCTATATAATCCTGATAGGAATGAAATATTTCTGGTTGGTCTTGGCCTATATAATCCTGATAGGAATGAAATATTTCTGGGTGGTCTTGGCCTATATAATCCTGATAGGAATGAAATGTTTCTAGTTGGTCTTGGCTTATATAATCCTGATAGAAATGAAATATTTCTGGTTGGTCTTGGCCTATATAATCCTTATTGGATTGAAATGTTTCTGGTTGGTTTTGGCCTATATAATCCTGATAGGAATGAAATGTTTCTGGTTTTGTTTGGCCTATATAATCATGATAGGAGTGAAATGTTTCTGGTTGGTCTTGGCCTATATAATCATGATAGGAGTGAAATGTTTCTGGTTGGTCTTGGCCTATATAATCCTGATAGGACTGAAATGTTTCTGATTGGTCTTGGCCTATATAATCCTGATAGGAATGAAATGTTTCTGGTTGGTCATGGCCTATATAATCATGATAGGAATGAAATGTTTCTGGTTGGTCTTGGCCTATATAACCCTGATAGGAATGAAATGTTTCTGGTTGGTCATGGCCTATATAATCATGATAGGAATGAAATGTTTCTGGTTGGTCGTGACCTATATAATCATGGTAGGAATGAAATGTTTCTGGTTGGTCTTGGCCTATATAATCATGATAGGAATGAAATGTTTCTAGTTGGTCTTGGCCTATATAATCCTGATAGGAATGAAATGTTTCTGGTTGGTCGTGACCTATATAATCATGATAGGAATGAAATGTTTCTGGTTGGTCGTGACCTATATAATCGTGATAGGACTGAAATGTTTCTGGTTGGTCTTGGCCTATATAATCCTGATAGGAATGAAATGTTTCTGGTTGGTCTTGGCCTATATAATCATGATAGGAATGAAATGTTTCTGGTTGATCTTGGCCTATATAATCATGATAGGAGTGAAATGTTTCTGATTGGTCTTGGCCTATATAATCATGATAGGAATGAAATGTTTCTGGTTGGTCTTGGCCTATAAAATCCTGATAGGAATGAAATATTTCTGGTTGGTCTTGGCCTATATAATCCTGATAGGAGTGAAATGTTTCTGGTTGGTCTTTGTCTATATAATCGTGATAGGAATGAAATGTTTCTAGTTGGTCTTGGCCTATATAATCCTGATAGAAATGTAATATGTCTTGGCCTATATAATCCTGATTGGAATGAAATATATCTGGTTGGTCTTGGCCTATATAATCCTGATAGGAATGAAATATTTCTGGTTGGTCTTGGCCTACATAATCATAATAGGAATGAAATGTTTCTGGTTGGTCTTGGCCTATAAAATCCTGATAGGAATGAAATATATCTGGTTGGTCTTGGCCTATATAATCCTGATAGGAATGAAATTTTCTGTTTGGTCTTGGCCTATATAATCATGATAGGACTGAAATATTTCTAGTTGGTCTTGGCCTATATAATCCTGATAGAAATGTAATATGTCTTGGCCTATATAATCCTGATTGGAATGAAATATTTCTGGTTGGTCTTGGCCTATATAATCCTGATAGGAATGAAATGTTTCTAGTTGGTCTTGGCCTATATAATCCTGATAGAAATGTAATATGTCTTGGCCTATATAATCCTGACAGGAACGAAATATTTCTGGGTGGTCTTGGCCTATATAATCCTGATTAGAATGAAATGTTTCTGGTTGGTCTTGGCCTATATAATCATGATAGGAATGAAATATTTCTGGTTGGTCTTGGCCTATATAATTATGATAGGAATGAAATATTTCTAGTTGGTCTTGGCCTATATAATCCTGATAGGAATGAAATGTTTCTAGTTGGTCTTGATCTATATAATCATGAAAGGAGTGAAATGTTTGATTTGCCCAAACACTGCTAATATTGCTGGTTTGATTTACCAAAAACACTGCTAATATTGCTGGTTTGTAATTTACCAAAAACACTGCTAATATTGCTGGTTTGTAATTTACCAAAAACACTGCTAATATTGCTGGTTTGATTTACCAAAAACACTGCTAATATTGCTGGTTTGATTTACCAAAAACACTGCTAATATTGCTGGTTTGTAATTTACCAAAACACTGCTAATATTGCTGGTTTGTAATTTACCAAAAACACTGCTAATATTGCTGGTTTGATTTACCAAAACACTGCTAATATTGCTGGTTTGATTTGCCAAATTTCTGCTTATATTTCAGGTTTGATTTGCATAAACACTACTAATATTGCTGGTTTGATTTGCCAAATTTCTGCTTATATTTCAGCTTTGATTTGCATAAACACTACTAATATTGCTGGTTTGATTTGCCAAAACACTGCTAATATTCCTGGGATACGTTATCTCGTGAATATTCTGCAAATGAGTTAAAGAAGTCAACATTGAGTCAACGCAAAGCATATGTTGCCCTTTGTCCTAAAAATTGGTAATGAACACGGTTTTTTTTCTACATGACCCTGTCGCGACTCTGACCTTTGATCCCAAGAAGGGAACAAATTTGATGTGTAAAATGTGACCTTTACAAATTCTTATATGGTTTATTTTGATATTTGACCTTGAACGTCAAATTGATAGCTTGTATTGCAAGTGACATCAAACGCAATAAATGAAAACGTCAAAATACTGCATGGTTCTGAATACAAGTACATGTACACGTAGGAAATCTCATTGACAGCCTCTCTATTGGACATTGGTCTTGCGGCGTGGCTCGGTGACAATTTGATTGGTTCATGCAACTCGGGGAATTACTGGGCAATAAACACGGCAAGGTACAACGTACATGCATGTACTAGTAGTTTTTTTCCTTAGTTCATTTTAAGTAATGAAATATCTCAATTTAATTCGACAACGCTCTAGGAGTAAATATAAAGAATTTACCGGGTAAACAAGGGGATTATCACGGCTTAATTCAAACTAGTAATTTACAATATCATTGACAACTTGTAAATTTCCAATACCAACTTTGTTACTTTGAAAGAATTTATTAGTCTGTTAACAATAGACTGGTTAGCCACAAGTTTATGAATGATGCATGGGGGATGAAATGTCATTGTGAAGATTCGTCTGTACAGAGTCTGGAATGAAGATTTCTAAATGAACGCCAAGAGATGAGTATATCCTTTGAATTATTTGTTTCGGATTTAAATCTATTTGTATAGAATCACCATTTTCTTTAGGACTCTTTCAGTTTGTGAATCAGTAAATAAATGACCTCGTGTAAAGAATTCAGAAGGGCGTCTTGACCTAGACAACGATAATGAAAAAATGTACGAAATAGAAACATTAATATATATATAATCCTTGCCAGCTGAAAATGCTAGTTTGTTACTATTCATGGATTAGATAGAGTAGAAGACAAGTTGCGCTGTAACTACCCCCATCTCCCCAACGTAGACAAATTTAAGAGGGGGTGGACAGGGTGAAAGGGAGGGGGGAGAAAGGGGGGCGGGAGGAGGGAGAGAGGAGGAGGGAGGGAAGGAAGGGGGGGGGAATGGGAGGGAGGGGGAGAAAGGGGGCAGGAGGAGGGAGACAAGGGGGCGGGAGGAGGGAGGAAAGGGAAAGGTGAAAAGGAGGGGGAGGGGGAGGTAAGGGGGCGGGAGGGGGGGAGAGAGGTACCCCCCTGTCCGCCCCCCATTTAAAGTGCAATTTGTTGGGGAGGGGCAGGCATAGTTTAGCCCTAGACCAGGGTACTACACCATCATCTGTGTACTACAATATTGCCGTAACATTTTTTTTTAAATAAATTAAAATTCATTGTCGCACTTATAATGTACTTTCGCCATCTCACAAGGTCGAACAAAGACTTAGTCTAATTAGGATTCCTTAGTTTTTGGGATTCGGTTCATTTGCTTTTTCTGTGACCTCAAGGTTTCAAAATCCCCTTTTCCTAACAATTTCAGCTTTCCAAAATTATCAGGCTTGACGCCTTTTCTAAACTAGACAAAACGGTCATGTGAATAGCGTATATATGCATTTGAAAAATACTTATCGTTCAGAGATCATAATTTCATAGATTCTGATCAAATCCCGAATGTTAAGTTAAAGACTTCTTTATGGAGTTTATGGAGTGATTTCATCCTAAATTTCACTTTCGTTAGATTTTAGTTCAATGCACTCATTTTCAAAGGTTAGAAAATAAGTATTAAAACTTTTATGTCCTTTCAGATATTCAAGATTTAACAAAACGGTATGAAAAAAGATCTTGACAACGCCATCATGAACGGTAAGAATTTCGTATTTACAAATGTGCATGTATATAAAATGCACGCAAAAAAATCGATGTGGTTGATATATTTGATGATGATTCATTTGATGAAGGATAACATTTCTTAACCCCCCCCCCCCCAAAAAAAAAAACGCAACAAGCGTCGATCTTGTGAATTAAACTTTTATATTAAGTAGTTACAGAAATATTGAGTGTCAAGGACGTTCTAACTTACTTGAAATGAGATGTAAGAATGATTTTAAAATAAACGAAAAAAAAAAAAAAAAGAATCAAGATAAAGTTTTAAAAATCTGTTTCAAAGGTGTCATGCAAGAATTTTGAAAGAAATTCAATGAAGATTTTTCATCTGTTTCCCTGGTAGGTAAATTGACTTAGGAACTCATACCGATCTGTTTTGTTACCTAATTGCATTTGTAGATGAGTTAATATATAAATCCTTCATAACTTCAAAGCCCTGTTTATTGAAAAATCAGAGGGCATGAAAATCACGGCAACCCCGCAGGGCGCTGAAACTGTTCATATATGTGTCGCTTTGTTATTAAATTTGGATGATGAAGTTAGGTGACATGCTGCGATGTCGCATCAATAATTTGACAAAAGGGGAGAAAAAGCAGAAAAATACAAATTATCCAATTGAAACATATTTGCGTCTACGTTCTAAGATACGATTTTTGTTAATGAAAGCCACTTAAAACATACTTTACTTCAGTACTTGTTTTCAGAGTTTCTGTAGATCTTATTCATTCCAAATTTATTTCAAAATACATTGTACATATATTTTTTTTTCATATTCAACCGATTACAGAGGGAGGGGGGGGGGGGGGGTGTTATGTCAAATATCAGAAAATTAAACGTGACCTTCTTTATGCGGATAAGCATCGACTCGGACGTCAGTGGGCGCCATTTTAAAAATAGTTCCTCGTTGGTCTATCAGTTTTAGTCATAATTTATCATGAAATACAAGTTCCAACACTGGATCGTAACTGACAAATATGTCATTCATAACATTTCTAACTCAAGTTGGAGAATTTTGAATGTTGAAAAAGTGCCTGTTGCCTGTTGACTTTTTACATCGATTTGATGTAAATCCTTCCACCATTGGCGCCCAAGTCTTTTTATGCCATTTAATGGTACAAATAAAGGCCAGGTGATCCGAATGGACCTACTTGTCAAAAAAGATAACCAGGATTTATATTTGATTTCTCTATACTTACAAATCATAAATCAAGTTCTAGTCCTTTGCTTCTCTGTCCAACAGCCAATCAGCATTCATTTTTGATATCTCCATTCTGACCAATCAGCAGTCAGGATTTTAAAGTTCAGCCCCTCCTTTGACCAATCAGAACTCGAGAGTTTAGGTCTCGTGACTTGTCAAAACCAGGTCTTTTTTTTATAGTTTATATCGAACTATCTCTGTTGTAATCATGATCTATAGTCGATTCCACAGTGAACACTCGAAAGCTATTCAGAATTTTTCGTGTCATGTACATTTTGTGCAACACAGCACATTTTGTGCAATATAGCACATTTTGTGCAACACAGTATTGTCATTCCCAGAGACGATGCATGGTCCCTGTGGCTGTGCGACAACGTAAAATGGAACATCCAGAGTAAAGTCCGACTTCGTCCAGAGTGTCCATAATGTTTATTCCAGTACTTGACCCCAGGCTTGAAATTAAAAAAAACAACACCTTTTTTGCCTATGGCAATTTACTAGTAATGTTTAATGAAACTCCAAGAAATTTGTGTTTTTAGAGTGTGCGCAATGATGATATTGTCAGTTGTAATCTTGATAGTGGCACTTCACCTGTACAAAATTAACATGCAGTTATGACCTTGACCCATGATCCTTGACAAGCTAAGCTGTCCTCTCGTAATGCTCGATGCACTTTTGGAAACAAAGTATTCCGTGACTTCTAGAATGTCCTAGAGGATTTTCTAGTACTGCCAAATTGTCAATTTGCCCGTTGACTTCGAAAAACAAAATGTGTCATGTTCCTACTGTGGACAACTTTAAAGGATAATACAGATGTGTTCCAAATCCAAATCTAATGCTCTAGACACGTGTTTCGAATAGCTTCAATCTATTCGGTTATTTTTGTGTGCGAGACACACACACACCCTGTCGAACAGAAATAACTTGTGAGACGGGCGAAATATTGAGCCTATTGTTTCGGATAGAAATATCCCCATCAGAGGTACTTATAAATGCCGAAGTGATTTTCGGACACAACCAAATGTGTTTCCGTAGCGCTCTCTGTTTTTACTTTGCAGAGAGCGCGCATCTTTTTTTTTTTGTAGGCATACAGGGTAGATTCAGTAGCATTATACATGTACAATGTAGTTAAATGAAATCTATGACCAAAATAGCATTGGAGGGATGGTGATTAGATGTTAACCTACTTTGGTTTCGATGATATTTTTGGATGAAATGACAAGTTTTCGAAATAACAAAATAATACAGGAGTGTTAGTGTCCACTAGGTTTTTATACGGACACACCCACACACCCACACTCCCACACACTCAAGTACACCTAGGGTAGCATTTCGGACCCTGAAGTTAAAAAAATACATTGACGTGCAAGTATGTCAGTCCAGATCTAATTCTTTAACGCTCAAAATTTGCATATCGTATGTAGCTGTTTAAAAAAACGGTTTTAGTGTCATTTAATTGAATAACCCCAGGGGACAGAGTGTGTCAGAGCTGTAAGGTCAGGAGCATATTTGTCTATGCTAAATCCAGATAATTAGATTGTTCGCCCTACGTATTTAATAATGCCGTTCCAGGTACTGAGAAAGTGAGAAATCTGTCCTTAGGGAAGAGATTTCATCTCCGTATCATGTCCATTTCACCTGGTAAACAATGTTCATTTCACTGACAACCATCTTTAAGGTCATTCGATATTTTCAGATTCTTGGTGATTAATGAATATAAATGTTAAAGAACTTCATAGTTTGGAAATATTTATAGACGTCTCTTTCAATTGCTCGTATTTTGGTAAGTAAAGCATCTGCGATTTTCTGTTACAAATATATTTATGTTATGCTTTATTATTACTAATCAATTATAATCCAAGATGATTAAACAAGATAAAGACGTTGATAAGGACAGTGCGTTTTGTGCATAATGAATTCCACAGCAGCCTTAGTCAGAAAAGTCATACGGGCATCTAGGTTTGTTTCCAAGGACGGGTCTCCACTCTCGCAAGGGGGGGGGGGGGTCTATGGCTACGTAAAAGTATATGAAAGTGCAAAACTAATAGCAATTGTCACGAATTGCAGGGACCGAGGGGGTGGATGTGACCAACCCGACCCCTCGTAATCTGAGCGTTCGTTGAGGAGGCCCAGCTTTGCGGTTATCATTTGGTCCATCTAAGAGTGGAGAGTTTAGAAGAAAGTCGGGGATCCGCAACAACACTTGGTTGCTGCACTCGCAGCATAACACAAAAACTATCCCAAGCAAAAACACAGATCAGACATTCACAGAAAGAGACGCAAAAGGGGCATACCAACGAGACCAATGGGCAACCGGTGCCGACTTAGGACGGTCATCTGCAACGCAAGTAGCAGACGGTGTGGTTATCCGGCCATCTGCAACGCAAGTAGCAGACGGTGTGGTTATCCGGTCATCTGCAACGCAAGTAGCAGACGGTGTGGTTATCCGGCCATCTGCAACGCAAGTAGCAGTCGGTGTGGTTATTCGGTCATCTGCAACGCAAGTAGAAAACGGTGTGGTTATTCGGTCATCTGCAACGCAAGTAGCAGACGGTGTGGTTATCCGGCCATCTGCAACGCAAGTAGCAGTCGGTGTGGTTATTCGGTCATCTGCAACGCAAGTAGCAGACGGTGTGGTTATCCGGATTACGAACACATTGCCTCTTTTCCTTCTGTGCTGACAATGGCTTCAGGAACAAATTAATGGTTCAATCAGTCCTCTTGCTGGAAATTTGATACTAAAGTATGAAATTTCATTGTTGTGTCCTAGCCTACACATGTTCGTCTTCATTTCATTTTTTTTGGGGGGGGGGGGGATAATCATAGTATTTTTCTTTGATATATCCTTAATGGACATATCCAAGAAAAATACTATGAATACTATGTCCGAGTCAAACGACAATTTAATCTCTCCCATTAAGATACGAAAACTTTTAGAATATCGAATCTATTCAAGGTCAATGGGGTCATGGTGAAATGTTCTTCTAATCGTAGTCGGTCAACCAGGACGCAACTACGGACATTATCTTTGAAGGGAAGATGTTCAAATATTCGTTCTTTAACAGTAAATATTTAAGATCTAAATATTTTCCCCTTTCATTCGTTTAGCCCTTTCGATAATGTATTTTGAATAGAGTTTGGGCGACCAAGTCAACATTGACAGAAGGCTGTATGGACCTTGGCCGGAGGGGCAAAAGGTAACCCCAGTTATCACCGATTTATGGACAGATAAGTCCATGTTTTATAGCTTTATATATCTTATTACTATGGCTTTGATCTACCGAAGATCTGGATTTTCACGTATCTTAATAACGCATCGCATTTAAAAACTTTGGTATTTTGAAAATTTTTAAATTGATATCGAAATATGTTTTAAGGTAAAGAGTTCATATGAAATTCATTTTAGTTAATGTTTTAATAATTGAAGTTTTACGGTACGGCGTACTAGTCGGAAATATGTCACAGGCAACGCGAAAGGAACATGAATTCAATCCGGCGTCCGTCCGTCTGTCTGGTAGTCACACTTTTTTTCACATAAAAAGGGCTGTGACTTGATTGATATGCAAAATACTTCGTCAAACGAACATGAAGGTCAAGCACGATGAGGCTCGGTAAGACATGAGGGCAAAAGGTCACATGTAAGGTCAAGGTCTTATATTAAAAAAAGGTCAAACATTCAACAGACAACATACCCGTTCTAGAACAGTTCTTGTTTATAAAATAATGAATACATGTAGTTTATTTGTGTGAATCTATAATTGATTGGTAATCTTAAGAGTAAAATTTACAGATAAAACCAAAGAAAATGATTATAAAGATGAGCATAAAAGACGATGGTCAAGGTCGAATGGCTCGATGACAATCGTAAAGGATCGCTTATGTCAAAAACGAAATGCCGGAACCTTTTCATTCCATTTCTAAAATTTATCAATGTTGAAATTAGATCTGAAGTAAGAAAACAGTGACATATCAAAAAATGAGAAAAATAAATGAATTTCCTTTTTTTTTTTCTTTAAATAGCAAGTCCGAATACGGGGGCATGTCACTGTCTCAAAAATATTGCGAATAGCGAACTTGCAAAACAAACAATTATATTGAATCAAACAAATCATAATTGTAAATAAATAATTTCAAAAAGTCAATAAAAAAATCGGAATTAAGACAGAACAACACTGAATCCCAAAAATGACAAAAATAAATAAGTTAATAACCCCCCTCCCCAAATACCCCCCTAACCACTGGACATAATATTATTATTGACCGTGGCGTTTCCTTTAGTTTGGGTGCGCCTGAACCCCGTGAGCACTGGCTTTATTTCACCTCGGTAAGGTTGATATCTGACCATACCTGTCAACTCCCGTGTAATGTCATCAATTTAAGTTAGTAAGCATTGTCCCCGGGGCCCCAGGGATATGTAAACAAAATTATCTCCATGACAAAGAGCTCGGTAATTGAGAACAAACACACGTTACTCATCACTGTAATTTTGGGGGTGGGTACATGTCGTCTCTTCCCATGGAATGTTATTGCACGGGAATTTTCCCTGATTTAGATATACATGTATTAGAAATATTTGAACAAGTTTCTATATATTTCGTCCAATTTAACCCTTCTTTTGTCACCATTATAATCAAGCGCAGATCTAGAGGAGGTTAGGGGGTCAGATTCCCTTTGAAATTGCCAAAATACTTTTATGTCCAGTTTTTAAAGTATATATTTGTTCAATAGGTTTGGACCTCCCTTCTGACAGGACCTTTCAAGTCGAATTTTTCACAGCAATTCATCCCTTTATACTAGTACTACCCCCCCCCCCCCCCCCCACCTGGACATACAAGGAGGAATACCCCCCTTTGAATTTTAGGGATGATATAGAACTAAAAACGAAATTAGCTTTTAGGTTTTTAGCTAACCTGGGCAAAAATAAAGTGTGATACATCGCATTGTAAGTCTATGTCCACCTGTCCGTCGTCTTGCATAAAATTCGTCTTATCAACAATTGCGTCGCAAAATTCCAGGAAACCTTAAAGGATTAAAGTAACTTTGTTTTTCTTCCTGCCCAATCAAAAACTGTAACCGCCAATGGATATTCAATATCTATCTTACGTTTTTCAAACATCTTCGAAATCTTTGGACACAATTTCTCCAAAATTTACAGAAAGCATTCAAAGCAAGTAAAATTCTACAAAATTAATGGTTCTCCACCAGACTTATATGAAGGGGGTCGTGTTTTAACTGCGAAGGAAATTTTCTAAACCTTACAGTTGCTAAGATTTCTTTCGATCTGGTAAAATAGTACCACTTTGTAGGACAGAGCTCTATCATCATTGAAACTGAAGGCAAACTCTAACTCCTCTTTTTCAGATTATAAGCATAAAATAATGTAAATATCTGGAATATTTATATTTCTTGATGTTCGAAAAACCACGTCATGAAGACTTTATTAGTTATTAGGTTGGTTACTGACCGTCTACAGAGATTTGTCGGGGGTTACAAGCCCATAGACAAACTCTCTTTGGACGGTCAGTAACAAACTTAATAACTTTTTAATTTTGACGAGGTCCTTTTTGTTACAGAAAATTGGCGTTTTACGACTCCTTTTACATGCGAATTCATTTATACGACAATGGCAGAATTAATGACGGTCTTTAGAAATTAAGACGACGAGCACGTGACATGATTTACGCTCTCTTATTGGTTCGAACTAGTCCGTGGCAAAATAAAGTGCAATATTTATCATATTTTCGCGATAATTATTTCGTTGCTATATTTTGCTATATTTAGTTGTTTACTCAGAACCTACAGATTGAACCGAATTTTTTTAAGTACGCCCAACACTATCTCCTTGCTCGCTTCATTTGTTTCATGTCTTGTGTTTATTGACTTTTAACCTAAAATGTTCGTACTCCACGACATTAATAATGGTAGTTTAGAATGTCACTAGGTGTCATGACCTTTGCTAAGCCCTAAATCTGTAATTCGACGTTACTCAGATTCAATTAACCGTATAGAATCACTGAAATGGAACACAAAAATATTTCTTCTTCTCTTTCATCCTCTTTCCGTACGACATGCGAGGAGGCATATAGATAAAGAATGAAATGAAGATAACTCATGATTGACAGGCGGAAGTTGCCGTAGGTAGTGGGTTCGAATCCCTGGCAGTTAAGAATAAGTAAATAGGGTACCTTGTTATAGACATGATTTTCTTGTGCTTTGTATATGTTTATTTCTCATTTATGTACATGTATAGTCTGACGATCCAAGGTCTATCGTACTAATTGGGTGTTAATGTACTGTTTCGTTTGTGCTTTCTGTCTAATAATATATCAATATAAATATAGATAAATTTTTTTTATAATATTCTTGAAATGAAGATAAATTGTTAATTGTAATAAATAAATAAATAAATTATAATCATTGATAGATAAATAAATTGAATAAATTAAGTAATAAGTTCAAATTCAAATTCTTTATTGACTCTCAACATATTGGCATACACACATGATATGCAAAAATAAATAAATATAATTTGATAAATAAATAAGTTATAATAAATAAATAGATATGTTAATAAATAAATAAGTAAAAATAATAAAATGAATAAGCGTCGCTATACTCTTTCACATAATTTGCTCAACAGCACCTTTGCACATCCCCCTCCCCCCATCCGAACAATTCTGAATCCGCATATAGGAAGATTTTTAATTCACCGTGAAATATTTCATGTTGACATGTACCCTCTTCGAAGTGCGACAAAACTCGATATAATATCTATAATTCATCTTTTGTGTACTTGCTCCCAAGGGATGTTCTTGACCCCCTTCATCTGGCAAATCTAGATGCGCATGCGCGAAGCCAAGTACAGCTGTACCTTAAATTTGCACAGGATATGTACATGTTCATGCATATATATGAACATTAAATGCATCGGATAAAGAATTTAATACGATTTATTGATAGGCGACGAAATGCATCAGGTATTAAAAACGCATTGTGCATTTTGTTTGACATTGTAAAAGAGTCGATATAATTTATAGCTTATAAATCTTTAATACCTGAAGAAAGAAGTAATAATTGAGTCATATGCTTTGGCAATGATCTAAAAGTTAAGTCAGCGCCTAAGTATTGCTAGATCTACGTTCGCTTGTGCCAAGGAGAAAGATTGAGGTCAACTCTGGTGACCACAAATGACCTTAATTTGGCTAGAAACGAAAAATAATAGGAAACATGAATAGTAGACTCACGAGTAATAATTCATAAAACGTTAAAACAAGAAAGAGGAATTTGAATCAATCGTTTTTACATGTATTTTATTTTACAAAACATAAAAATAGGATTGGGCAAAAGTTATGCCAACATCATAAACGCCTAGCTCTCCCTAACATATATATCATACAATTTCGTCATAAGAGGCATACACAAGTAATGCACTTGGATATAAATAACATTTGAATCAATAATTATTACATATGCATTGTGTAATCGAAGTTCATTGCTGCGGTGGGATTTATATAGACGACCTTGACCCCCATTGCAGCTCTTTTTACCAAAAAAAAAAAAAAGAAAAAAATTACGCTTACATTGTCCTTTGATTCCACATAAGAACTCATCACAACTCAAATTCCATAAAAGTCATTGTTTTAGAACATTTTTGAAATGTTCCGGCTCTCTTCGAATCATGACCAGCGCATAACTCGACGCATGCGCACTTCCAATTATACAGGTACATGTACGTATTGATAAACATACTGAATACCAAGTAAGATCAAAATTTGACCAAGGAAGCAATGATAGAGGGAGAATAGAGGGTCGGGTCGGAAAGAGCATTCTGGGATTCAGTATGAATCTCTTGATATTTTTGTTCAAAACAGTTTCAGCATATTTTATTGAAATCAATATATTTGAAGGACTTGTCCCCTTTCAATGTTTAGACAAGGTTTTGGATCTACAAGTGGAAGAGGACTAAAATGTTTACCAGGAAAATAGTTTTAAAGTTTAGTTCAATTAAATAACGGGTATAATGGGAAACTTTATCTAGAAAATATAACCAAAAGGAATTATTATATAATAATTCCGAAAATGTAAAACCAATAAGATCAAGGGGAACTTATCAATTATGTAGAATATTTTAAATTTCAATCAAGAAAATTTAATGATCGCTAATTCTACCAGGTATAGTAGTCAAAGCATTCGATTGTTGAATTTTCCCCAAAGTATACAAATGCATGTTATGACTTTGTGACTCAATTAGCTTGTTTAAAAGGAACATGTAATTGCATGTCGCATGTATATATATTATCAGATCTACTGAGGCAGTTTAAATTCATATACTTATTTTTCTTGAAGCAGTAGATTATAGTTTACAAAGCACACTTTTACTAAACAAAGCTAAGTCTTACGATGTTACACACCAATAAACTTCAAAGGAAAACGGCATAAGGAAAAACAAATACCCGATTTTTGCATTAGTGCTCTTTCAACTTCCTCTTCGGTCTGACCAAATAAATATGAATATGGAAGACGCGAAAGTACATGTAGGAGGGGTGGGTGAATGGTGAATATGGTTGGGTTGGGTTGAGATTGATACCCCATTGTATGACTTTATGCCAATATGACATTATCGATTGATTTCTTCAGAGGGGATGCATGTGAGAAAGGGATGTTAGGAAGATCAATTTTTGTATGGATTCCATATAGACCTAAAGATATTAGTCCTCTACCGGCTCGACGGAGGGGACTTATAGTTTCCACCCCGTTTTTCATCCAGGAAGTCAAGACATTTATATTTTTTTTATTGGACGACAGAAGTACCTAAAGGTTTAACGTCTGCGACTAGAGTATGAGTACTTTTTCATTTTAATGAGGGTTTTATTCATCGAATTGTACTGATTTGAATAAGGGTACATATCGACACCTGATCAAGTTTTTGCCACAGACAAACAGACGGACAGGCAAAACATATTCTTCGAATCTTTGATTTCAGGGGCATAAACACGAAAATAAAAGAATGATAGGGCGTTTATATTCTCAAATTTTCATTTGTATCATAAGAGACGTTGCGACTTTGACCTCGGAATTTTAATCTTTTCAACATTGGACATAACATTTTATAGCCGCGGAAATGGCCAACGACACTAGCCTGGGATCCGTGGCCCTTGAGTGTTTGTTTTTGCCCCAAAACAAACACTCAAGGGCCACGGATCCCAGGCTACCAACGACACTTGGATATTTAGTTAGTAGGGGTGTCCCCTATGAACCAAATATCCAAGTGTCGTTGACCGTTTCCGTGGATAAACATATGAATGGTGAGTGATAGGGCTTACATACCACTTGGTATTTCATATTGTGCATTGGTCCCAAAAGTTTTAATTTCAACCTTGTGGCTTTGACATTTGCGGTTGACCCTCTTTTGAGACAAGCACTCAAGGGACTTAAATTCTCAAAATGTTCTTGTTTCTTCTAGTCAGTACAAAATCGATGATCTCAAAATTATGTCAAATTCCAAGGTCAAGGCCTCAAGGTCTAAACTTTTGGTACCAACAGAAAGGTGTCGTTGCAAGGAATACACATGAAGACTATTCTAAAATGCGCTTTCGCACATACTTACCATGATATTCCTCTTTTATTGAAAGCTTGACAGACAGACAGACAGACAGACAGACAGACAGATCCTAAACTTTATATGCCCTCTCCCTTTGGGTCGATAGACCTTGGCGCATCATTGCGATTTAACGATACATGTTTTACACGATGCCACTGCTACCTGTTTAAATCCCTTTGGTAGGTAAATCCTTATTTAGTGTGTATTCGAACCTTCAAACATTTGGATGTTTCGGTTATATGAAATTTTCGTATTGCTTTCAGGAACATGGTGATTTGATACCGGCTCTGAGAATATTTACTCTGGAAAGTAAATAGACCTGGATATAGTTTTTGGTGCCTGTAAGCGAAAGGCGAAAGAACAATTCGTCACCATGTGATAAGAAGCATGCTACAATAAGAGGAATCTGCAGGTGAGGTGTTATTTTTATTGGTCTTTAGGGGAGACCGGGGATGGGTAAGAAAAAAACCATGGGTGGGGCATGGGATGGGTTAGGGGGTGTTTCACAATCTATACAGAATCTGTCAAAGAAGAAAAAGGTTTAAAAGAAGTTTATGAAAAACTGATGAATTGATAGTTTCCAGATAGGCTTTATCCTAAGTATAAAATGTGCATGTAAGAAAAAAAAAACCCTAAAGGCATTTAAAGTGGATATTTTTTCATTACTTTAAATTATTAATTGTTAACACATGTGCACATGTAATGTCCATGTAAACAGTAAGTATATACGAGTATGCACTAGACAGGCCATTCTATGATCCTATCTATCTAAAATGACAGAAGGATCATATTACATGTTGAAAATGCGTGAAATTGTTTCTTTATGCTCCATAAATAAGATAGAAATAAAACTCATATTTAACGCGTACGAAGAAAAAAATTACCACTTACCAGTGAAAAGGGGGGGGGGTTAATTAAAATAAGTGTTGAGGTATAGAATTCAAAATGTTGACCTCAAACTTTGTGTCTTTAGTATAGCTTATGTCTGACCTATATAAAAAATGAAAATATTTCAGGTCGATGAAAATATGTTACTTACTTTCCTCAAATAATTCAGTATGATAAATTAGGTTCCTTGTAGTAAAAATCTCACGTTTACTCATGTGAAAAAAACGTATTGTTGTAAAATGACAAATTAAACGAGGTTGAATGTATATGGATTTTATTTATAATGAATTTTTAGGAAATTTTCCTTCAATCTTCATCATGTACCTTTTAATGACCTCTTGAGTCACCGCCTCATGATGGAGGACGACAAAAGAGAAATTATTTTGACTGACATAAAGAAATATAGTTTCAAACATGTATACTTATATTATTTTTAGAAAACTAAAAATAGAAATTTAAGAAGCTCAGTTTCGAAATCATTTTGGAGTATGAGTAACGAGGACATGAGAGGGGTATTATACGACATGACAATGGAAGGACACCTACGCTCACGGACATGAAAAGAAATGACCGTTCTTTGGGATTTAGTATTCACTCTCCCCCTTTCCTTATGGTCGTTGATATCATGGGCTGATCTGCAGAATATTCCAGGGATGGGGAGGCGGGGGGGAGTGGAGGTGTCAAGCCATCAAGAAGTCCAGCCTATGCGGCTATGGTTATGAAAAAAAGTTCATATGAAAACCTGACAAATCATTTATTTTTGGCAAATTTCAGGCTATGAGCTCGACACCAGGGTTCTCCTTTACTTTTCCTTTATTTCTAAATGGAACATAGGGAAAGAGCGAATTTCATCGAGGACCGTTGGCGTCGAACTCCTGTTATTCCAGGGGGTGGGTTACTGACTCTTTTAACCCTCTCTTGGAAGTAGATGGGGGTACATGTACACTAGCGAATTCACTAACTGATAATATAAACAAGAATTGCCATATATTCATTTAAAAATCGTATTTTATTGCGATAAGGCCATACCAAATTAATAAAATGTTCTTTGGATTTTCTTGTGAAAAAAAGGGTGCGAGCGGGCGAAAATATAATTATTTTATTTTTCTTTTAAGTATTGCATTTTTTAAGGTTGCGAGCGATTAAAATAATTTTATTTTGATATAGTTTACCATAGTAATATATTTATGATGTTTTCCGTACTCATAAAGGAATCCCCATAGGAATATGCTGACTAGGAAGCTGGCACATAGCAGTACGGAAAATATTTTTGAACATTCTCCCCTCCTTGACTCTCAGTGCCATGTATATTGGACAACAAATTTGCTCCCAACAAAATTTTTCAAATACAAGTAGTATCGATTTCTTCGAAATTTGCAAAATCTGAGATTTCTAGAAGCTTTAAGATTTGCAGAAATCAGTACCGACCCTAAAAATTCGTGAGCCAGAAATTTCAGGGTGCGGGCGAGCATTTTATTTTTATAATATTATTTTTTGAATTTTGAAAAATATGGTGCGGGAAATCCAAAGAACATTTAATTAATTTGGTATGGCCTAAAACCTTTTTATTCAATTCATAAAATTTACAAATTTCATATTAAAAAGGGGTTCCCATTTTATGAAAACCGGGATCCGCCTATTGAAAACAACAGAAGTCCGTTTCAAACATTCTCTTTTCACGACATGTTCCGTATCATCGTTATTATAGCATTTATTTCTTACATAAAAGATAAAAATGAACATGGTGTAATGTAAGTAATATGCCTTTTCGCCCATCCCCTCGGCGTTAGTAGGGCAGTTAGACATTGATAACTTACCGTCTGCCTAAGATACAGCGTTAACAAATGACGTAAGGCCCACGTGATATGTAACGCTAGTCTTTTCACCACATAACATGTTTGTTTTCGTATAAAATTTCAGCTGCGACACACATTTATAATCAGCACTTTTTTGGGGGTGTGTGTATCCAAAAAGTATATATCGCGAAGAAATTTTACAAAAATTCTAAGATTGAAGGAATTTTATAAACGACATGTCTAAACTAGTGACACATTTAATAAACTTGTAGAAAGGAAAATATAATTTTTTATAGATATATAATATATATAATAGACAAGTGGATTCCGTTTTATGAAAATCTGAAAAAAAAAATTCGAAAAAAAAAAAATGACATTATGTAGCATTGTTCCTGAGGATTCTTTACGCGCATGAAATAATAGTAACGTTTATTTATTCGGAAAGAAGCTGGAGTGGGGGTAGGGTGGGTGTTGTTCAATTCCCGGCGCAGCGGGTCCAGTCTATACATCAATTTGAGAAAACTAGATGTAAAAATAGGAAAACCAGCAATTAGCAAACTCAATGGGTAGGCTTCTGGCCCCCAGTTACCCTTCTAGATCGACACATGGAATTTGAAATTAGTCATTAATTTTATGAAAATTATAAAAAAGAAAGAATCTGATCATTAAGAAATTCTACAGTACATTGTATTATTGAATAGTTGTTTTTCCGAACGTATCCATAATATCGCAATATTCAAAACATATATACAAAGCTAAACATATCAAATAAATAAAACAAAATCAATATAATGTGTCAGATGACTTCAAGTATATATAGATGTATACCGTTATTTGTCGCTTTTGGGGATGAATACATATAATCCTTAACATCAGTGACAGATCCAGGAGTCTGCCACTTTATTTATTTTTTTTTTCGTAGCCCCCCCCCCCCTCCCCCCTCTATAAAAAAACCTACAGACACAAACATAATTTTTTTTTAATATTGATTTTCTCATGATAAGGCATGTGTGAGATATAAAAAAGAAGAAGATTTTGAACAATCTTGAATGTGAATGATATGAACGGAAAGAGGGGCAAATCTCACGATCCAACCTTTATCATTCAACTTGTACCCCTCCTCCCATTCTTCTTCCATAGGGGTGAGGTATCCTCAACACAAACCCTTTTCCCTACAAGTCTATATTAAACACACTTGAAGAGGAAAGAATTTGTGTTCAGGAAAGGGTTTGTGACCAAAATATGATACCTCACCCCTGTGTCTACTTCCCCTGGTTCCCCTCCTGTACGTACAAGCTGTCGTTCAGGACTTTTCCACTCAGACAATCGAATGATCAATTGTAGATGATGACTAGAGAATTTGTTCATTTTTGATGTCTTTATAAATCGTTATTTTATGTGGCAATCTGGGAGGATTTCTTATTGATTAATCCATAAGAAACTACAGGTATCAACATCTAGGAGATTGTCATCCGACGATGCACTCTCTATCTTTAAGAAAAGTTCATAATGCCCATTTAAGAACATTCAGAATCATTCAAATTCGTTGCGAATCTTGCAGAAAATTATATGATTCTATCGTATTTTGCTATTTTATATACTATGCTTTACATTGGCAACATAAACCCAGATTTTAGATTGTACCATGCGCTGAAATTTTAGAAGTGTTATTGGGGGGGGGGGGGGGTCAGTGGGCTTCGTGAGTCACATTACTACACAAACGAATCCATTGAGAGACTTTGGAATATTGGATCCCCCCTTTTCTCAGACAATTGTATAAATCAAGCATATATCATGCACATTGGCAGATGAATAAAATCTTTCCTGGGGGTCGAGTCCGCCATGGGCAATTTAAAATATAATTATTGTGTAAAAACATGACATTTCAGAGTGTTTAGCAATTTCAAATGGTTTTCTTTCTACCCTAACCCCTCTTGATCCGCACTGGATTCAAACTTTTCAAAGCTGAACCCCTTAGATCCATTACTCCTTTTTCAACATGCTGGATCCGCCTATGACCTATTACAAAATTAACATCTATAATACAGTATTTTTCTGACTGAATATCACATTTCTACTCAAATGTCTTAAATTAGCTATTAAAATCTCAAAATTAAATTAAGTTATGACGAACACAAAACTAGCACGGACTCGAAGAGCATCGTATTTCCAAAATAGAGTAAAGCGAAGTCTCCGTACAATTGAAAGTAAAGAACCCACTAATTTTCAAAAGTTTAATGACCTGCTGAAACGAGAGAGAGAAGAAATACCATTATTTTGAATTCTATCTATTTTAATCAAATGACTGACAACTTTATTTATCAATCCATAACTTTTATGCTCAAAAATGGAAACACCGCGGGTAACATTGATCTGAAATGATATTCTATTCTTGGTCTTACTAATTACTCAACAAGGGTCTTTGATCGCAGAGGAAACCTTGTTGATCTTTTCATGTATTAAGATCCCTGGCATGAAAATCTTCATCATATAGCCCCCATCTACTTAGTATCATATTGCCTAAAGAACGAAAGTAAGGATCGTCAGAGAGAGAGAGAGAGAGAGAGAGAGAGAGAGAGAGAGAACGCTACAACTGACTGCTCTAGTGAACAGAAAAAGGAAAATACCCAACTATCTTCCCACTTTGCCATCAATAATTGGTTTATTCGCAACATCCTTGACGAAACAGAAGGGCGATCAAATTATATCACCTTCCTTTAATAAAAGATGACGAATTTTAAAACTATCTAGATCAAATCACAAACAAATTCTGTCTTCCGATTCGTTTAGCATATCAATTACATAAAAATCAGAATTCACCGCTAGTCAAATCTGATAATTATTTTATTTTTATGACATCAGTATCAGATGTCTATCAAGACCTAGTAAAGACGGACCGGAAGTATAAACTTGTACGAAAATTTTGAATTGATATTGTTATTCAATGCGAAAAAACACGTAAACTTACAGGAAAAGCAGAAAATGTCTAAAAGCAAATGTCTGTGTTGTATTTGTTTTCTTCAATTTTCATATGGGGGGGGGGGGTAATCATATTAAATCCCTCTGTCACACAAAATTTGTGACGTACCTGCAACATATTATGTCGAAAAAAGGTGATATGGCAGTGTTTTAGCTCACCTGAGCGAAGCTCAAGTGAGCTATTGCCATAGCGCGCCGTCCGTCGTCCGTCGGCGTCGTCGTCGTCGTCGTCGTCCGTCTGGCGTAAGCTTTTAACATTTTCGACATCTCCTCTGCAACCGCTGCACAGAATTTCATGAAACTTTACAGGAAGGAAGTACTCAAGATCCTCTACCAAGTTTGTGTTTTTCGTGCCGATCTGTCAACAAATATGGCCGCCGAGGGCTCTGATTGGCTGACACATTTTCGACATCTCCTCTGCAACTGCTGCACAGAATTTCATGAAACTTTACAGGAAGGAAGTACTCAAGGTCCTCTACCAAGTTTGTGTTTTTCGTGCCGATCGGTCAACAAATATGGCCACCAAGGGCTCTGATTGGCTGACACATTTTCGACATCTCCTCTGCAACTGCTGCACAGAATTTCATGAAACTTCACAGGAAGGAAGTACTCAAGGTCCTCTACCAAGTTTGTGTTTTTCATGCCGATCGGTCAACAAGTATTGCCGCCGAGGGCTCTGATTGGCTGACACATTTTCGACATCTCCTCTGCAACCGCTGCACAGAATTTCATGAAACTTTACAGGAAGGAAGTACTCAAGGTCCTCTACCAAGTTTGTGTTTTTCGTGCCGATCATTCAACAAATATTGCCGCCGAGGGCTCTGATTGGCTGACACATTTTCGACATCTCCTCTGCAACCGCTGCACAGAATTTCATGAAACTTTACAGGAAGGAAGTACTCAAGGTCCTCTACCAAGTTTGTGTTTTTCGTGCCGATCGGTCAACAAATATGGCCGCCGAGGCCTCTGATTGGCTGACACATTTTCGACATCTCCTCTGCAACCGCTGAATAGAATTTCATGAAACTTTACAGGAAGGAAGTACTCAAGATCCTCTACCAAGTTTGTGTTTTTCGTGCCGATCGGTCAACAAATATGGCCGCCGAGGGCTCTGATTGGCTGATACATTTTCGACATCTCCTCTGCAACCGCTGCACAGAATTTCATGAAACTTTACAGGAAGGAAGTACTCAAGGTCCTCTACCAAGTTTGTGTTTTTCGTGCCGATCATTCAACAAATATGGCCGCCGAGGGCTCTGATTGGCTGACACATTTTCGACATCTCCTCTGCAACCGCTGCACAGAATTTCATGAAACTTTACAGGAAGGAAGTATTCAAGGTCCTCCAACAAGTTTGTGTTTTTTTGTGCCGATTGGTCAACAAATATGCCGCCGAGGGCTCTGATGAGCTGACACATTTTCGACATCTCCTCTGCAACCATTGCGCAGAATTTCAGGAAACCTTGCAGCAAGCAAGTACTCAAGGTCCTCTGCCAAGTTTGTGTTTTTCTTGTCGATAGGTCAACAAATATGGCTGTCAAGGGCTTTGATCTGTAGAAGTATTTTTGTGACTTTCAACCCTTTGTCTGCAACTCAGGTGAGCGATGTGGCCCCCTTGGGCCTCTTGTCATCATATTCTGGGTTTTTGTTCAGATTCTTTTTCTTGAGCATCATGCATATATTTTACCATTCATATACACAAAAAAATGAACATGAAATACCTCCTCAGAACATCTGCACATGCGCTCGCACAAAATGGACGAAGCCGGTGTCGATTGTCGTTTTCTTTATTATACATTTTACCTATTTGGCAACACTGTGTATATACATAAATATTCTTGCCGGGAGATTTTCTTTCGAAGATGTCCCTAGTCGAAATTAATTCACCAAATCCAAGTTTGAATGAGTCGACTTAATGGGTAATCTCCCTATATAAGAAGCTATCTACATCTACACAATATAACTACACGCTGTCCCCTTCAAACCGTAATGCGGTCTCGGATATTAAACCTAGCCGTCTATAATAAAGCTTTTGTGTTATCTTTTTGGAAGCTCCACTAATTTATAAATATAAATTATATGAATGAAGAAAAAAAAAACCCTTTCAAAAACAGATACTGTGAGAAAATTCAAGCTCACACGTCCTTCCTAGCCAGGTATTTATACGTATTTACCTCTACAACCGAAAAAGAAAATAGACCCCTAGCATGTTTGTTTTGAAGCATCTCCGCGTAGTCTACAAATGTGTCAAACTATGTATATAAAGTAGTCATGTACAAAGAACCTTTAACATCCTTGATGAAGTCGGTTTGTCTGTCTGTTCTTTCGTCATTATTTTTTTCAAAATCATTTAATGTTACCTTTCTTATCAAGTAAGGTAATTGGGATTGCTATTGACAGAGCTGGCTCATGGTTAGCTGAAGTTTAATGTCAAACACTTGGACCAGTGTGGGATCTAATGTCCGTTTACCAGGGATCAAATTTTGTCGATTTTAACCGAAAATTGTCAAAAATAAAGGGGTTTGGGGTAAATTGGCCCTTACCGGAATACCGAACAACTCTCCGCCCCCTCCCCTATATCTGCCACTATGGTCTCTGAACAGAGTCTATGTTGCTATATATATGTTAGACCATTCTATTTCTATTTTCGTCAGAGAATACTGCATGTATATATCTGATTCAAAGTTGCAAAGTCCTTTGAAACATTTTTGTATAAAAGCCAATGAACAGGATTTGATAAACCATGTATGATGAAAGAGGAATAAACAAGAAAGTTCAGAAGTTTTCGGTAAGGTAGTGGACAGACAGACCGATTGATTGCCAGACAGACAAACAACAAACGTATGATTGTTTGTTTCAGTTTCTTTAGAATATTATACCCTCTTCGTTATTTCCATTTTCATTAAGGTCAAAAACTGCAATTAGCACTAGCAATTTAGATAACATTCCCGATAGGCTGATACTATACAGTATCTTCGAAATCAAATCTTTGTAAATTTTGATTCAATAAAATTGACGTTCCTGTCTGAGCAACAAGGTTAGCGCTGTGTAATTTGGCCTGTGCAATTTATCAAACATACTATTGACAACTCCACAATGGCTCTCTTTATTCGGCCTTTAATCAAACTTTATACCTACCGAACTATTATTGGTTGTATGAGCGTTGATATACATTTATTATCTAAATTCTTCCGTTGTACAAATCAATTGGAAGAAAGGAGAGACAATTTTGAGTTTCGAATTCAATGGAATTTAAACTTACATTCTCATCGATTTTATTAGAAGTTATCTCAATGGATTGGAATTTAAAAAAAAAAGTCAGTTTATTAATTCCAATTCATAAAGAAGCGACACGTAAAATGTACTTGTCATTCGTGTCCGAAGTCAGATTGAAAAAAGAAGTTGTTCCTTTCAATTTGTAACTCCACTGTATCCAATTTTCTTCCCTGCCTTTGATGCTCCAATGAGTTCCGATAACAAAGTTTCGGGGCCTTTACGGCTTTAGTTCGGGATCCATGTCCTGCATGGTGAAAATTCGGACTCGGAGATGAAAAAAGTATGAATGTCTGCCCTAGCGCCCTTTTACTGGAATGCACGGTGAGACTTCGGCAGTCTCGTAGAATTGACAAAATTTTCATACAAAAGTTTATTCAATGAAAAGACGAATTATTACCGAAAATATCAATAGAATATCAAAGCATGTCGATGGGATGGAATGCTAGTACATCATGTACATAGATATGATCATCAAAATAACCACTAGTTCTGGTGTCGCCTGTTGGATTTTATTTCATGTACATATTAAGATTTAATGGAAGCTATCGGAGACACTTATCCGCCATCTTAATGGCAGTTCTTTGATCTTTCTTACTTTCCCTTTAGAAGAGTTCGATAATCTGGTTCTTTTGAAAGTTTCGAATAGTTTCTTACGAGATCATATTATGGCTGATAAGTAACTGAAACTCAAAGAGTAATATAAGTTGGAGGATTATTGATTTATCTACTTTACAAGAGCTGTAAATCAATCATTTCCCAACCTTGTAGATTTTTGGAAGGTTGTACACGATTCTTGTGTCACATAATCTATTTCATGCAGATTGTTAAATGTTAAAAAATGAAGATTCAAATTGCAAGTTACAGTACAGCGAGCGCTCTTCAAGGACTTTACGAATGTAAAACTTAAAAGTATAGGATTCTGAAAAAGAAATCATGGACGCTTTTGTAAAGAAGTCCTTAAAAAGACTTCTTGAAATGAAAAACTAATGTTCTGAAGTACATTCTGGTTATGAGACGGAAAGAATCAAGGATGGGTGTATACAGGACTTCACTCTTTGACTGAAGATTGGTAGGTACTTACACAATCCTTCCTATGTTGATTTGTTTATTGAGACAGGTCACACTATAAAAGAAAAGTTCTTTCTGCAATATGCAGGAGATTCTTTGTCCTCCCGGGAAACTATCTGCTTCCCACTAGGTAGTTTGCTTTACTTTCCATTTTCCGTCGTTTTGAATGTGCAGCAGGTTTAGTAAACTTTTCTGTCTTTGTAATCTCGCTCGTTTGGTTTTGTAAAACCTCTGTATAACATGTATAAGATCTCTGGTTTTGTATACCAATTCTGGTTTTGTAAATCCGTCTGGTTGTATGGATCCTTCTGGTTGTGTATTGTCTTCTGGTTTTGTATGCTACTCCTGGTTTTGTTAACTACCTCTGGTTTTGTATATTTCTTCTGGTTTTTGTGTCGCCTGCGAAGCATAGCGACACTTAGGGATCACTTTTTTAAACTTCTTCTGGTTTTGTATACTACTTCTGGTTTTGTATACTACTCCTGGTTTTGTATACTTCTTCTGGTTTTGTTAACTACTTCTGGTTTTGTATACTTCTTCGGGTTTTGTACACTACTTCTGGTTTTGTATACTTCTTCTGTTTTTTTAAACTTCTTCTAGTTTTGTATACTTCTTCTGGTTTTGTATACTTCTTCTGGTTTTTTAAACTTCTTCTAGTTTTGTATACTTCTTCTGGTTTTGTTAACTTCTTCTGGTTTTGTATACTTGTATCCTCTCATTATTTTACATAATGTTGTGTTCTGATTTTGTATAGTTGTCCGGTTTTGTGTGGCCTTCTTGTTTTGTATACTTCCGGATTTTTTCACGCTCATTTGGTCTTGTGTGGACCAGGGGGGGGGGCACATCCCGGTGATGTGCAGCTCTGTATCATGACCTTGGCCTGTTGTTGTCGATGTCAATGTGACTTTTTGCAAAATTCCCTATCAAAAAGTCAATTCTTATCAGCAAAGTTTTTTTCACAGTAGAATTTTGGAATGTAACTTGGTACTTCGAGAACGAAAAAATGACTTGTTTCATAGGTTGTTTACACAGATTTTAGACACGATTAATTCTCTTAATAAATATAAGTGTAGCGCCTAATTATAATGAAGGAACATTTACAATTGTCGATTAAGTACCACAAGTTGCACGTTGTCTCTTCAATATGACATAATGTAACACTACAGCATTACTCGGCTTCGCCGAACAATAACTTTATTATGACCATGAATTCCTTTTGGAATTTAAAAGACACTCTAGCTTTTACAAGGTAGCCATGTATTATGTAAACATAATAATATAAACCACGAACTCCTTTGTAATCATCCGGGCTTTGCTCATTTGAAAATCGTCCGTAAGATCGGATCTTTTTAAACGGCTTTTGATTTTGTTCTCAAAAGGTCACTCTGTCGAAACTTTGGATACTTGAGTCTCGCGTGTAATATACCTATTTAAACAAGTTTACTTATAAGATTTCATACATTCTAAAGGAACTACTGTATACACTGAGAAAAATCAAAAAGTTTTTTTTTATACCTGTTCCCCACTTCATACGCATCTAAACTTGATTTTGTATGAGCGAGGGAATATGTGTGTCAGTTTGAATATTCGGAACCATACGCAGGCTTTCTACTGTTCCTACTTTTTCCTACTATTTCCTACTTTTCCTACTTTTTTATTTTGATCCTATTTTTTCCTACTTTTTCTTCGAAACCTCCTACTATTCCTACTTTTTCATCTCAAAAGTAAAAAATTACTTGTTACACTTACCATTGACATCTGATTCAATATTTTTTAAAAAAATTTCGGGCTCGCTTCACTCGCCCATTCTGTATATTTTACATGAAAAATCAATCTGTCCTTATTTCTCTCTGTGATTTCCTCAAAGATGAACATTACCAGTCTACAATCATTGCATACTGTGATATGTGTGTCATACTTACTGAAAATTGTCGCTAAAATTGATGGAAAATTTCCTACTTTTCCCCTATTAATTCCTACTTTTTCCTACTTTTCTCCTACTTTTTTTCATTGCCTACTCCTACTTTTTTCCTACTTTTTCATCAAGGTAGAGTAGAAAGCCTGCATACGCCGACGACACAGTTTACCTTATTGAATACATTGATGATTATCGATATTATAATGTAGGAGAGCCAAAGTAAATTATTTATGATTTCTATCTCAACGAATTACTGCGAGTTTGAATGTACTGTTTCCGATCCTTTTTCAAATTCAGTTTCACTGTTACGAATTATTCGAATCCACGAAAACAATTTTCAAAGATTTTCTCTGCCTGAAATGGCCGGTGACATCTATTTCTAAAAGTGTGATAATTATGTACCGCCAAACTCCACACAAATAACAGTTGTAGCTCAAAAAAGTACAAATTGGTTTTTTTGTTTTTTTGTTTTGTTGATTATCTTTATCGTGCTTTAAAAGATACTGATCGAAACGAGGTCTAGTATAGATATATCCTTTCAACAACTGTCTTGACAAATGCACAGTCTGACTAAATCAGAACATTTCTCATTCCTTACTCATGTTTCGTACATATTCATAAAACAATGGGCAATATCGTGAACAAAACAAGGGTCGAGACGCCGAGCAAAGATTTTGAGAATCTGCCAATTTAAGAAAAAAAAACTTTTTTTCACACCAGACGCTCTATTTAATTTATACCTATCAAATGTTCACACCAGGACTTTAAAACCGTTTCAAATATTTGCATACGAATGGATCAGGAACAAGTGTACATGTAGGTGTTTGGATTGGACAGAAAACATCTTAGAAAAAAACTACTTCTCTAGATTTTAAGGAAATTTTAATGAGTTTTATGCGACGACAGACGATAGAAAAACTTCCTCGAATTACTAGTTTTAACCAAATTTTGGGAGATAGGAAAATCGGGGTGAAGTTTCGCACTGGATAACCAATAAATGGGATCGCTAATAATAAATAATGTTGACGCTAGTGGTAAGTATGGATGTTTGATGAAATGAACAGTTGTTTTAATGATATTGACATAATAAGGACAAAGTGTATACACATGAAATAAGAGGCTTATCTTGGTCCATGTCCCCTCGGTCCAATGATATCAATGGTCCAAGGGAAGAACAATTCAGGAAGTATAGGGAAGTATGAAGTAAAAAAAAAGCTTTCGAGTTCATTGGGCATTATCATTTATGCTTGGCCTCTTGACCTTGAACTTGGGTCGGACCTACTGTTCTTCAAATTTGCTGGTTTCATAATTGCCCTGAAATGACGTGTCTTGAAACATGAAAATGAAAAAATGGAAGTTGGCTAAAAATTGAAATATATTTTAATAAAAAAAATATGACCGGATGGTTCTGAGGATATATATATGTCAGTAAAACCGTCAACGTCACCATTTATTATGCCATTATATCAAAGTTATCTCGAAGTTCTGAAATTGTTGATAGTTGATTGCTCAAATATTGTTTAAGATAGCATACAAGTAGGGTGTTTAAATGTTGGCAATGTCAGGACTGTTGACTTTAACACGCCTAATAATTGCGACTTCTGGCCTATTTCCTTTCTCATATCGTACTTAATAAATAAATCGTTTACCTACGTCCAAAAGACTTAATTTGGTGTGGGCTGGGTTTTCTTTACAGAACGGAATCACTGATTTGGGTATATATTTATTTAGTGGTAAAATTATATATCACAAACAATCCCTAACCTGCTGTTATTGAGGTTTGTCCTTTATACTGTTTAGTGAAAGGAGAAAGAGAGGGGAATATGTAAGGGGGGGGGGGTGGGTTGAATCATTATCGACCATGTAATGTCATAGTGTAATGTTCGTTCAGTTTACAAAATGATGATGCATTAAGGGAAATTTTTCAAGATTTATAAGATTGGTTATCCTTAATTTTGACATGTAGTTACGAGACTTGAGTTTGAAAAAAGGATGAGGAAATAATGTACGAATGAGCCAATGGATTTACAGGGATTGCTTTAACATTAACGATACACACATCTTGACGAAACATGACGTGATTATATACAACACTCAATTTGATCTGAACCCCTCCCTCCCAAAATAAAATCTAAAATCTTAGTTTTTTCAGCCCCCCCCTCCCTTAAAAATTAAAAATTAGTAACAAGGAAGGACATACTAGTTTTCATACCTTTTTTTATTCACACTTTTCAAAAGTATAAGATAGTGACAGGAAGAAAGAGAGAGAGAGACTTACACTCATCCATACAAAATAGTATTCAGACCCTTCTTTCCTTTATATTAATACATGTATGTAAATCTAAAAATACAACTCAAACGATTGAAATCAATATAGAAGAAGTAATAAAATCCTAAAATTAAATATGCATATTCAACTGATGATTGTGGTATTTATAATCATAACATCGACTCTTGTGCCATAAAACCCTTTAGCTTATTGAACCAAATGTCAAGTCATTTGACAAGATTCAAGCGTTGTGTCACAAAATTAATTGAGATAATTTGATTAATGAGCTCTTCTTCAATGAAATGACGTTTTCTATGTAAAAAATATTATCTGTGTCAAACTTAAGATATTTTTATAGCCTTTATTCATACTTTACGTATAATTAAATTTTTCGGGGTTTCTCTTACACTCACTGTCCAAGATACTATTATAGTAGATTTTCAGCGGCGTGGCTATAACAAAATTAAGTGGATGCCTAATTCTTATGATGCATGTTGTCAGACCTCATTAGGTGTCAGGTACGTTACATAAAGCATAGTTGACGAAGTCTCTTAAAACCATCGTACGTATGAACCCCCTAACAGAAAATTGAGGGCTTCCCCGTGGGTTAAATACGATGCCTAAAACTCAAATGTCATTGGAAATTGCTCTGACAACTTCAATTTTAAGCTTATTCAAAATGTGGATGCTTTAGCATGCAAACTGGCAGCTTCACTATTGTTTATCTTTGGTTTAAACTTTTAACCTACATTCGCACTTGTATTCTCCGGAATATATAATCGTACTTGTAGCTAAAATCCTATAACAAAATATTTCTCTTTTTAATTTCTTTTTCCTACATGTTCGGGGTGATACGTAAATCGTGAGTCGTCCTGACATGCTTCGATCATCATTTTAAGCGCTAAAGAAATTAACAAATTTTACTTAAAAAAAAAAAAAAAGAAATTTAATTTTTGAAAATTTGTTCTTTGAAAATAGATCAAAATGACATTGATTAAAATACCAACATTCTTTTAGATTAAATTCACTCCCGATTTGTATAGATAGTGTTCTACGAGTTTGAAAAAAAAAATCTGAAGGATGTATAGTCTTATAAAAGAAAAGAGGGAGGGGGGGGGGGGTGCTGTTACTGATTCTCGACAAATGTGGAAAAATTAACTAAATACAAGCAAAAAAGTTACTTCTGATAGGTTTCTAAGTCAAGGGGGGGGGGGTGCCGATCCAAGCTCCTCCCTTTAAATCCGTGCTTGAATTTAGAATATAAGAAGATTTGAATGGTAAATATAGTCGCATAAAATACGTTTGTATATTCACCAAACTCAATTTTCTACCCCACGGACTCTACTTATGCATGTAAATGTAAATATGAATAGATAAAATACACGTTCTTTAGTGTTGAATTGAAGTGAACTGACAAACATAAGTAAACTTGCATATATCTCAGAATGCCCTCTTGTTCATTTAAGATCTGTAATTAAAGAACTGAAGAAGCGCATTTTTGAGGTTGAGAAGTCAATAATGTATCTAGAAAAAAATGTTAATATTTCGTAAGAGAGTAACTTTTATCACGTACATGTATTCAGCAGTTTTGACTTAAAATATAGACAAAAAAAAATCAACAAAAAAACAACAACAACAACAACAACAAGAACCCAACAACAACAAAGAAAGAAAGAAAAAAGAGACACCAAGAAAAAAGTCAGAATCTTTTACCTTGGTTACCTTGGTGTCGAGATCTATGTTAGGCCTTGCCTCTCGGATCCATTTGATAAATTTGATATCCATTTTTTTACGCCTATTCCTTGCACTTTTATGATTTTATCTATCGCCTTTCAACTGTATTTCTGGATCCAACTCCGTCCAACATCGGCTAACTTCGGCCGACATCGGAATTGTCAAAATAAACCGTAAGTAGTTCGTTATTTTTAGGAGAAAGTAAATAATACGCATGAAGATAATGCTAGATACAAATGTATGACTTTTTTTGTCCATTACATGTAGGATAGTACTGAAAAATTGCATCGCACTTACATTGGCACCAAAAAGGATATATTGTCAGAATTAATAATTTTACACTTGAGAAATACGAAATTTTGCGCGGGGTCAATACTGGACATACATACAGACCGGAAAAAAACATTACATTTGATCAGTGACGTATTAAGTTCATATCTAGATTTGAACAAAAACACAATGTTTTTGTGACTCATTTGATAATAAAACAAACATTAAATATATGAAATGTTAAAGTTTGATGGAAAGGTAGTACGTTTATGTATATGTATTACTTTACGAGGGAAATTATTTCAATAAGAATGAATAATTTAACCCAGATATTTCGGTGAACACAGAGAGAGAGAGAGAGAGAGAGAGAGAGAGAGAGAGAAAGAGAGAGAGAGATGTATAAATTGAGGCGAGCCCGACGTCCGTTCTGGAAAATATTGAAGTGCCTTAAATAATTCACTATTTCAGAGGAAAAATTCGTAAAGGACAAAGAACGAAAAAAAAAAAGAAAAAAAGAAAATTAAATAAATAAAAATAAATAAATAAATGAAATAAGACAATAATTATAAATAAGGTAATAGATAAAAACAAAACCAACACGAAATTTTATTTTAAACGCTGCAGCAGCACGCACCACAGTATTGACTATTTTATTAAGACACCCGGAAGAAGGGAAACCTTTGGTGAAAAACTATAGGAACAAGTAAGCGATTCCAAAACTTTTATAGTAGGGTTTAAATAAAGTTCATAATTCTAATGTGTTTAAACGATTGACCATGGTTTGAATTTAAGAGAGTCAAAAGAAGAAATCTGAAATCATTTTTCAAAAAAAAAAGAGAGAAGAAATTGGCCTTGAATAGTAGTTATTTTCATCTATATATCAGTATCGCTTGTCACATATACAAATGAGTCATAAATAGTGAAATTTGTTTTCTTTCATGAAACATTTGTCAAGTTTTACACTACATTACATTTCCCATGTTCGCTACAGTAGTTTGGGTGACAAAATATGTATGCGACATTTTCCGATCTATTTACATCTAAAGAAAGATCAGAGAAGGGGAGAGACCTTGTGGGGTTAATGGAGCAAGAACTACATGGATGTTTAATATTTGAGTTGTTCAACTTCTGCCCTTTTTACACCCCCATAGACAAGAGAAATTTTGATTTGAGATCGTGATAAACAACGGAAAAATATCCCCGAGTCTGTCCCGACGGCATGCGTGCAAGAAAACCACTTGCAAATAATGCAATCCGTGTCCTTGGAATAGCTAGGTGTTATAATATGATTCCATACCTGTGAGCCGATCGATCGTAGAATAATTACAAGAGATGAAAATAACAAAATCGCCCCCCTCCCCCCTTTCTCCGCTGTATGAGCCACAGGAACCCGACACCAACAACCCTCAATGACATCCGTCCCTTCTCATCTCGTAAGAGTTCAATATACAAGAGGTGGATACAAGTGTACCATCATGGGTCGTTGGAATCGAGCACCTATGTTATGTACCAAATAGTGCTCCATAGTAAAGTACCCGTATACAAATCCTGCAAAAATACTGACTGCTGTGAGACACGGATAGACATAAATTTCTTCTGACTAAACAGACATCAGTGGAGACCTTGACTTGACCTTGACATGACCTCGACCTCATCGTTTGTCCCGAATGCGACATCTATCTATTTAAACCTTTTAGATCTTTTGACTGAGATTATTCGAATTTCCGATTTTTGTCTCTTAACGAAATGAATGTTCATTTCAACAATGTTTATTTCAAAGACCACCGCTATTTCTATACAAAGGAATGTTTATTAAAAAAATGTGGTCAGCCAGAAAATGCGATTTAAGGTGTCCAGTGGTGACTTTTAAAAGCGACCTCTTGACCTTGAGGGATTACATATTTTCATTTTCAATATTTACACCTTAATCCGAAATAAAAATCTCTGAAATCAATGAAATCAATGTAGCATTCCGTAAGAGAAGTGAATTCAAAAGAATTGTAAAGAAAATACGAGCGAGGTACTGCGAGTGCCTGTTAATAATGATTTCATTGAAAAAATCATTTGGGAATTGAGGCAAATTATCTCATAACATTGAACCATATACAAATGGAGAAAGTATACGGCATTTCATTGAATCAACAATAAATAGGAACAATTAGATCTCTACCATTGTTAAGGTGGCACTGTTTATCTGATTAGGCACGGTCCATTTGATATTCTGGGGGGGGGCTTGGGTTTTTTGTCGGAGCAAGATTATTTTTTTCGCACTGGACCGGGGCAAAATTATTTTTTTCTTGCAAAGTTGGAGCAAGGAAATTTTTTTTCTTACAATTGATGTGTATATTAAGAATGTTTGTGTTTTTCAACAGAATTTTTTTATTTTTACTTAAATTGTTCCAAACCATACTAAATTTTTATGTAAAACTTGTATTCACTTCTAAACTGAGAGAGATAAAAGATTTTTACAATATGATATAATTTTCAGTAAACAAAATGTATGTAAGGTCATGTAACATGTAAGAGGGCCTGAAGTGAGGGTCTTCTAGACAAATTTTTGAATTTAGAAATGTAAACTAGTGAAAAACTTAATTATATTCTTAAATTTTAGACTCTATGGTGATTCATGTACATGTATCTATGAAAATGATACTGATAAAGTATTTAAGGAAGCCCCTTTTTCCGTCACATGTATACCTTAGATATTTGCCATTAAAGAAAAGTATAGCGAGCGAAGCGAGCCAAAAATTTTTAAAAGATTAAAAGTGAAAACTGCGGCGAGCGAAGCGAGCCGAAAATTTTTCAGGAATTTAAGCTAATTTTATGGTTATTCTTCAAATTCAGATTACTTGTAAGAGCAAGATTATTTTTTTTCTGTCACACCATAAGCAAATTTATTTTTTTCATCAAAATTCAGAGCAAAATTATTTTTTTCAAAAAAAACCCAAGCCCCCCCCCAGAATATCAAATGGACCGTGCCTTAGATGATCGAGTTTGTACGCCATGACCCCTAATTTGTGTGATCAATTTGTTTTTGGGCCTTATGATTTCAGTAATTTTTGACAAAAGATATTTTAAACTACATATTTGTAGTTAATAAGCAGATTTTTTTGTCTGTGTTTCGTGAGTCTAGACGTATCACAGGCCGAAAGGTCGCATACGTATAGTTAGACGGTATCTGCGCCTATATGGCTATGGTCTAGACTGTACTAGATGCATCTATAATTTTTTTTTCGGATTTTGTTCTTCGAATATTGTTTATTTTAGATATAAGGAGGGGGCTCAGTAAGCCTGTATATTTCACAAAGAATGTATCAAATTGAATTCTATAGAGCTTTTTTCCGTTATAATTCCAAATCATGCATGATAAGATGTACTCTGTATACTAGTAAATGTATTGATACAGACTAAAGATTATAAGTGATTGAAACATCAGAAAAGAGATTTGTAACATTATGTATAATTGACCATACATATAGATTTTGTGGATATGACTCATTTTCAAACAATCAAATTGCGTCAAGTGAATATCGATCATACTCGTACTTACTGATCGATCGATCTTGAAGATTGGATTCATGTACATACCAAATTACACATAAAATAATCAGGTGCATTTAGGTTCATGTATTTCTATCACAAGAAAGGCAAATGAAGATAAAACATGTAAACAAAATGTATAAGGGAAGTATGGAAAAAATACGGTTCCAGGACTGACCCCATCTCCAAACATCTATAATTACAAACGCAAACTACAATCACCGAAGACGCAACAATTACAACCATCATTAGTCATACATGTCTCCTACAACGCTGCCACCATCGCATTACCACCACCATATCACTGCAACCGCAACCACTACCACAGCACCACCACCACAACAACATTACCACAGCACAACTACCACAGCAACACTACAACAACACCACTACCACAACACCACTACTACAAAAACACTACCACAACAACACTACCACAACAACACTACCACAACAACACTACCACAACAATTCTACCGCAACCACTACCACAACAACACTACATTACCGTCACTACCACACCAAAACTAACGCCACCTCAACCACAACACAAACCATATGGTGGTAACTTAACTTCCACCGCGTAAACATTAGAGTTAGAACTTCTACCGTCCCTCTTACACCTCTCTACAAGTTTTAGTACCCTACCGGCAACGCCGAAGGGGACTTTAAGTTTTCTCTTGGTCTGTCCGTCTGTGTCTGTCCAATTTTCAGTTTTCCGGATTTTTCTCTGCAGTGCATACAATATTCAAGTGAAATTTTGTACACAGCTTGGTCTTTGATAATTACAGACCAAGTTCGACTTTCGTCACGCTTGACCTATATTTCGAGGAGTTTTGCCCCTTGATAACTTCAAAAATTTAGTTTTCCGAACTTTTTTTTTGCAACACATACAGATATTCAAGTGAAATTTGATACAGAGGTTACAGAGCAAGATCGACTTTCGTCACGCTTGACCTATTTTTCGAGGAGTTGTGCCACTTGATGACTTAAAAAAATCAAGTTTTCTCGACTTTTCTGAAACATAAATAGATATTCAAGTGAAATTTGCTTTTATGATGATTGCTATGTCTTCCAAGCTGTTTACAAGGATTTTAAGCCTAAGTCCACTGTGACATTGACCCTTGACCCTGAACCCAAAAACCAATAGGGTTCATATCCTCCCATAGGGGAACATTTGTAAAAGGATTGATATTCCTATGATGATTGCTTTGTCTTCTATGCTGTTCACAACAAAATCCGGACACCCACACGGACGCACAGCAGCAATGTTATATCCCCTCACAGCAGAGTTGAGTTGAGAGGGGATAATTGATTGAAGTTGCAGGACTTATATAGACTTCTATCGCTCAGTGATCATAATTTTATTAACGTCTTCTATTTCAATAGCATTATTTAAGAACTAAATAATTATACAACTACCTCTTGTATCACGACTAACACAAATACAAACAATACAGTCAACGCCAACACTACAACCCACACAACTATCACTAGTACCACAACTAACACCAATACAAACACTACAGTCAACACCAACACTACAACCCACACAACTACCACTAGTAACACAACTAATACCACTACAGTCAGCATCAACACTACAACCCACACAACTACCACAACTAACACCAATACAGTCAGCATCAACACTACAACCCACACAACTACCACTAGTACCACAACTAACACCAATACAAACACTACAGTCAGCACCAACACTGCAACCCACACAACTACCACTAGTAACACAACTAATACCAATACAAACAATACAGTCAGCATCAACACTACAACCCACACAACTACCACTAATACCACAACTAACACCAATACAAACACTACAGTCAGCACCAACACTACAGCACACATAACTACCACTAGTAACACAACTAATACCAATACAAACAATACAGTCAGCATCAACACTACAACCCACACAACTACCACTAATACCACAACTAACACCAATACAAACAATACAGTCAGCACCAACACTTCAGCACACATAACTACTACTAGTAACACAACTAATACCAATACAAACAATACAGTCAGCATCAACACTACAACCCACACAACTACCACTAATACCACAACTAACACCAATACAAACAATACAGTCAGCACCAACACTACAGTACACATAACTACCACTAGTAACACAACTAATACCAATACAAACAATACAGTCAGCATCAACACTACAACCCACACAACTACCACTAATACCACAACTAACACCAATACAAACAATACAGTCAGCACCAACACTACAACCCACACAACTTCCTTTAGTGTCACAACTAACACCAATAAAAGCACTATGTACAGTCATCACCAACACTACAACCCACACAACTACCTCTAATACCTCAACTAACACCAATATACATACACTACTGTCAGCAACAACACTACAACCCACACAACTACCTCTAGTACCACAACTAACACCAATATATATACACTACAGTCAGCAACAACACTACAACCCACACAACTACCACTTGTGCAACGCAATACAGTATAATCAGAATGTGCATCCAGTAAAACGGTCGTTACAATTACCCTCCATCAAATTTCAGTAAAACTGTAAAAAAGGAAAATCGACTATTGGATACAATATATACATGTTACATGTATGCCACTTCTGTTAAAATGTGCATGAAGAATATGCACAACCTCCCAATCTAGTATGTCTTATTCACGAATACATAAATGAAATAAAATACGTGTATATTCGATAATGTTTAATTGAATGAACCGTAAGCGGAAAAATTACCATCGATACTTTTGAATGAGCAATATACCGATCATGAATAAGGGGACGTACCACACTCTTTGTTGAAAAACACTGTATAATCCTTCTTTGTAAGTCTTTACTATAATGGGTATTAGGTTACAAATGTTTTCGTTCAGCAGTAAAACGGGACAGGATCGGCGAATTAGGGCCGTAGTATGCGTCTTTTAATTCCTTATTTGACTTCATTAAATACTTTCCAAATTTTACCTTGGACTGAAGCCTTCAGGTGACATTTTCACTATTTTTGGACACTAAATTATATAGTTTTACTTACTTCATTACGAACCGATGCATTAAGGAAACGTCTTGTATGTAATTAAGGAATATTTGCTACTGAGGTACTCTTAAAATATTTAGCATTTAAGGTTTTTTATGCTCTTTGTGATCGGAGTAATTCAATGGATACATGCCTTTGGTTTACATAAAGATCTTAATGAATAAGCGCTAGCAAAACAAAATTTGACATATGAAGAAAAGTAAATTAAGAAATGGGGTATGGAATGAACTCGCACTCAATCCTGTAAAATTATCGAACTATATTTTTCTATACTTTTTTGGCCGGATTGCAAAGCAATTCCGGTCTATAGATTGACGATGTCCGTCCGTCCGTCTGTCTGTCTGTCCGTCTGTCCGTCCGTCCGTCTGCCGTCAACATTTTGGTTAAGGTTTCTGGTTGAGGCAAAATCTAAGTAACTATATGCAGTAGAAACTTTATATTATACATGAAGCATGCCCATGACAAGACCTTTCAATTTATGCCATAACATTTGACCTAGTGACCTTGACCTTGGACTTTGACCTAGTTAAAGATTTTGGTTAAAGTTTCTGGTTGAGGCAAAATCTAAGTAACTATATGCACTAGAAACTTTATATTATACATGAAGATTGCCCATGACAAATCCTTTCAATTTATGCCGTAACATTTGACCTAGTGACCTTGACCTTGGACTTTGACCTATTCAAAGATTTTGGTTAAAGTTCCTGGTTTAAGCAAAATCTATGGTACTGTATGAAGTAGAAACTTTATATTATTAATGAAGCTCGCCCATGACAAGACCTTTCAATTTATGCCGTAACATTTGACCTAGTGACCTTGACCTTGGACTTTGACCTACTCAAAGATTTTGGTTAAAGTTCCTGGTTGAGGCAAAATCTAAGTAACTATATGCAGTAGAAACTTTATATTATACATGAAGCTTGCCCATGACAAGACCTTTCAATTTATGCCGTAACATTTGACCTAGTGACCTTGACCTTGGACTTTGACCTACTCAAAGATTTTGATTAAAGTTCCTGGTTGAGGCAAAATCTAAGTAACTATATGCAGTAGAAACTTTATATTATACATGAAGCTTGCCCATGACAAGACCTTTCAATTTATGCCGTAACATTTGACCTAGTGACCTTGACCTTCGACTTTGACCTACTCAAAGATTTTGGTTAAAGTTCCTGGTTTAAGCAAAATCTATGGAACTGTATGCAGTAGAAACTTTATATTATCAATGAAGCTCGCCCATGACAAGACCTTTCAATTTATGCCATAACATTTGACCTAGTGACCTTGACCTTGGACTTTGACCTAGTTAAGGATTTTGGTTAAAGTTCTTGGTTTAAGCAAAATCTATGGAACTATATGCAGTAGAAACTTTATATTATACATGTAGGTTGCCTCTGACAAAACCTTTCAATTTATGCTGTATTATTTGACCTACTGACCTTGACCCAGTTTGTGACAAAAACTTACTTTGCAATCCGGCCATACCGTCTTTAGCGGTGTTTTTATCTTTTTAGAGTACTCGTACTATACATGTATATGCATTTAATAAAAGTTGCAACATTTCTTTTCTAGGACTGAGACGTGACCATGGGGCAAAGTAATTCCCAGCCGACCACGCCTAGAGGCCCTCCCCCTCGGCCCAAGGAACCCCCCAGTGCAAAGCTTCTCAGCAGCCTAGGACCACAAGGACCCACCTATAATCAGCCCAGCAATAGGGTGTTGCCGGATGCACTCCCAGACATCAAGGATGTAAAACTCAGACCAGTTTCGCAAGAGTTATCACAATATCATCCGGATTTTAAGGACATCTTTCAAAATGAAGATAATAATGGCAATAATATTGAAGAATACGACAAGCAACATATTGCAAATGGAAACTTACAAAATGGCGATCCGTCGATTATGAACAATGGCATTCCGAACGGCAATGGAAGCATTTATTCGGATATCGGTAACAGTGTTCTTAATGGAGATTTGCGCATGCGTCCACAGTCTATGGTTGTAACTTCTTCCGGAAAGGTCAAAGGACACCGTAGACAGGTTTCAGCTACGTCAAGTTTATACACAAGAGAAAACACCATCATTGAGGATCCAGCGGAGTCTTTGGAACAGCGAGGTAAAATAGATCCTATTTCGATGGATACAAGCTTTACGTCACAAGTTTCGATACCAGTGAAAAATTCATTTGATTTGGATCGCTCATATAATTTAACGTATGCACAACTAGCGGAAGCTCGTAGAAATAGAACATTGCTGGAATTAGAGAAGAAAACTGGACGCAAAATTGAGGACTTGAGTACGGATTTAGCCGAATTCTCAAACGAAGGAAATGATTTTACAAGGCAACCATCAACGCGAAGCGCCAAAAGCGAGGCTAGTGCTAAAAGCTCTGCTAGTGTTGATACAGGACTCAAAAAGAAGAAAAGAGCACCTCCTCCCCCTACCCAGCAGCCACCACCTCCGCCCACTTCGCCGTTTTCATCTTCATCGCGCGCACCAATGCTATCGACTCGTTCATCGTCAAATCCAGCACCGCCGCCACGCCCGTCTAATCCGCCATCTTATAAGACCTCATACTCGTTTGACGAGCCGCCCATTGACTATGACATGGACATACAAACAAAACCTTCAAGTGCTTCTGTAACTCGTTCACAGAGTGTTCGTTCTGCACCTGCTTTAAATGTTCGTGCTCCACCCCCTCCTCCGCCTAATGCCCCGCCTCCTCCGCCATTACAGGGCATACTTCGTAATTCTCAGAATAGACAAGCTCAGCCGAGACCGATATCATCTACACAAGCTTCCTCGCCCGAAATTTCGTCTAAAGGTCTTCCACAGCGATCACAAAGTTTTAAGTCGCCCCCGATCCAACCGCCTGCAGCAGCTGTTGCACAGCCTCCCCCTCTGTTACTAGAAATCCAAAGAATGGCTGAAGAGAAGGCATATCGTCGGCAAATATCCGAACAAAACGATGGTAAAAACGGAAAAGAAATCCAACCATCAGATGAAGTTTCTACAGAATATGAGGAAGTTTCGTATGACACGAACAAAAATCAAGGTGATAGCGAAGTGAAACCTAACTTAGTCTATGCAAGTGCTCCGAATACGCCACGAATACAATCCAAATCTCAGGATAAGTTATCAAATAGTTCATTTCGTAGGCAACACTCATATGATGAAGTTATTGGATCAAAAACAAAACTCGAAGATGACAACTCTGAAATTACAGCAGAGAAAAAGAACGATTCAAAATTATCGTCTGCTAGCAGTGTTTCATCTAATGATCCAAGCGGCGCTATGCGAAGACTCAATTCATTACTGCAGCATGATATCAAAATTGCTGCTCAAGCAAAAGCGACAAAGATAGTGAAACACACAACACCAGTAAAGGAAAAACCTAAAGATCCGGCGGAAGTATTCCGCGAACAGCTGCAGAAAGCTGCAGCCGAGAGGGAGCAAAGAGTAAAGAACGGCGATACTATAGACGCCATGTTGAAAGAAAAGCAACGAAGGGAAAGTGCAATATCAGCTGATGATACTCTGTTTAAGACAGAGGAGGTCGTTGTTAAGCGACCCGATAGTGCTAAAAAGGAAAATAAAAAGAAAAAGGAGGAATTTACTATAGGTAACGGTGTGGACAATGAATTCCCAAGACCTAAATTTGTCAAAAAGGATTCAGTCGGAAAGAAGAAAGGTAATTCCACGAAATCTTCTGCTTCTTTTGTTTCGAATTCACGACAACGTGCTCCAGATTCCGACGACGAAGAAGAAACCGATTACAGGTCGTCTGTTTATTCTGCGAAAGACTGGACACCGGAAGTTGATTTATCAGACGATGACCTTTCCGATTCCGCAGTAATGACATCGAGGAAAGGTCGAACAGAAGGTTTCAAAACATCGATTGTACCTGGAAATGTTGTCGACCTGAAAGCTAAGAAGGAAAAGAAAGATAAAGTAAAACTTAAAGACAAACGATATAAGAAGTCCTCTGACTCGTCAGCAGACGAGAAAAGGAAATTTGATAGCATCAAGAGGTTTAAGAAATCGGTACATAAAGGTGTCGTGAATGCATTTGGATCTATAAGTAAAGCATCGGGGAAAATTTTGAAGAAGAATAAATCCGAAGAACATTTCGTAACTGAAGATGAACCTAAAAATTGGAAACTAGAAATGTCTTCTTCACAGTCTATGCCAAATTTCGATAGTCAAAACACATCGGATAAGGCTTATAAATATATGGTTCCGAATGGATACGCTGATCATAAGTCTGAAGAGGAGGAGAGTTCCGAAGATGAGAGTTATTTAGAGTCAAGTATCAGTGCAGACTCTAAGCAAGTAGAATTTTCAGAAACAAATGGTAGGGGAGGGGATAACGAGGAGAGCGAAGATGACGAGGACGAAGAGAATATTCATACGATGAAACGTGCTGGAGTTGCGTATATTAACAAACACGGCCAAGTCGTTCTTCTTCCTGAATATGAAACTTCTCGAAATAGCGACAAAGAAACTTTCGAAGGAAGAGCTCCTAAAATCCACAAACAGAAAAAGAAGTTTGCTTTCGATGCGACTTTCCGAAGGAAGGAAAAGGAAATCCTAGAGGAAAAGATAGCAGCGGAAGTTCTAGAAAAAGAACGACTAAGGGAGCAGGAAAAACGTAAGGAGAAGGAAACTGAAACTGAACTGAAAAGAATTCGAGAATTGGAGGCACGAGACAGACTGCAGAGACTTGAAATACAAGCTCAGATGCAGCAGCAGCTGCTTCAGCAACAGCAGCAGTATGGAATGATCACGGCTCCTCCCTTACCGCCACCCAGCGGATTCCAGCAGGGATATAACCCTGCAGCGTTAGATTGGAATCTACCAGGTGTACCTTACAATTCACAGACTGCTTTTAACGGACCTATGTTCAATGCTGGAGTTCCAGGTGTGACCTATGACCTTTCCGACTACATGAGGATGATGGGAATGCAAGGGGCGCAACCCAATCCACAACAGTACGCATTTATGTTGAATAATATGGCATGGCCCAATCCATTGTTAGACACGTCCTTCATGAACAAGAGTGGGAGCTTTTCCAAACTGCCCGGGGACGATTCTCAGAGGAATCAAGTCTTTCAGGCGTGGGTGGGTCCAACCAAGCAGCCCGCTTCCGGTACAAACATGCCATCTCAAGCTAGGAAGTATGTTGTTGACGAAGGTGGCAATTCTGTTCCTAGAACTACTATGCAATATGACAATGGTGCTAATATTTCTAGTGGTAACTCTCACCGCAGAACCAATCCGCTGTATGCCGAGGATTCGGATGCTTCGGATGGACTTTCCCCTCAGAAATCACAACAGTCGATGGTTGCTAGGATACAAGTTGGCGATCACAGGTCGCCGCCTACTTTTGCTGGTGCCAAGCCGGAAGAAGCTGGGCTGTTCAAATCTTCCATATCCGTTACCAACTTGCCACAAAGTGCAGCTAATAGTAGCAGTGCAAGGTTTGTATTTTAAGATCCTAATTTCATTGAAATCATAGTACACACAGTAGAGTAAGGAAATTCAATGGAACAAACCGTGGGGTAGGGTTAATCAGTGCCTCATCGGTGAACTCCGCCCTTCTTATTTTTCACCCAATAATTCAATCGAACATTCCTTGAAATCACTCGAATTCAAATATTTGATAAAATTAGAATACTTGTGCGAATAATTCATTTGTTTTAATGTCTGATAAAATATGGGGTCATATCAATCTGACAACTATATGGACGAAATGATATTGGAGAGCTTTATATAATTTACAGACATTAAAACAAATAAATTATTCGCATAAGTATTCTAATTTTATCAAAATATTTTACATCGTTCAAGAGATGTACATGTGAATATAAGATAGTTTGGAGAGGCCTCCATATTTTTTTTCAGAAGATAGGGGAATGTGAATATAATCATTTTATGTCTCCTTCAATGCTACAACGACATACAGGGTTCACTATGTCTGGTGCCGTCCCTGATAGTTACACTTAGATATAAATATTAACCATGACTTAATGAATATGCATTGTACATCCATCAAACTTGTTGGGATGGTCATGCATGATAAGACTCAAGGTCAAGGTCACGTGCAAGGTCAAGGTCACATATTTAAGGTCAAAGATACAAGAGGCGACATACCTGCTCTTGAGCAGTTCTATTTTTTTTTCATTACATCCATTGTGTTCGTTTCATGCAATTAAATGTTTAATTTCATTTTCACTGAAATTTCATTTACGGGAAGATAATTATGAAATTGTGCTTAGGATAATCAAGAAAATCAGAAAGGCAATCTCATTAAAATGTACTTCTCTTTATTCCATAAAATGCGTAGTTTATAGAGTAAAGATGGCCAAGTTTTAGATTTCCCCAAAAATAAGACGAGCTCTTTTGTGTTATTGTTTCTCCTTCAAAGAGTATGTCTGTCTGACCGTCTGTTCGTCTTTTTCGTTGGCATTCTTTGCATTTATGGCTTAACTTGTTAATGCTCTGTTATCTAAGATGTGTTTTTCGTGAAGACATACACAAAAATGTAACCAGATAGGTAATTGATAGGTCATGAATATCCTTTCTACGATTCATTTTTAATCTCGTCATTTATATCATGTGCACTTATTTTAAGTTTGATGATTATCTGCTGATCTTCCTAAATGGACATTTTTCAAGTTGACGTACTTCGCACTACGGACTTCGCATTTAGGGGTCATATAATATGTATTAAATACATATGTATTTTCAGGCATTAAAACAAATAAATTATTCGCATAAGTATTCTAAGTTCAATGGAATCAAATAAACATTTTGATTTAGTGACACAGTCCCTTCCATGTCCGAAGTGCGAAGTCCGCGAACATGAGAAAAAGTCCATGGCAATATTAAATTTAATAGCATCCTCTAAGAATATCTTTTTTTCTCTTGCAGCTGATTGCATTGCGAATTACAGAAGAAGATTCATCTTTAATATATACTAGTACATTGAAATTTCATCAACAGTATCGACATTCTGTAATATAATTCAACGTATATCATTAGCTAATATAATTGTGATTTTCACGATAATACCTTATATTCAAAGATTCATCTCTATTTAAAACACTTTAATTGATATGAAAAACTAGTGAAATAACTGCTAGTTTTCAAACGTGGTGAATGTTTTCTCTTCTCTAGTCAGTCCATTTCTCTGTACGTTTACATGTACGTTGGAACACTCATGGTCAAATTTTATTTTCGTTAATTTTGTAAATGTTTCCTAAATATACATTGGGATATGAACACAATTTACCTTTGACCCATTATCAGAAACACCTGATTGGTTATATTTCATACTACGCGAAATTGGCCAATGACAGGTGACATGTTTAAAGTAAAAATGACCCAATCAGATGTCAGTTTATTGTGGAAACCTATTTCTCGGGAGATAGGTAGAGAATCTCACTATATTTGAGTCCATTTTTTGAAATTTTGGTAGATTTCATATTTTTGACGAATTTTTTATCCAAAAGTCTTGAATATTTTTTAAAACAGATATCGAAAGGGTAATGGTTTAAGGACGAAAGGTTGACGGGGTCAGGACCCCCCACCCCCCAAATCGCCCCGTATACCTGCAGAATGGGGTCTATAAAAATTATTACTTTTTTGTATGCATGGTTGTGATATTTCTCGTATTCAACATATTGGCTATTTTTGTATTCTCAAATCTTGTATCCAATTAGATCATATATAAAATACTTTTTCAAATTCGGAATGAAATATATATGTAAATGAGTCAGGCCAGTGGTTTTTGGAGAGAGAGAGAGAGAGAGAGAGAGAGAGAGAGAGAGAGAGAGAGAGAGAGAAAGACCAAAGAGCAATTATAACTCTTCCATGATTGTTATCTGCTGCATATAGTTTCATCGTTAAACGGTATATTATGAAACATTTTGTTACACAGAATATATATTTGCATAATTAACATATTAAAAGTTGTATACTATTAAAGTAATATGAATATTTTCTGATTTTGTATTGCTATTTTCCTAGTATCAATATCAATACCGTTGCCTTCCTCCGACGAACTATCCATTTGGTATTAGAACATGCATAAGTATTTTTACGTGACCTTAGTTCAGTCAAATTTTCATTCTCAAGCTCACGACAACTTTTTGCTTATAAAACGACGAACTTCACAAAAATGTTTTTTTTCAAGCTTTTTTTTCACATTGACCTTGACCCAAGGTGATTTCTAGGTCACTGCTGACTTTTGTGGGTTTTGCATCCGGGTTTCACCAGATTCAGATCAAATTGGATGAAATCACTCAAACTCACTCTGATTCACAACGTTATACGTCACCTTGGTTAAAGGTCAAATTTTTGTTCCTTAGGTCACAAAAACTTTGCTTATAGAAAAGAGACTTTTTGACCCTCAGAGTTAAAAACTTTACACACTCAGATGTTTTCCTTTATGAAACTCTTTCACCTTGACCTTGACCAAATGTAAATCTTTTTTATTTCAAGGTCACTACAGAGTTTTGTTGTTCTCATCAGTTCGCAATAGAAGTTTATGAAAATAACCTCTGGTATTCCTGATTTAAGGTCAAGATGTCATTTTCAATGTAATCGCAATTTGTTGCAGCAACATATAAGCAGCTTTTTGATCTGACTAATTTCCTGAATCGAGTAAGGTACTATTATCGTTTTTTAGCTCTACTGGTCTCAGACCAGTCGAGCTTATGCGATCACCCTTTGTCCGGCGTCTGTCCGTCTGTCTGTCCGTCTGTCCGTAAACAATTCTTGTCCGGACAACTCCTCTGAAACTGTAAGAGATAGAAAGATAATTCTTTTTGCATTTTACTTGGACCATGGTCTAGTTGTGCACCTGACATTTAGTTTCACTCCCTGACCCCCAGAGTCTTAGAAAATGGGCGTGGTCATTAAATTCTATGTAATCTTGTCCGGACAACTCCTCTGAAATTGTTAGAGATAGAAAGTTAATTCTTTTTGCATTTTACTTGGTCCATGGTCTAGTTGTGCACCTGACATTTAGTTTCACTCCCTGACCCCCAGGGTCTTATAAAATGGGCGTGGTCATTAAATTCTATGTAATCTTGTCCGGACAACTCCTCTGACACTATAAATGATGGAGACTTATTTTTTTTTGCAATATGATGGGTATGTGGTCTTGTTGTGCACCTGATATTTTGTTTGAGCCCCTGACCCCCAGGGTCTTAGAAATGGGTGTGGTCATTTTCTCCTATATAACTCTATGTAATCTTGTGCTCGCAACTCCTCTGACACTATAAATGATGGAGACTTAATTCTTTTTGCAATATGATGGGTCTGTAGTCTAGTTGTACACCTGATATTTTTTTTGAGCCCCTGACCCCCAGGGTCTTAGAAATGGGTGTGGTCATTTTCTCCTATATAACTCTATGTAACCTTGTGTTCGCAACTCCTCTGACTTTATAAATGATGGAGACTTAATTCTTTTTGCAATATGATGGGTCTGTAGTCTCATTGTGCACCTGATATTTTGTTTGAGCCCCTGACCCCCAGGGTCTTAGAAATGGGTGTGGTCATTTTCTCCTATATAACTCTATATAATCTGTGCTCGCAACTCCTCTGACAATATAAATGATGAAGACTTAATTCTTTTTGCAGTATGATGGGTCTGTGATCTTGTTGTGCACTTGATATTTTGTTTGAGCCCCTGACCCCCAGGGTCTTAGAAATGGGTGTGGTCATTTTCTCCTATACAACTCTATGTAATCTTGTGCTCGCAACTCCTCTGACACTATAAATGATGGAGACTTAATTCTTTCTGCAATGTGATGGGTCTGTGGTCTGGTTGTGCTGATATTCTGTTTGAGCCCCTGACCCCCAGGGTCATAGAAATGGGTGTGGTCATTTTCTCCTATATAACTCTATGTAATCTTGTTCTCACAACTCCTCTGACTAAATTCTTATTGCAATATTATGGGTCTCTGGTCTAGTTGTGCACCTGTTTTTATGTTTTAACCCCTGACCCTTAGGGTCTCAGAAATGGGTGTGGTCATTTTCTCCTATATAAGTAAATGTTATCTTGTGCTTGCAATTCCTCTGACACTATAAATGATGTAGAATTAATTCTTTTTGCAATGATTATACAGGTCTGTGGCATAGATGTGCACCTGATATTTTGTTTTAGCCTTATACCCCTAGGGTCTTTGAAAATGGGTGTGGTAATTTTTCCTATATAGTTGTGCTCACTTCTCGTTTAAAGCTATTTATGATGGGGAGTTAATTCTTTATCCAAGTCTTGATGTCATTGGTAGTTCATTTGAGCTAGCAGTCCTTGGCCCCTAGGATCTTGGAAAATGGGTGTGACATTCTTTTTAGAAATACTTTATCTCGGATATTGTGAATTATATGAGTGCTATTATAGTTGCAGTATAATGGATATGTAGTTTTGTCATGCTACTTATAATTTGTTAGAGCGCCTGCTCCCTATGGTCTTGGTAAAAAAAAAGAAAGGAAATTGATGTTTTAGAAAAAACAACCAGGAGAGCTACAGTCTCGTAAGAGACTTCTGGTTTTATTCGGGATCTTTTTTTATTCGGGATTTTTTAAGCTACTCGGTTCTATGGAAATAAAATAAAGGAGGAATCCGTCTGTTGCTTGCAAATTTCAAATATGTGTTATACTCCCTGTCTACAACCCTAGGGACTTCATGTGTTTTATCTCGTCCGCCTGTCCGTCTGTCAATCCACCCCGCTTTCAATAAAAGGGGTATCACTTTGCTACTGATCATGGTATCTTCTTCCGGTTACTTATTTATTGCCTTAAGCATAAGCCTTAAACAAATACATGCTCATAGCAAAATACATACATAATACAATAATACATGAATACAGAATTGATATGAAATTTGTGGACTTGGGTTACTACATGACCTCACGTGCCCAGCTTGAAATAACTGCCATTTACATGTATTTAAAACAGTATTTACTATTAAAAAATGTCCAAAATATACAGTTAAATTATCCCTGTGTATTCATTTGGAGCACTGGATGAGGTGAAGTTGCTCCTTGAACCCCTCTAGTTATGTCCTCTGGTTGTAGTTGGGGAACTCCTGCATGGATATCAAATAGGGCTCTGATGGTATGGCCACTAATCCGACTCATATGGTTTGTATTGCTTATGACAAAGCCTTTTAACTGATACTAAAATTTACTACCTTGAACTTTGACCTTATTCTTAACATCCCCCCCCCCACACACACCATTTCGCATTTCTTTAGAATGGTTCGTGATAACGAAGGCTTTCATATTGCACACGAAAATGCCATATAGCAAGACTTTTGTGTTGCATCATTTTTTCCGCAGTTTTTGAAGCGATAAGACCTTTCTGACCTCGACGTTGGACTTTTTAAAATAAAATACTAATACTGTTTTCTAATTTTTTTGGTAATTGATAAGAAAAATATTCAGGAAATTGTGTGCATTACACATGACAAGGTCTTTCTGCCGATACTAAATATTTGACCACCTAATTTTGAACACGTTGTCTGTCCCACTCAACAAAAAATTAAACATAGAATGAAAGGGCTTTTATGATTCTAGTGCATGTGTATATTCTTTTTTTTTTGCAAGATCTTTCTATCAACAAAAAGCAAAATATAAACAGCAGAAAAGAAAAAGTGCTTCGGAGTCCTTCTCCGGACAACCAACTGCTATATAATTATCAAATGATGCAGTTATTCAGATTAAATACACCAACCCTTCCACAATCGTGGATCTAGAGGGGGATCAGTGCCCCTTAAACTTGCCAAAATGTGTTGTTTCCCGTTTGTACCTTAATCTTAGATCACAACAACCCCGCCCTCTGGAAACCAAAATGATGTATTATCCGGATTAAATGCTCACAAACCTTCCTATATCTCCAGGTACATGCTCTATTAGTTCTCTACATGATAAGTGACGTCAATTTGTTGTACAGACAAAATCCTCATTTCTAGATGAGGAGGAGATCACCATCATGACGACTTTGTAGTGATCACAGCGGAAATCACTCGCGTAGGAGAAATAAAATAGAAGGAGGAAGGGAGAACGTAAAACACTTAGCACCATCCCTCCAATGCTATTTTGAACATAGATTTTATTTGGATATGCTACTGAATCGACCCTACAGGAAATTTGGAGCCGCGCGCTCTCTGTAAAAATCTTACTGCAAAAAAATTAAAGAGGGCGCTACTGAAACTATTTATTGTGGCGCCGCCGAAAGCATCACTGATGAGAATTTAATATTCGAAACATGTGTCTGGTGCATGTAAATTGGTTTGGAATTTTCTTCAAGAAGGTAGAGATTTGGAACCCTTCGACATTATTGTGAACAACGGAAAACAATTGCGTTAAAACGATCAACACATACCACTTAACTTGAACACGAAGGACATCATCACATGTTTGAATAATCTTATAAAATTTTATCAAATAAACAAAATTCGACATAGGTTGCGCGCTTTTGAAATGATTTTTTGAATGTGTAGCATATGACGTAAAATCCCTATCTCACCAGAATGACGTTCCTACTGCACTCCCGCGGTATCCTGGAAAAAGGGAGAACAATATGGGAGCCGAAGTAACGCCATGTGGACGCCGTGACAGCGCAATGACATCGCAATGAACTCTGTGAGATCGCATAGGACGCTTTTACTGCACTTATATTAATTTTGAAATTAAGTGTGAGTGCAGTGAGAACGCGGCTCATACAACAACAACAACAACAACAAAATTATTTATTCTCTTAAATACAACATGTGTATTGGAGAGATACATTTGAGATACAAAAATGTTACATTTTTCCTTCGGTTCTGAGAAAAGAACGCCATGCAAACACCGTAAGGGTTAAGGCCATGTTGCCAAAAAAACCCCTCCGTAAATGGATATGGAATGAGTCCATTCTCTGCCGACTGAAGCGCCCTAGGACTCTTGTTGAACTAACCGTAATGTGGCACCAACATTTAAATGGGGAAGTAGATTTCTGCCATTTTGATATTTTGATTTTTCGCTCCGACAACCCGATAATTATCTACTTATCGTTATTTCGGGGCGACAAAGCTAAAAAATGAGAAAATGCTACGCAACAAAAACAAACTACGAGGCTATGATTAGGGGGGCAATGTATATATTTTGCTCCGCTAATAATCGGGTTGTCACCCCGTCCCGACAATCCAATAACTATCGACTTTTCGTCCCTCTCATCTTCGTCTTATCGCCCCGTCAAACGTCGCTTCGCTAATCGTCTTGTCGCCCTGCCAAACGGCGCTTTATAAACGGGGCCACAAGTATAGTTATTCCGGGCGATACTAAGACAGGTGGGGCGAAAAGTCGAAACGGTTTTAGCCCATACAAATATCCTGGCGCAAGGCAAACGATACCTTCGAGTGCGTTAATTAAAAAATGCAGAAGTTGACTTTGAAACACGATTAAAGAAGGATAACTCTAATTCAATGTGCATTTCTAATGTTCATTCTGATTCTGAATTCAGGAGTACCAAGAATCTGACTATCTGTTCAGCATAAGGTAGGTATCGTAGTCCCTCTGAACAGAATTGCTGTCAATTTTATGAATGAATCATCAAAGTTAGCACTATTTTTGAGAACGCTTTTTCTATTTTGTTCTCGAATGGATACTTAAACTTGCCTTGCTTCCTGTTTCCCGATTCTTCATCCACTGTCCGAACATATTACAAGGAGCCGGAGTAGACAGACATAGTCAGGGCTTAAGCCGGTTTATGTTCTGTTTCAATGACGAGATTTGGACAATGAACATCAAAGTATAGTACCCTTCAGTTATTTAGTCTAAATGTCGAGAAGGTAGGGCAAAATCATTAAAATTTCCATTGGAACATCTCCAAACCCCGGAATAAACAATATTCCGAAGTGAGACCAGGTGGCCGGGGAGAGTCAACGTCTCCATTTTTCATGCAACATTCATCGCAAAAGTTCCAGAGAAATTGGAAAAATTCGGTTTATTGTCTCGATGTACATATCGATGTATATATCAGGTAAAGATGCCTTGCTTCGTGATGTTGACAGCCATTCAATCGCCATATCGATGATCATTCTGGAAAGAGAGATCTCGTATGCTTTTATAGGATGCCCGTAGAGAAATACTCTTTCCCGTCTTATCAATCGGCAACAACATTGCATAATTCAAATGGCAAACCGTAGTATACTTTTCTGTCGCCCCCCCCCCCCCCCTCCTTAAGCGGTGGTCAGAACCCGCCGTGCGTGTAAGTACGTGCCGTCTACGCGCAAAAACGTAGGCAAACATTTGGGGATCTCGCACGATGTCCTTGCGTTATCAGTACGTGGTACCTACGGATTTGGGAACACGTAGACAGGACGTAGCAGTTTAGTGCACGCAGAACTTTCGCTGCGTTCTGTGTACGGATTCATCAAGAAGTACGACACGCACGTTCTGAGTACGTTGGAAGTACGTGCAACGCACTTGTTGCGTTAGCAGTGCATGTAAGTACAACACCCACACGATAACGCAGAAGATGTACGGAGATCGTACGTTGTAAGCTAGTTGCACGCACGTTGTCTGCACGTACGGCGTACTTGTTTTTCTAAATGTATGTACAGTAGATAAAACCTAGCTTAGTCCTATGCATGGACACAAATCTCAAAGGCGTAGCTCTGCCTGAAAAAGTGGAGGGGCACAAAATCCCAAAATTTTAAGGAGGGAGGGGGGTGGGGAGATAAAAAATGGGGTTTTCGTGTTCTGTATGCGAATCCAGTTTCTTGAATATTACGATTGGTAGTCACTAGAAATATATTATCTAATATCTGCATTATAAAACCAACGAAGGTATTTCAAGTCTAATTGAAAAAAAAGATCATCTTGCGAGGTGTAACTTCAAATATCACAGCATTTTAGCAAAGAATAATCCACTTTCGGTTTCTTAGAAAACTGTCTCTTGACTGAAAAAAGGCTACAATAGAGAAGTTCTTACGGTTATTGTGCGATTCGTATTTTGGATTTTGAAATATCGGCGATTGATATTAAATGTTATTTTGTCGTGAAACAAATTTTCTGATGCGTTACGAGTCCATAACACTTCCGGTATCATTCATATACCGGGTTAGGATTTTTGTGTTGAAGCATTTCCTGCGAATGCGGTATCTAATTTTTTCCTTCACTATGCCACTTTTCATGAAAAGTGAGCCTAGAAAAAAACGTTTGGTTAATTGAAGCTGATCTTACGAACCACTCACTCGAGTTAAGTGCGCGCAGCCATTCTAAGGCAAATTCGTTTAGTTTTATTTGCTTATTATCGTTTTTTTTTAAAGAAAACATTTCTAATTTATTTATGTTTTTCTGATCAAACAATTCTTAAAGTGTTGTTTGATTGTAATTTACCGAGTAAAAACGAGAAATTTATAGGAAAAGTGTTCAAAATTCAAATTTCGTCACGGTCTGTTTCCGTTGAAAGAAATTTCGTTTTTTTTATTTTAAAGTAAACGGTGAAATGTTGTATCTCGAATCCAATTATCGTTAAAATAAGTTGAATTCTACAATAACGAAAATCTATACCCGTAGAATGGTAAGTTAGAAATTTTGACAAGTATATATCTTGTGCATTTCTAAATTGTAAGGACATTTTTTGGGCAAAATATAGACTTATCAGAAAATACTTTCTATACCCTCTATTGTTAATAAGTACATGTAATAATATTCTATATAGTTTGAGTTAAATGTCTTCATGTACATTGATAAAGTAATATGAGTATAGGATTGATCAATAGCTTAATTATTCAGAAAGTGTTTAAAGAGCCGGCGAGCGGTAGCGAGCTAAAGAAAAAAATTGAAAATTGACCGAAAAATTGTACATTTATGGTACAAAATGTTGCTATTTTAAACAATGTTAATGGCTTAATGCATCATTAAATATTGTGATTGAAAAGTGCCCCCCCCCCCCCACTTTTAAAAGTGTGGGGGGGATGTGTCCCGGTTGTCCCCCTTCTACGCTACTGAATCTACAATGACGACGATGCTTTCCAAATGATGCAAAAAATGCCCATACGAATGTATGTAAGACAACAATGTTAGACAGCTTATATTAAAACGACTATTTAGCGCATAAATATGTGCCACATATACTATTCAATTCGCACTTTACACATGAATTTCAATCTTCAATGTGTATAATATACACTTTAAAGTTTTATTTTAAACCCCACCCCCCACCCCCCACCCCCCCCCCCCCCCCCCCTTCACGAGTAAAATGATCCTAATCGTCAGATTTTTTTCTCTATTAATGAGTTACCTTTCTATTTTAAATCGTTGGTATGAAATAGTAAGAATTCATTATGCAATCATTGTGTGGACGTCATACATAGAGCCAAAATCAGAATTTAATACACGTAATCATCTTCAATCGACATACAATATCTTGATAAAAAACCCAAAACAAATTGAAAATGAAACAAATGACTAAAACATTCTGCAAAGAACTGAGTAAAAATTAAGCCTCATGGAAATGAGATCAGATGCCCGTGGTGAAAAAAACCGCTAGCATATTCCGTAACTTTTAAAGCCGGTATGACTTTTTAAAAAATGTAATCAATTTGAATGTTTAACGTCTTCAATAGCATCATTTAAGAACAGATAAATTTGCAGCATGAACCAGACATGCACGTTTCGGGTACTTACATGTAACCCTCGTCAGTGATCCTCAATCCCCTATCACATTTTTTAATACGTATCGGCCAATGTATCTATGGCAGTAAGAAAGGAACGTCACAGCAACGCAGTAGCAACGCTAGCTTACGTAGCGAGTACTCTTTGAAACGTAGAATGATCTCCTGATAAACAATGTAGTATGCCAAAGAATGTGAAAGTTATTATGTCTACAAATGTACCGAAAGACGTAGCAGGATGGGTGGCATATGATGCTACAGGATCCACGTTTTAGAAATTTCAAGAAATTTTGAAAACAGAACTTTTCGAATGCATTGAAGAAAAGGGAATGATCTCCAGCATGACCACCCTGCATTCACCCAGCCAAACAAACCCACATAAATGGCATCATAAATACACAACAATATTCACTTGAACATCATACAAAACAATCGTAACAGACATTCAGAAACATTTTAAACATTGATGACAACACATGAAAGGAAGAAGACCAATGTGTACTCGGCGCCGACTTTGGACGGCCATCTGCTATAAGCAAATAGTGTGGTTATCCGGATTACGTGCACACAGCCATCCCACTTATCCGTATACACAGAGGTCTCCATAAACACACAATTGTCGTATAAACATAAAACTTCTCACTGTAAGGTGACATCACAAGCAAAAAAGTTAAACGCAGCGGCCTCTTGTAACACAGATTCTATGTAAATGGATCTAAAATGCTATATATGGCATGCGTATAACAATCTGTGCTCTGCTGGCTGAAGCGAGCTCAAGATCAATCACCATAGAAGTATGACCAACTTCCAGATAGGACAGAAATTCAAGATAAAGTCTTCTCTGACGAGATTTTAACAAGGCCCATCATGGAGTCCCATCGACACGGTTGACCAGTGTGAAACGTTGGGAAAGACACTGGTACAAAACTGTAGATTGGTCCAGTACCATGCCCAGTGTTTTTGTGATGACTTTAGGATCATATCCTTGGTAAAGCAGGCGACCGACTATTTTCTTACATTTTTGGTTGAAGTTTGATCTGCCTTTGATCCTTCTGATTTTGTTTGTAAGGTCACTGTAAAATGAAGGCAATAAAATTCCCACTGATACATGTTCTGGTGCCGGAGTCGTCCCAATTTTTGAAAGAAGTTCAGAATAGTTATTGTAGAATTTCCAAAAAGATTTTACAAGTTTATGATATCTAAATCCTTTACCGATAAGTTTTTTTTAAATTTGTATATTTTTGTCATTGAAGTCCGAAACATGGGAGCAAGCTCTAGCGTAACTGATGAGCTGAGAGATGTAAATGCCGTATCTTGGACATCGCCATCAAGCCAAAGAATACATACATACAACAATTGAACAATGTTTTTGTAAACAATTGGAAATCACGTATACAATCAAATAGCACTGGAAAGAAATTACGTACTTATAAATTATTTAAGAACGATTATCATTGTGAACAATATCTTTCACGATTTTTACCAAGATTACAAAGATCTGCTTTAGCAAAATTAAGATGTGGTGTAGCCCCCATTCTTATTGAAACTGGAAGATATAGTGGTATTAATGTTAATGAACGATTTTGTTTTAATTGTACCGAAGAAATTGAAGATGAGTTTCATGTTTTGATTAAATGCCCACTATATGCAGATCTGAGAGAGGACTTTTTGAAAATACTGAAAACATTTTTAATGATTTTAGAAATTTTAACGAAAATGACAAATTTAAGTTCCTACTCTCAAATGGAGATATATGTCACATGGTGGCCAAAACCTGCCACTTAATTTTATTATGTCGTAATAGTCACCTTTTTAAATGTAACTCCTTTTAACATGTTTAATGAACAAGGAAATCATGATTTTAATCTGTATTATATCTTTATATAGTCTCTCATAATTCTATATAGAATTGCACTATGTATTTTATTGTTTAAAACTTATTTTATTTTTGTTTTGTATTGTTTATTCGTCAAAAGCATATGTCTTACATATAGATATTTTAATTTGTTGTAATTTATGCATTGTGGTGAGACTCTAATAAAATATTGAATCTGAATCTGAATCTACTTACTGTGCAAATCCTGAAGTTTAGATTTATAAAATTAGCCGATTTTGACGGTGCTTCCGAATAAAGATGAGGATTTTTATTTAAATTGTCAAATCGGATATCTGCAATGTCTCCAGTCATTGAGAGAGAGTGGTTCGACTCCTTCTAACTTACACCATTTTCGTATGTAAACTTATAACGCCTCACTTAGCACTTCCCGAAATTTAATGAAATCTATCTTTTTATCGATCGATTCATCTGCTCTAAAATGATACTATTGAATTTGAAGACGTTAATCATTTGTTCCACTTGGTGAGTGTCACAGCTGGTGGATCAAGAGTCACCGAGGGCACATGTATCCAAGTTCGATCAATTTCGGTTGGTCGTTTCTTCAAACGCATTTGAAAATTTCTGTTTACAAAATTTTCTCAAATTTCTAAAACCTGGGTCCTGTAGCATCATATTATCCCAACTATCTTGCTACGTCTTTCGGTATATTTAGGACATTATCTTCAAAGATTTTGCCGATATTGCATTGTTTAGATTGAGGATCACTGACGTGGATTAAATACCCGAAATGTGCATGTCTGGTCCATGCTGTCAATTTATCTGCTATAAAATGATGCCATTGAATTTGAAGACGTTAAACATTGGAAGGAATTCTATACTTTGGCCCCTTCTTTAGAAGACTACGAAGCCCCTAGTCCTGTTCACTAAATCCAGAGCACCCTGTTTTGGCAATTTATTCTGTAGTCTGAAGAATTTTCTTGATAATTATTGTTTCCGAGAATTTACCTCCTTTAGTCGTAACTGGAAACTAACTTCAACTTACCCTATCAGATGCCTTCGAGCCGCAATATCAAAAATAAAATGTCTACGGGAAATTCCCATGTTAATTTCAAGCCGCCGCCATACTGTATTGTCCTCCGTGTCAACAATAGTAAACAGTGACGTCAAAGTGTCCGACGTCACACATTTTCAGCGATTTTACTATAGAAAATCCCCGTAGACTTTTTATTTTCCGTCATATTTCTATACTAATTGACGTTCAGTCAAAACAATAGTATTTTCTGTTACGACTAAAATAGTACTTTGGGTTTAGTGAACAGGACAGTAGTTTTGAATGATGGACAGGTCTCCAGTGACTATATGACCAGACCAACCGAAGTTGATCGAACTTGACTACAATTTGCTGTTCGATAATCAATATTTTGGTTAAGTGATTAATACCAATATTCATATAACAAGTTTTCCTTAAAGAATGCAACAATGAAGTAAAATCAGCTCATTGGAACCTTAGAATACATCTGTTGTTTGTCGATATGTGCTTCGGTTTTGAAGAAGTTTGTCGAAGGAGGGTACCCTCAGGGAGCTACTTTCGCTCTGGTGGCGCCACATGTTGATGGATCCGGACGAAAAACAACAACGCTTGTAGGGAGTCATGAGTACTTCATTCATATCAAGATTCATCAAAATCCATTCGGTGGTTCAGAAAACTCAGTGGTTTTGGAAATGTTAAACGTCTTCAAATTCACTGGCATCATTTCAAAGCAGATAAATTGACATCATGGACCAGACATGCACGTTTCAGGTATTTAACCCTCGTCAGTGTCCTCAATCTAAACAATGTTATATGGCCAAAGAGTGTGAAAATTATTATGTCTAAAAATGAACCGAAAAACGTAGCAGGATGGGTGGGATAAAGAAATGTGAAAAGTTTACGACGGGCGACATACGACGGACAACTCTCTATGACAATAGCTCTCTCGAACTTCGCTCAGGTGAGCTAAAAAGGGCAACGATGAACTTAATTAACTCTGCTCATTTGAACCTTCTAATGCAGATAGATTCGTAAACGCATCCACAATATCGAAGGAGAAAAGAATATCTAGACCAATAAAACGTTCACAGTTTGATCACACCAAGGTCATGTTTAGGTCAAAAGGTTTGAAATACATGTATTTTTGCTTCAAAAGAAAGGACACATTTTGAAGAATAAGCATACATGTAAAAGGTCAATCAAGTTTACGGTTCACATGGAATTATGATAGAGATTGACGGACAGACGCGAATTCTCGAAAGGCACTCGAATAAATATTACACAGAGAAGGTCCCCGAAATTGTCAATATCCAATGTCAAACACAAAACCCGAAATCAGATTCCGAAATTTACAATTTTAAAAAAGGTTCACAAGTTCTTGGAAAAATAGAAGACAGAACTTTCTCTTGAGAAAAGAAAGTAGGACCAGCAGATGGGGACAGTAACACAGCTTCATAGAAGCACACTTATGAACAATTTCCAGAGTTCGGTGTAAATGATATATATGAATTTTCAATGTAGTTTAAAATTCTTTATAACAGTATAACTATGATGTCCTAATGTACAGAATAATAAATTATTTTCTGTCTTAGACCAATGGAACAATCCAACCAAAGAATATACTTGTATCTTCCGTCATGGAAGTAACCGAATGTGACATGTCTGCAGAATTGAAGCGACGGGTGTTGCACGCAAGCAGGATATACTGATTCTTGCTCCCTTATTGAGAGTTCACTTCTGTTCATATGGTGGAATTCTTTGTTTGCGATGGTTTCTGTTTTTTTCATGATTTTGTATGTCCTGCTGTGAATTATTTTCAAATTTTCAATTTTGTTCTCTATATTAATGTATTAGGATATGGCCATAGCACTTTCTTTATAGACATAACCTCAGACAGTGCATGTATTTTATATATTGTGATCATTTTCGTGCATGAACATCGACCGCGGGTGCGGCTAGCCAACAGGGGATCTTCTTTAACTCATTTGTGTCACACTTATGCCCTTTGCCGTGTGGAGCTCGTAAAAAAGTTCCCCGCGAGGTGTTTGACAGTGTTTTGAATATTTTCCCTGACATGGTCGCCATTGTGATCATTTTCGTGCATGAACATCGACGGCGGGTGCGGCTAGCCAACAGGGGATCTTCTTTAACTCATTTGTGTCACACTTATGCCTTTTGCCGTGTGGAGCTCGTAAAAAAGTTCCCCGCGAGGGGTTTGACAGTGTTTTGAATATTTTCCCTGACATGGTCGCCATAGCACTTTCTATATAGACATAACCTCAGACAGTGCATGTATTTTATATATTGTGATCATTTTCGACGGCGGGTGCGGCTAGCCAACAGGGGATGCTTACTCCTCCCGCGGGCACTTGGTCCCACCTCTAGCTTGGTAGGGGTCCGTCGATGCTCAGTTCGGTGCTCTATTGTGAGTGCTGTTGAGATTTCGTCAGGATCTTCTTTAACTCATTTGTATCACACTTATGCCCTTTGCCGTGTGGAGCTCGTAAAAAAGTTCCCCGCGAGGGGTTTGACAGTGTTTTGAATATTTTCCCTGACATGGTCGCCATTGTGATCATTTTCGTGCATGAACATCGACGGCGGGTGCGGCTAGCCAACAGGGGATCTTCTTTAACTCATTTGTGTCACACCTATGCCCTTTGCCGTGTGGAGCTCGTAAAAAAGTTCCCCGCGAGGGGTTTGACAGTGTTTTGAATATTTTCCCTGACATGGTCGCCATAGCACTTTCTATATAGACATAACCTCAGACAGTGCATGTATTTTATATATTGTGATCATTTTCGTGCATGAACATCGACGGCGGGTGCGGCTAGCCAACAGGGATGCTTACTCCTCCCGGGCATCTGTTCCCACCTCTAGCTTGCTAGGGGTCCTTCGATGCTCAGTTCGGTGCTCTATTGTGAGTGCTGTTGAGATTTCGTCAGGATCTTCTTTCACTCATTTGTGTCACACTTATGCCCTTTGCCGTGTGGAGCTCGTAAAAAAAGTTCCCCATGTGGGGTTTGACAGTAAGTGTTTTGAATATTTTCCCTGAAATGGTCTCCATAGGACTTTCTTTATAGACATAACCTCAGACACTGCATGTATTTTATATATTGTGATAATTTTCGTGCATTAGTTAACATCGACGACGGGTGCGGCTAGCCAACAGGGGATGCTTACTCCTCCCGCGGGCACCTGGTCCCACCTCTAGCTTGCTAGGGGTCCGTCGATGCTCAACACAGTGCTCTATTGTGAGTGCTGTTGAGATATCGTAAGGATCTTCTTTAACTCATTTGTGCATATTTGTCATCTGAAAATCGGGCTAATATAAAACCAGTCTATGTAAGACAACATGCAAATTTTGTAACAAGAAGTGAATGTGGTCCTATCTTGTAGAAAGACACCTATATATGATGAAAAACCCTTTACTTCATCATGATAGCATGTGGACTGATAGACAACCAAATCAATTAATTTCATCAGGTGACATTAGAATATCATATCAATTGAAAACGTAATCTTCCGCTTTTAACGCGGATATTTTTTTTATTACCGTCAGTCATGACTGACGGTATTCTGTAATCATTTGAACCTACTTGCACGGATAGAGTATCTCATGGCAATATGAATTGTTGACAATTGCATAAAATGCAAATATTTGTCTAGGTTATTCAGAACCTGTGTATAAGCTTCTCTCACTGGGTCTAGATGACCTGACAAATGAAAGACGTATCGCATCAGTGTATTTTCTTCCGAAATATGCATCGAAAAGTCTTTGTACCGATACGTCTTATAACAATCGCAGATTTTCGGAAAAAAGACGCGGAAAAGCTTGGAAATGTGCGATTGGCAAATGTTTCCGATCTTTTTTTTCTAACTAGAAGTTCACACATTTACAGTCATCTAACTGACGGCAAGCTTTTTGTAAAAGCTAATACCCGGTACTTGTTATACATTTAAACTTCAAAGTATAGCATGTTAGTAATAAGCTTGAATGTAATAAAAAAATTTCTCGCCATATTATTAAAAAAGCAAAGGATGGTTGTGGGGAGGGGATCGCTCATAGGCCCTGTTTTCGGAATTCAGGATGAATACATGTTAATCACCAAAACCCATTGCAGGGGGGGGGGGGGGGACTGAAGACCACCATACAGACAAAGGGTAAGAAACATAGAAAAACATTATGCAAAGAGGCAAAAGTGAATCCCCAATGAAAATTAGATCAGGTGCCCGGGGAGAGTAAGCATCCCCTGTTTGCTAGCAACACCCGTCACTTAGGCCATGCAGAAAAAAGTCAAGGCTTTCTACTGTTCCTACTATTTCCTACTTTTCCCTTCTTTTCCTCCTTTTTTATTTTGATCCTATTTTTTATTTTTTCATACTTTTTCTTCAAAACCTCCTACTATTCCTACTTTTATCATCTCAAAAGTAAAAACATTCAAAATTAAAAAAAAAAAAAAATTTAGGGCTCCCTTCGCTCGCCCATTCTGTATATTTTACATGAAAAATCAATCTGTCCTTACATTCTCTCTGTGATTTCCTCAAAGATGAACATCAAGCATGGATCCAGAGGGGGGGGGGGTTTCGGGAGGGTCCGGACCCCCCCCCCCCCCCTGGAATTTTCGAAACATTGCTTAATTTTTGTTATTTATATACATATTTCATAAGATTAAGTCCCAATTTCCCTTTTGTTGTCATAATATTTGAAAAATATATCATGAATTTGTATTAGAAATCTTTCATTTTGATGATATTTTGCCGTCAGTATTTCAAAAATTTTCTCTGGCTCGCTTCTGCTCGCCAGAATTTATTACATACATATACTTTACATTCAAATGATTGTGCGCTTTCCTATATGCAACACATATGCATTACACCTAGGTCAATAAACAAGGGCACTAAGGAAACGAAAAGAAATTGAAAAAGAGACGAATAGTGGATTTTATTCCAATTCTTGGAAAAAAATTTCGCTGGCTCGCTATCGCTCGCCATTTGTTGTATTTACATAATAGAACTGACAATAAATTTAATCGATTACTGTGAGGTGAAAATTTCAAAATTTTAAGCTGTTCGCTTGCCATTGCATTCCGGTCACCAGTTTTATTGAACTGACAATCATCAATCAATACCTTTATTTTTTGCGTTTGGGTTTTTTTAAATTTTTTTTTTGCTCTTCAAAAAAAAAAATCGGACTTGAGGACACCCCCCCCCTGAAAAAATTCCTGGATCCGCCCATGAACATTACCAGTCTACAATCATTGCTTACTATGATTTGTGTGTCATACTTACTGAAATTGTCGCTAAAAGTGATGGAAAATTTCCTACTTTTCCCCTATTGATTCCTACTTTTTCCTATTTTCTCCTACTTTTTCTCATTGACTACTCCTACTTCATTTTGTACTTTTCCCTACTTTTTCATCAAGGTAGAGTAGAAAGCCTGAAAGTCATGACCAGTAAATTTGATAATTTCGGTGTTCTGGGTAGTTCTAACATTAAATATCCTCAAACACGGAGGACAAACGATACGCTGTACGTTTAGTACTTTCATTGGATTGTCCAAAATGTTTTGCTGTGATAACGTCAGTCGCTCACAAATTTACCCTTGGCTCAGTATTTTTTTTTCTGTTAGACTACTAACCCATAGAACGAAGTCGTTGTAGTTTGACCTTGCTATGGATGACCGTATCAGTTGCGATATGAATACATCATAGGTATGGATCTAAATAATTTTTCTAGTTAAGAATACGATATGTCATCAATCCACGCAAATAAATTCAAGTTCAAGCAGTTTTAAATTGAATGAGATACGACATGAATGATGTATCTGATAATTTTGAACGTATTTGGCTATAGCTGTACCAAATAGATAGTTTCTGCTACGAACTAGCAGTCGTATTTTAATTTGGTTAATGTAAAGACTTTATTCAATAACACATTGAAACATAAAACATCTGAAACAGTATTGTCTCCGCTGGCTAGTTTCAAAACAATATATCGTTTGAAAGATCATAACGTGTGGCAAGGCACAAAAGCGTCCATAGATTGTCGATATAATCTAATATTGATATATTTCGAAGTACAAAGCTGCGGATACAAGATAATGTTGTCCTCCTACTGTTTTCTTGTCTTTGTTAAGCATCACTTAGCAAAGAAGAATTTTAAAATATAGACCGTTGATTAATAGGTAGGGAACTTCTCGAATTGCTTCAAAAATGTTGAATGTTTCTCATAAAATACAGCTATTTGTAAGATGAGCCTTACATTGTACTTTAACTACATGAATACCTCCCCGCCACTCAAACCAATTATATACCTTGTTTTGTTCTGGCATTTTCTAACTTTGCGTGACCAGCACAAAACTTGACGCATGCGCTACTTTGTTTTATTTGTAAATTACTTTAGATAAATCTTTAAAAGGATAAATACATATAACGGTGCATATTCAAATCAGATTGTAGTTTTCTTTTTCTAATTTTGTAGAACGTGGCATTCTCTTCACGTGAGGTAGTTCCGACTTTTTAAAAAAGGATTTATATCCTTTTTTTCATATTTTCGATTTCCGTTTTGTAGCGTTGTCTTATTCATGGTCTTCCGTTAATGTCATAGTAACAATTTTGCGAAATTTCGTGAGCATATCAACGGACATTGAATCGGAGATACGTCTGTTTGTAGCAAGATTTACGTGATAATAAGTAAGTCTGCTACAAAAGAGAGCCACTATTAACTCTGGATTGATTAAATATAATTGATTTCAAGAGCACGGATATTATTCTAATGACCAAAATGTGGAAAATATACTTGGTTGGCATCGCGCTGTTTCCTTGTCTTTACTACGTGTTCTGTGACACAAGTTCTGATGACGGACCTTTTAGGAGTCCATTTCATACTGAACTCTTACAAGTCCTGAGGCAAATATCCACTAATCTTAATGTTATCTCGGAAAATACGGAAAGAAACTGGAACCTTCAATTTAATGCTGAAATGAACAAAATCAAAGTACAGAACAGAAAACTGAAGAACAACCTGGAGAAAATCTTTAATGAAACAGCAACCGAAAAGAAGAGAGCACAAGATATGGGTGCTGAGATAACCAACATCAAACAGGAAAACAGAAAATTGAAGAACGACCTACATGATATCTTAAGTGAAACAGCAATAGAAAAGAAAAGAGCACAAGATATGGGTGCTGAGATAACCAATATCAAACAGGAAAATAGAAAATTGAAGAACGACCTACATGAAATCCAAAATGAAACAGCAATAGAAAAGAAAAGAGCACAAGATATGGGTGCTGAGATAACCAACATCAAACAGGAAAATAGAAAATTGAAGAACGACCTACATGAAATCCAAAATGAAACAGCAATAGAAAAGAAAAGAGCACAAGATATGGGTGCTGAAATGACCAATATCAAACAGGAAATCATAACATTGAAGAACGACCTGGACAAAACCTTAAATGTAACAGCTTCAGATAAGAATAGATCACAAGAAATGGATAAGATCCTACATGAAAAATTCAAGGAGCTCAAAAATCTTACCTTAAACTTACGGAAGGGAAGTATCACAGCAAATAACCAATTTCGCATCGACCAGAAGAGAATCAACAAAAATATTCTAAAACGTCTTCAAACGCTTGAAGGAAGAAGTAATACACATGAAGTTTTCGTAAACAACTCACTCAAGGGTATTATGCTTGGTGTGGATTCTTTGAATGCTTCATTGCTTGATATTGATCGTAAACTAAAACCAAAAGGTCAGTATTGAAACCGAGTATTATTTTGTATGTAGACTAAGGCACGGTCCATTTGATATTCTGGGGGGGGGGGGGGGGGGGGGGGGGCTTGGGTTTTGCTCTGAATTTTGATGAAAAAAATAAATTTGCTTATGGTGTTATAGAAAAAAATAATCTTGCTCTTTCAAGTAATCTGAATTTGAAGAAAAACCATAAAATTCGCTTAAAATTCCTGAAAAATTTTCGGCTCGCGTCGCTCGCCACAATTTTTAATTTACATAAAATTTTTTGGATCGCTTCGCTCGCCATAGTTTCCTTTTGTAATGGCAAACTCATAAATGAAATATCAAAAGTATGCATGATGTGACTTCCTTTAATGCTTAAATACATTATCAATATAATTTATTACTATTAACAGATACATATATCACCATGGTGTTTTATTTTATATACAAGCTTGGAAGGAGATTGAATTATGTTTTTCACTAGTTTTCATTTCTAAATGTAAAAATTTGTCTAAAAGACCCTCCTCTCAGGACCTCTCACATGTTACATGACCTTCTGTACATTTTGTTAACTGAAAATTATATATCATATTGTAAAAATCTTTTATCTCTCTCAGTTTAGAAGTGAATACAAGTTTTACATAAAAATAAACTTATGTTTAGAGTAATTTAAGTAAGAGTAAAGAATTTCTATTGTAAAAACACAGACATTCTTGATAATACACATCAATTCTTATAAAAAAAAATCCTTGCTCCAACTTTGTAGGGAAAAATAATTTTACCCCGGTCCGGGGCTAAAAAGATAATCTTGCTCCGACAAAAAACCCAAGCCCCCCCCCCCCCCCCCGAATATCAAATAGACCGTGCCTAACAAAACTACAGTTTTATGAAACTTTAAAATTAAACAAGTTAATGAATGTAATACTTTACCACAACATATAGAAAATAAGAATAACCTATTAAATATCACTTCAATTGCCGTTTACTTTTAAAGTTTTAGTTTAGAGCAAAGACAAAACTATTTTCGGTCTTAATATTGTTCAGGCATTATATGATATAATATACAATTACGGAATTTTGATGTAATATTGACTTACTGTGAAAATATTGACCGAGGCGAAGACGATATTATAAACTACAAATAGCGACTCTCTGATTGGCTGATAACGTCGTCGACGCTCCTGAATAAATCACCATATACTACGGGATAAAAATAGACCGGCATTACCTTCACTGACTCGTTATTTATTGTGAGTCAAATATGAAATTATAGAATAAAACAGTTATGGACTTTTAACTCAGTATATATGATGTAATATTGACTTACTAATACTTTCACAGTTAGTCAATATCACATCATATACACTGAGTTAAAAGTCCGTAATTGTATAATATATAGTACAATGTATAGGATAGTGTTGAGTCTATAACGTAAACGACTGCATACATGTACCAGTGAAGAAGCGAACATTTTACGATAAGACTCGCGTAAAATCCGCAAAACAATAAATGGAACAGCATTTTATTGAATCGTTATCGAGCAGATAAGGTGTTGTCGAGAAAATTGGACATCATATACCAATGGACATACAACTACCACGTGGACATCATATACCAACAATGGACATACAACTGCCACTTGGACATCACATACCAACAATGGACATACAACTACCACTTGGACAACATATACCAACAATGGACATACAACTACCAATAAGGCGTTACATACACACAATTGACATACAACTACCACTAAGACGGTACATACAATCAATGGACATACAGAACCACTCAGACGATGCCGCTACCGCTGGCCAGTTCTTTATAGACTTTCTGAAAAAATTAGCTATTCTGATCCATCCTTTATACGTATTACTTTATCAATGTACATGAAGACATTTCACTCAAACTATATAGAATATTATTACATCATGTACTTGTTAATGATGGAGGGTATAGAAAGTATTTTCTGATTAGTCAATATTTTACTAATAAAAAAAATTCATTTATTCATGTACTTAAAATTTAGAATGCACCAGAAATGTTCAATTCAACACAGAACATGAAACCCCCATATATTTTTTTTACCTCTTCCTCTGCCCCCCCCCCCTTTTTTTGCTTGTTAGTAATTTTGGGATTTGTACCCCTCCACCTTTCCAGACTGATCTACGCTATTGTGAAATAGGCACCTGAATCATAGAGTATTCTTGCTCAGTCACTGCAATTGACATGAAACGGCGATGCATTTTTTGATAAGGTTGTGTGTATTTTTCGATAAGGAGGCAATTCAAGTTCTTCGAAGCTGATTTAAGGTAATTTTCAGTTTTCAAGTAGTATTTTACAATTCTGTATTGATAGACTGCGGAGATCTAAAAGACAGTGATATTTCCCTACATGATGGAGTGTACAAGATTTACCCGGACAGATCTGAGGAAGTGAGTGTTTACTGTGACATGGACGACGGTGGATGGACGGTAAGTAAGACGACCAAATTACAATGTAATAGTTACGTCATAAACGAAACATTTTGTTGATCCACTTGATTTTTAAACGCTATATTATAATGTAATATCCTATTCTCAAATTTAAGTAAATGGTACATAAACACGATGGCAACAATCAATATAATAATACGGAAATGAATGATAAAAAAGTAAGAAAAAAATAATGTCACTCGCATTGCCTCGGATAATTTTTATAATTGACCTTAAAGCGGAAAGATTACATTACCAAAAGATCCGAATTATAAAGATTTACAAATTGAATTAAGTGTAATACAGACATAGACGCATGGAATGATTTAAAATGTATTCAAGAATAATATTTAATCATATTTTTTAATATAATGATCAGGTGTTTCAAAAACGAATAAATGGAAACACAGATTTTTACAGAGGATGGAATGAATATCGAGATGGATTTGGTAACCCCACAGAGGAATACTGGTTGGGTAATGTCCCATTAAATCAATAAATTGAGAAAATGAACTCGCTTAAATTGAGATTTTAACGTTTTTCATAAAAGAATTCATCCATTTAGGGAGTAGAAGTATGAATATATTATTGATGATCGCTCACGTGAAACAGCTAAATGTTGAGAACAATAGAGGAATTACGTCCGTCCATGACTGCACTATATTTTTAAAATACATAAACGCACGAGAGTATTCTGGTTTTTAAAGAATATCTAATCAAGCACGATTTGTTGCAGAAGGAGCAACGAAAATATAATAAACATCCGATGAATTTCTTGAAATTTCTAAAGCGTGGGTCCTGTAGCATCATATCCCACCCATTCTGCTACGTCTTTTGGTACATTTTTGGACATAATAATTTTCACACTTTTTTGGCCATATTTCATTGTTTAGATTGAGGATCACGGACGAGGGTTTAGTACCCGAAACGTGCATGTCTGGTCCATGCTGTTAATTTATCTGGTCTTAAATGATGCTATTGAATCTGAAGACGTTTAACAATTGATATGGCTTGAATCGAGTATTTAATGAACAAAGCAGAGAAAAAGTGACCTAGCTAAAATTATATATTTCAAGAATATCTCCGTCCTCTCAGTTTTTATATTTCAGGCAATAAGTACCTACACATTCTTACCCGAAATAGAACATGTACATTAAAGATAGAGATGGTTAACATAAAGAACATATCCGGACATGCAACCTACACCAACTTCCAAATAGCAAGTGAAGTCAACAATTTTAAACTTAGAATAGGACGCTACTCAGGGAATGCTGGTAGGTCTGATTCTTCATTTAACCCATGTATATAAGGTATTGAAATCATTAAGTACGTAAATATCATTATCTAACATTCAAACATTCAACCAACCTTTTGCACAGAGACTTTCAAATTTCATTTAGAAATTTCGTTCAAAGTAAAATCCCAAAGCTCATAGAAAAACATTCCTGTTTTAATCAAGCAAAACATATCGGAATCAAGGAATATTGGTTCCCCCTCTTTTTGTCTTTATAGAAATGCTTACAGACTCAATCTCTATTCCTGTGTTGTCTAAAATAGGTCAAAATGTTTGGTGCCTAGGACTGCATATGTAAAATATGAAAGCCCTATCACTTACCCCTCAAAAGTTATGGTCAATGTTAACCTTTTTTTTAAAAGTAGGTATATAAAACCCAAAGGTCAACGTTACGATGTCGAACAGGTTGGTATCCGAAGGTCTCTGTCGCACACTTTAAACAATTTTCTTGAACCGCTGCACGTAATATCTCGAAACCTTACAGGAAAAAAAACTTGAGATCTTCTATTAAGTTTGTGTTTTTCGTGCCGATCAGTCAACAAACCTTGAGGCCATCAAGGATTCTGATTTTTCTTTCAACTTTGTGCCGAATGGTCAACAAACCTTTTCGTGCCGATCGGTCGACAAACCTTGAGGACATCGATGGCTCAGATTTTCAACTTCTCCTCTGCAATCGCTGCACATAATTTCATGAAATTCTTTAATGCAAGGGATATTGGTCCCTTATATGAAATATGGAAATCATATCACTTTCCATCATAATTAATTGTCAATGTTAACATGTTTTAAAAGTAGGTCAAAGTCCAAGGTCAATATCCCGATGTGAAAATTTTGGCAATCAAAGAAAGGAAATGTCAAGTCGTCGACTTTAACACTTTGATCTTCTCTTGAACCGCTGCACAGAATTCCACGAAACCTTACAGGAAGCAAGTATTCAATGACCGCTCTAAGCCGGGACCGATTGCCCATTGATCTTATTGTTGGTTTATGTGAAGTACTTTGTGTTTGATGACTCTATTGTGTGATTTGGTGTTTCTTCGGTCCGTGTACTAATCCACAATTCAATTTTCCATTTCGGAAATGTTAATGAAAAATTGAAAATTGAACCAATTTTTCATTTTTCATTTTCAATTTAGTAAATGAAAAATGGAAAATTGAACCAATTTTCAATTTTCCATTTTAAAATTTCAAATTGAAAAACGAAAATTGAAAATGGACTCAAATACGCTGTATTAAACCACAATTCAATTTTCCTTTGCAAAAGTAAAAAATGAAAATTGAAAATTGAACCAATTTCCAATTTTCAGTTTTCTTTTTGAAAATGAAAAATTAAAAAATTGATTCAATTTTTACATTTTTCATTTTCAAAATGAAAATGGGTTCAATTTTCAATTTTCTTTTTTTCTAAATTTTATTTTCTGAATGAAAGATAGAAAATGGACTGTAATAGGCTGTATTACCACAATTCAATTTTCATTTTCAAAATCCGTAATGTTAAATGAAAAATCGATTCAATTTTCCATTTTTACACTCCGTGCGCTAATGCAAAAATGGACAATGTAAAATTGAATCCATTTTCAATTTTTCATTTTTCATTTTCGTTTGAACGACACACGACCTGCACACCCTGTCTCTATAATCCAGAGATCCAGCGATTAGCCAATCAGAGCGCTCGTTTCAAACGTAAACAAAAGTTTCTATCGGCAGCTTGCCCTTTCTCTCGCTTCGCAAATGAACAGTTGTAGTTATGGAAATATATATAACATTTTTTCACTATTATTCATTCTTTTGTCTGCAACTCAAGGTGGGCGTTTTGGTCCCAGTGGGTCTCTTGTTTTTTGTTCCCTACTTTTTTGGATGATATACATGTACTTATGTTTATTATCAGAAGTCCTCCACCCTCAAAATCAAAGTTGTTATTTTTTGTATGTTAACAACAGGCTAATCTAGCCAGAGTTGGGGAAGGGTTGCAAACGATGGTAGAATTAATCTTTCATATGACTTATTCTTAAACATTTCTCTTGGATTGGAACCTGCACATGTGACTCTTGTCTCAGTTGGACATGTTTTGTAATGTTTAGATTTTAGTCCCCTACCGGCAACGCCGAAGGGGACTCTTAGTTTCCTCTCGGTCTGTCCGTCTGTCTGTCAGTCCGTCTGTCACATTTTCAGTTTTCCGGAATTTTTTTCGCTGTTGTTGCATATATTGAACTCATTTATGATATGTGGATATATCTCAATGTGATACAGATCGAATTTGAGTTTGGTTTTGATTGACTCATTTTTACAAGTGTTATGGACCTTGGACTTAGTAAATTTCTTGAATTTCTTAGTTTTCTGGACTTTTCTTAGCTGTCATTACAGATAATGAACATATTTTTAGTATGTGAGTACATAATAATGTGGCACAGATCAAGGTCGAGTTTAATTACTATTGACTTATTTTCACAAAAGTTATGACCCTTGCACTTATCATGTGTCATGAAAAATCAGTTTTCCGGACCTTTCTTCATTTTCATTGCAGTTTCATTGCAGACTAATGAACTGATTGTTGGTATATGAATGCATCTTAATACATCTTAATGGGATACTGACCAAGTTTGAGTTTAGTTTCCATTGACCTATTTTTACAAGAGTTATGGCCCTTGGACTTAGTAAATTTAATGAAATTTTCAGTTTTCCGGACTTCTCTTGACTGTTGCAGATAATAAACTCGGGAAAGAGATTCAGGACATAAATTTACGCAGCCAGCAGGGGATTTTTAGCGTTCAGCGATCATTACATAATTTTGTTACGTTACGTTTTGTTTTGTTTTGTTTTAAATGCACCTTAGAAATTCGCGATTTGCGATTTCTTTTGTTTTGCCAATTTGATTAAAACAAGGGGGTAGGGGGCACACACTTTGCATCCCATCTCGAAATAGTGGGGGTGGTAAGATGACAATTAATTGCTCCCCCTTCCATGTTTTGTCCTATAAGACATATAGATAATGATCTTTCATATATGTAGTAATTTATTCTCTATTCTCATGGCTTAGAACTAAAGAATGTCAGTCATTTTATGATGCATTGTTGTAATATGATTCTGGAAGTTGATTTCTCTTGCTGTCTTTCATTTGTCATACAAAGTAACACCATGCAGCAAAACAGGTGGGCTACATGTATGTTTGTATTTGACCTCGTGACCTTGAACCTTACATTTTCTAATTCAATACATTTTTTTGTTGGGAAATTTCATGTCATATGATGTATCATACAATTAGGACAGTTCAAGTTAAAAAGATCGAATGTAAATCAGGATTAAAATTTTTTTTTAGCTCACCTGACCGTAGCTTAAGGCATGTCATTTCTGAATGAAGGAATTTCAACGATGTTATTATAACCATATGAAAATATAGTATTCATGTCACTTAATCATTTTATGAAGGAAAATTAATAGGTCCGTGATGAAAATCAAGATTTATGCTGATTTGAAAACTGGGTAAAAATGCCTGAAATTTGTTACTAAAAATAGCACATTTGTCAAGAAAATACAAAAAGTGTTGAAATGCACTAATTTGATCTCTATTTAACTTTTCTTTGTTATCAAACAAAAAACAGGTTAGAAACTTTGTATAAAAGTAGAATTTGATAAAGTGCTACCTTAGGTACCAACTTCACCGATAATTTAAAATTTTCTAGATTTTACACAAAAATAACGAAAATCATCCAAGTTAAGGTCAAAATTTCAGAAATACCGAATTTCAACGATTTTTCCAAACACACAGTAACACGTGCTCCTAGGGAAGACTTTTCAAAATATTAAAGAAAAAGTATATGTCGCGTTCAAATAAGAGATATCAGACGCTCATAAATACTGTCATTTTGCGGTATTCTTGAAAAAAATTTAGAGCTGAAAATTTGCCTTATTTTAGGTGGAATTTAAACAATTTATGATTTTTCGGTATTCATTAACCATACCTTATAAAAAAGCTTAAATCAATATTCCATACGTTAAACAAAATTCATAAGTAATTACTGACGTTAAAGAAATGCGAACAGTTAAAAAAGTACCTCCACGTCAATTTTTACAGAAATTACCACGAAACATTTTCTTACGCATACTTCATTCATTTCAGATTAAATTTTCAAAATTGGGCGCTTTAATGTGTCTAATGAATTAAAGTCTAAAAAAGAGTAAGAAATGATACGATGGCCAAAATAAATTGAAATATCTATTAAAGTCAAGCTCAATGAGTGCTAAAACAGGAGATGCGCAAGAATAGTTCAAAATCGTGACCAATGACGAACCTTAAGAGAGCTATTGTCATAGCGCACCGTCCGGCGTCCGTCGTCCGTCGTCCGTCGTAAACTTTTCGACATTTTCGACTTCTTCTCCAGAACCACTGAAGGGATTTTGATGAAACTTGGTAGGAATGAAGTACTCATGGTCCCCTACAAGTGTTGATGTTTTTCGTCCGGATCCGTCAACAGGTGGCGCCACCACAGGCAAAAGTAGGTCACGAAGGGTACCCTTATTTGACAAACTTCTTCTTCAGAAAGGAAGCACGTATCGACAAACCGAAAGCATAAGGATGATCTAGAGGGATGTCTTAAGAATGAGTTAAAGAAGATCCTTACGAAAATCTCAACAGCACTCACAATAGAGAACAAAATTAAGCATTAACAAAATTAAGAAGTGTTGTTAATTTTTGTTCCACTCTGAAGTCAAGTTTCTTCCATTTACAAACTTATTTCTGTTTGATATGCTTAGTAAACGAAGTTTTCAGGTGAGCGATTGCGGTCCTCTTGGACCTCTTGTTTCGTAAGATATGGTACTCATATATACATATTAGATGTTTTCAATATGTTACGTTAGCAACCAAAATTTTATTCAGACATAAATCTTATATTTTTCTGTTGATGCAGGTATCGCCCGAAAAATTGAACAGAAAACTGCATCAATTGCGTATCGCGTCGATGCAAAAGTTTTCTGTCCAATTTTTCGGGTGATACCTGAATCAACAGAAAAAAAATATCATTCTATTATCATCTATTTATGGAAAACAGACTGTTTTCTTTGATCTAAAAACAATCAATCACTGCACTATATTTCGTAAATCGGAGGGTTTCGCAGTAATGCGTCTGCCAAAACAATTTATGGCAGCCGCCATGATTCAATCAGCGAACGATCGTCTCTCTATTTCTTTGGAATAAGGACCAGTTTGAGCAAATTTTACATGCACTGTTAATTTTTGAGTAAGTAGAAAAGAAATGGTACCCTTGCATTGATAAGCAAACATCAACAAAATTGTATTTTCAGCAACGAGTTCATTCGTGTTTGAGGGAACCCCCGGTTCTTAAAAAAATGCTATAAGTAGACTTCTGTGAAAAATTGTATTGATCGATGTATCAACAAAATGTTTCAGCAAATCAGCCGATGTATCATCAATCAAATTTTTCAGCCAATCAGCCGATGTATCAATCATTTTCTCAGTCAATCAGAATCTTTATTTCTTGAAAATGACAATGGAAATTAAATGATTTCCTTGTCAAACTACTTGTCACGATCTATATTTAAACGTTCTTAAAATCAGTTTACATGAATTAAAACAAAAACAAACACATTTTATCTAATGACAATTATGGACAATGACCATATCCCAATACACAGTACAAAATCGATAATTCAAGAAATCACAAACCGAAGGCAAACAAAATCAGGATAAACAGAAACAAAAGCAAACAAACAAAAACCTCCACCCCAAGAAAAGAAGCGAACTCCCAATAAATTAGTGAGACCAGGTGCCAAAGAAGAGTCAGAATCTCCTGCTTGCATGCAACAACCGTCGATTCAATTCGGCAGAAATATCACATCCGGTTACTTCCATTTCGGTAGATACAAATAAAGTATGAGGTTGGATGGTTCAAATGATCTAAGACAGAATAGCATCCACCATTCTGGACAATGGGACATCATAATGTATGACGAAATCCTCGTATCGACCGTAGAACTTCCTCAGTGACGATGTTAGTCGATTACAAACGTATCCCTGACTGAGAAGCTTATCTGAAAGACGCCTTGCTCTCAGAAAAATTCTGTATATTTGCTACTTGCTCTGGCATAACGTATCAATTGGGATATGGGCTTGCGATAAGCAGGAGATGAAGGGATGTTGCTACTCAGAAAAGGAAAGTATGTGATGCTGAAACTGAAGAAATTACGTTTGTCATAAAGTGAGGTGTTCATGTGACAATTAGTGTCACAGAACAGCATTATGTCCAAATAGGATGCTGAATTATTTGTCTCTGTACATGTAGTTTCATTGACTTCAAGCTCCGGCGGATAGATTCTGCTAAGATAATCCGCGAATTGGATTATTGATGGACAGCACGTCGTCTATATATCTGTAAGTGAAGTTAAAGTCAGAAGCTAAGTATCTTTTCCTTTCAGAGACCAAAGATTCAATAAATTCAGCTTCGTGAGAGTGAAGCAAAATATCGGGAAAAAGGTTGGCACAATTGGTTCCCATTGGAATTCCGACAATTGTTGAAGACATATTCTCCAAACACTACAAAAAATTTGTCGATCAGGAAGTTTAACATCTGAATAGTATCTGTTTCATTGTACTTATTTTCAGAATCGGACTTTTCTTTTGTCATGGTTGACAGCAATAATAAAACTTTTATTTGCGATACTTATAATTTTTGCGAGTCTTACCTTCAATTTAGAATGTGGGATTGTAGTGTAAAGTGTCGAAAAATGAAAGGATTTGATCGAATGGACTCTACTGAAATGAGTGGATGTCAGATTTCTAAAAGTTCTCTCGAATTCTTCAAAATCCCAATCTGGTAAATATCGATACGAGAAGATACAGTCGAACGATATTTTTGAAGTCCAGATTTGATTTCAGATAAAACTTTGGTGAGTAAGATCGATACAGATTTCGTAGAACATTTTGAGGAACCAGCGATGAGACGTTTTTTGTACGGATTCTTATGAATTTTAGGTATGCAGTACATGTATAAGTATGGTAAATCTAAATCTGAATTGTTTGTGTCGAAGCCAAAGGAAGCGAGAGCTGATTTGTGCTTATCTAATTTATTTCAGAGGCAGAAGGATTTATTGGGGGGTGTAAGTAAGATTTCCAGGTGTCGAATTTAAACCCAACTCTTTAACAAGGCTGTCGAAATAGTACTTTTTTTTCAAGTAAATGTGTAATTATTTGAGGCTTTGTCTGCTGGTGTGATGACGTAATGTTCTAGACTCTAGTGTTCACAGTAGATTGTAGATGGTAAATTCTAGATAAAATTACTCTCTGATTGATTTTATCTATTCATAAAGGGTGTCGAGTTGTACATCCTCTTTCTAAGCACAGCGTCTTGCATATTCCTCACAATAGTTAAAAGTAGAATTATGATATTTCCATTTTTTCTTATTTCGTTGCCATAGCAACGGCGCATATAGATATTTCACTCGATTCATATTGCTATTATTTTTCTATGATTTTACTGTTGTAATAATTATGGTCTTGTATGACATATTATTTATACATTTTGGAATAAATCCTTATTTCTTTAAGCAAGCTTTTATTTCAGATTGAAAATAACTCATTTGTTACCATGGTTACAGAGAAATTGTACAGAAACCCATTTTTATCACCATACAAGTTAATGCTGTGCATTCCTATTAAATGTTTAAATTTCCATCATGTTGCATAAAATTGGTATTGTCAACCAAATAAGGCCAAAATTTTGTAATTCTTCGACTCGATTTACCTCCCATCCTTAAAAGTAAAAGTACGTATTGTACAAAATCTTAACAATACACAAGAATTCCATATTATGGTAAAGTAAAAGTACATTATTCATGAAAATTTATAGAAATTCCAAGAATGAGATATACATTTTAGATTGTGAAATAAGCGATTTTTCGCTTACAAATTGGGTAGGATCCGATGTCTAATTAATATGGCTGCCGTCTTTTCCATGGCAATCAAATTGCTGATTAAGAAATGTTTCTTTTTTGTGTCGCCTGCGAAGCATAGCGACACTTAGGGATCACTTTGTCCGTTGTCCGTCTGTCCGTCCGTCCGTCTGTCTGTCTGTCTGTCTGTCCGTCTGTCTGTCTGTCACACTTGGGTGTCACACCCCATAACTTTTGATTGGTAAGTGATAGGGCTTTGATATTTCACATGTGTAATCAATGTGACAAGACCTTTCTACGCATACCATAATTTTTGACCTCGTGACCTTGACCTAGATATTTGACCTACTTTTCACAAAATCTAAGATTGGCTATATCTTTTGATTGGTAAGTGATAGGGCTTTGATATTTCACATGTGTATTCCTTTTGACACAACCTTTCAACACATATCATAATTTTTGACCTCGTGACCTTGACCTAGATATTTGACCTACTTTTTCAAAAAACCTAAGATTGGCTATATCTTTTGATTGGTAATTGATAGGGCTTTGATATTTCTCTTGTGTATTCCTTGTGACAAGACCTTTCTACAGATACCATAATTTTGACCTTTTGACCTAGATATTTGACCTACTTAAAAAAAAATCCCCTTTCTACACATACCATAATTGTTGACCTCGTGACCTTTACCTAGATATTTGACCTACTTTTCAAAAAATTAAGATTTGCCATATCTTTTGATTGGTAAGTGATAGGGCTTCATATTTCATATGTGTATTCCTTGTGACAAGGCCTTTCTACGCATATCATAACTTTCGATCTCATGACCTTGACCTAGATATTTGACCTGCTTTTAAAAAAGTCTTAGAATGGCTATATTTTTCGATTGGTAAGTGATAGAGCTTTGATATTTCACACTTTTATACCTTATGAAAAGACCTTTCTAAACATTCCATAATTTTTGACCTAGAGACCTTGCCCTTGATATTTTACCTACTTTCAATAAAGAAAAAAATCTGCTTCGCAGGCGACACAAGCATTCCTTGGATTGCTATTTTTCTTGATTTATGTTTCAATAGTGACAAGAGTCATTGAAAATTAGATCATGTATACCAAGCCTTCTAAAAGTGTGAATGCTTACAGAGAACTCTTTGTTTTGTCATGAAGATTGGTTTTGATGACTTTAGTACATTGTACAGTTCCGTGTAAAATTCAGGCAGGCTGTATAGAAGAGGTGATTCATCAATGTCTTGAAAATTAATAACTTTGATCTTAGAACAAAAGGAGGTGGTACTTAGAATGTACAAAAAAAAAGAAGAAAAATTCAGATGTGTATTTTCTGAAATAGGCATATTTGAAGAAATCGTTTGTAGGATTTTTTCCCTATACATTGTATCATAATTCCTTTAGATTTCAGAGCCTTTATTTGCAGTTTGTAACACTCTACATGGAAACAACTTTTTTAAATACTAAGATGGAGATCGAATGAAATAATTAATATCGCGACTTACTTGGGTTTTTTAATTTAACCTAAAAATTATCATTTGAAAATAAGACGAAAATGGCCACGGGAGGTAACTCTTACTGTGAAAATCCTATTTTTAAAAAACGTACTGAATAAAAAACTATAAATACTGGCCATATAACCAAAAGATGGAATTGTTTTGTCCTTTCTCCCATTGATATCGGCTATTGTTTCATCAGAAACTTTCATAAGGGCGTATCGGAGAAAGAGAAAATATCTGATATTTTGATATACATATACTAGTAAGTAATAGAAAAATGAAATCGAATTTGGTACAAAACATACAAATAACAAAAAAAAAAAAAAAAAAAGAAAAAAAGAAAAAAAGAAAAAAAGAAAAAAAAAACAACCCAAAATACCACAGTCATTACAAAACAAATAAATATTTGTATACAACATAAAAATACAAGGAGTAAAAATTTATAAAAACAACCACAAAGACAAAAAAAAAGCCTCGATCACTGGCGTACACGAAGGTTATATTCTCTACAAGCGCGGATCCAGAGCGGGGGGGGGGGGGGGGGGGGGGGGGGGGGGGTTCGGACCCCCCCCTCCTGGAATTTTCGAAGCATAGCTAAATATATTAATATACATATTTCATAAGATTTAAAGACTCAAATCCCCTTTTGTTGTCATAATATTTGAAAAATATTATATGAGTTTGTATTAGAAATCTTTCATTTGATATTTTTGACGTCAGCATTTCAAAACTTTTCTCTGGCGAGCGGAACGCTCGCCAGAATTTATTACATCCAGGTACGTTATTTTCAAATGATCATGCTGCGCTTTCCTATATACAACCATATACTTTACACCTGTCCTAGGTCAAATAACAAGGGCACTAAGAAAACGAAAAGAAACTGAAAAAAAAAACACGAATCGTGGATTTTATTCCAATTCTCGGAAAAAAAATTTCGCTGGCTCGCTATCGCTCGCCATTTATTGTCTTTATGTATTAGAACCTACAATATATAATCAAGTACTACATGTATGATGTGAAAATTCAAGATTTTAAGCTTTTTGCTCGCCATTGCTCTCCAGTTACCTGTTTTATTTTTTTTTATTAATAATTAGAAAACTAGTACTGACATAAACTTTATTTTCTATTTTTCCTTCTTTTTTTTTTTTAATTTTTGCTCTTCAAAAAATTCGGACTTTAGGACCCCCCTGAAAAAAATTCCTGGATCCGCCCATGCTCTATAGTGGAACTCTTTCTGACTTTCAATTCTTATTATGATAGATGGCTGGCCTAAGAGATCAGAATTAAGCCAGTTAGATTTTTTATGCAAGATTGTCCCAAAACTAAAAGTTATGTCAAACAACACTATTTCGATCCTCTCATTTATTTGTGTCCCCTAGAATATGGGAATGTTGACTGCGTTTGGTAAACCTAATCATTTGAAACTGAAAATGTAAGAAATAAACGCTACATACTAGAGGCCCTATCTCCCCCCTCTCCAGCGGGGAGGGGACCTGTATGACTTGATTTTTCTATGAAATATGCGATGTCTATATAATCAATACATGTTAATGACATTTGTAAGAAATAGCCCATTGACAAAGACACCACAGAAACCAACGATTTTGTTCAAATTTTCTCAGAGTAAGAAATTCGAATTTGCGACTAGCGCTAACAAAGTTCAGTTGGTGTATGTACGGCCGTCACGTCCATGCAGTTTCTGCATATGGACGTGCAACAATGAACGCGTTTGCAAAAAAAGCTATCTAGCATTCATATGTTTATATCGGAAATTTTCTATACGAAACTGGAATAAACATGATAAATCAAGATCCAATTTTTTACTACATTGTCGATATAGAATTCTACAAAACAGTAGTTTTAAATTTGAGGATCGTGAACAATCTTCATGAAATAAAAAATTGAACTCTATCCTAGCCAATCTTGGACAAAATGTACACTATTGGTCTACATTTCGGCAGAAAATTGTATTCATTGATGTTATGTGAAGCTCTGCTCAATAGAACGGTGGAATCCTATCTGTGAGAATTTATCGTATATCTGTGAGAATTTATCGTACATATTCTCAAAATTAAAATTCCAACAACAAAGTGAAATATTTCTATCTGGACCGATGCAGTGAAAGGGGCAAAATTTGATTTTAAAGGAATCGTTCAATTACAAGTACTATTTTACATGTTTTACTATAAAACAATGACATGTAACATACCCCTCCCTCCGACTGGATGCCCCCCACCCAACCCACCCCGCCAGGAAAAAATTCTTGATGGGTCCATTTTCTACGGAAAACTTGATTTTGTTGACACTCTATACAAAAGGGATGTAGGATTAGAAAATTAGTATAGGTTTTACTTTTATTTTTCTCATAGTTTCCTTATGTTTTATCCCTTCTAAATTCACATAAAAAACACTCTAAATGCCAAATTTGCATCATTTTTGCAAAATTCGGCTCATGAAATTGCGATATCCATCCATCTGGACGTCTGTCTCTCCGTCTGCGTCAACAATTTGGTTTAGCTGATGTTTTTAGCTTGGTTGTGAAAGAACTATAAGGTATACAATCTTCAAACTTGGTACAGAGATACGTGGTGAGAGGATCTGAGTGCAGGTATTATCCTTGACCTTGATCTCGAGGTTTGACTGTGACATTGAAATTTTTATTTAAAGGGTATCTCTACATTTTTTACGTATTTTACGTTTAAACTTTGCATAGAGATAGGAAATAATGAGTTGACTTTATTTCAGGCACTGACCTTGACCTGGCCATTTGACCTTTACCTTGAAGATACAATTTTGAGTTTAATTTTACCATATTAATATATGTAGTACGTAAGGTACAATTTAAACTCTGCATGGAGATAGATCTAGCTAAGTGGACCTTATTTCATTGACCCCTTGACCTTGATATTTGACCTCGACCTTGAAAATGAGATTTTGAATTATGCAATGTTGTACCAATATTATATGCATATGAAACCATGAGTAAGACATTATTGTGCTATGTAAGTTAGCACATTAAAATTTTACATGGAATTAGGCTTGATTTCAGGTACATTGTGCTAGTTTTATCCTTGTCCATGAAATTTTTTGTAATGAGCTGGACATACAACATTACTGTATGAAGAATCACTTTAAAACTTGCCATAGAGGTAGAACATCGTTGGTGGTACTGATTTCTGGTACTGAAGTAAACCTCCAGGATTGACCTTGACCTTTAAGATTAGATTTTGAATTAGACTGTATTGTTTTAAAACTATATAGAATCTCACTCAATTATACTTTGGTCTGTACTTGATACTAGTATATAACAGATACATGTACGTAGTTATACTTTGCTCTGTACTTGAAACTAGTATATAACAGATACATGTACGTAGTTATGCCTTGCTGTGTACTTGATACTAGTATATAACAGATACATGCACGTAGTTATACTTTGGTGTGTAATTGATACTAGTATATAACAGATACATGTACGTAGTTATGCTTTGCTGTGTACTTGATACTAGTATATAACAGATACATGTACGTAGTTATACTTTGGTCTGTAATTGATACTAGTATATAACAGATACATGTACGTAGTTATGCTTTGCTGTGTACTTGATACTAGTATATAACAGATACATGTACGTAGTTATAATTTGGTCTGTACTTGATACTAGTATATAAAGATACATGTACGTTGTTATACTTTGGTCTGTACTTGATATTAGTATCTAACAGATACATGTACGTAGTTATATACTTGATACTAGTATATAACAGATACATGTACGTAGTTATACTTTGCTCTGTACTTGATACTAGTATATAACATTTACATGTACGTAGTTATACTTTGTTCTGTACTTGATACTAGTATATAACAGATACATGTACGTAGTTATACTTTGCTCTGTACTTGAAACTAGTATATAACAGATACATGTACGTAGTTATGCTTTGGTCTGTACTTGATATTAGTATATACCAGATACATATACGTAGTTATACTTTGCTCTGTACTTGAAACTAGTATATAACAGATACATGTACGTAGTTATGCCTTGCTGTGTACTTGATACTAGTATAAAACAAATACATGTACGTAGTTATATGCTTCATTCTGTACTTGATACTAGTATATAACAGATACATATACGTAGCTATGCCTTGCTCTGTACTTGATACTGGTATATGACGGATACATGTACGTAGTTATGCTTGGATCTGTACTTGATACAAGTACATTGTATATAACAGATACATGTACGTAGTTATGCCTTGCTCTGTACTTGATACTAGTATATAACAGATGTGCTTTGGTCTGTACTTGATACTAGTATATAAGAGATACATGTACGTAGTTATACTTTGTTCTGTACTTGAAACTAGTATATAGTACGTAGTACATATAGTACATAAAGTACATATATGTACGTAGTTATACTTTGCTCTGTACTTGACACTAGTATATAATATTCACATGTACGTAGTTATACTTTGTTCTGTACTTGATACGAGTATATAACAGATACATGTACGTAGTTATACTTTGATCTGTACTTGATACTAGTATATAACAGATACATGTACGTAGTTATGCTTAGCTCTGTACTTGATACTAGTTTATAACAGATACATGTACGTAGTTATGTTTTGCTCTGTACTTGATACTAGTATATAACAGATACATGTACGTAGTTATACTTTGATCTGTACTTGATACTAGTATATAACAGATACATGTACGTAGTTATGCTTAGCTCTGTACTTGATACTAGTTTATAACAGATACATGTACGTAGTTATGCTTTTCTCTGTACTTGATACTAGTATATAACAGATACATGTACGTAGTTATGCCTTGCTCTGTACTTGATACTAGTATATCACAGATATGCTTTGGTCTGTACTTGATACTAGTATATAACAGATACATGTACGTAGCGCTATGCTTGGATCTGTACTTGATACTAGTATATAACAAATACATGTACGTAGTAATGCTTCACTCTGTACTTGATACTAATATATAACAGATACATGTAGGTAATTATGCCTTGTCTTGTACTTGATACTGGTATATAACAGATACATGTACGTAGTTATGCTTCACTCTGTACTTGATACTAGTATATAACAGATACATGTACGTAGTAATGCTTCACTCTGTACGTGATACTAGTATATAACAGATACATGTACGTAGTTATACTTTGGTCTGTACTTGATACTAGTATATAACAGATACATGTACGTAGTTATACTTCACTCTGTACTTGATACTAGTATATAACAGATACATGTACGTAGTAATGCTTCACTCTGTACGTGATACTAGTATATAACAGATACATGTAGGTAATTATGCTTTGGTCTGTACTTGATACTAGTATATAACAGATACATGTACGTAGTTATGCTTCACTCTGTACTTGATACTAGTATATAACAGATACATGTACGTAGTTATACTTTGGTCTGTACTTGAAACTAGTATATAACAGATACATGTACGTAGTTATGTTTGGATCTGTATTTCATACTAGTATATAACAGATACATGTACGTAGTTATGCCTTGCTGTGTACTTGATACTAGTATATAACAGATGCATGTACGTTGTTATATGCTTCACTCTGTACTTGATACTAGTATATCACAGATACATGTACGTAGTTATGCCTTGCTCTGTACTTGATACTGGTATATAACAGATACATGTACGTAGTTATGCTTGGATCTGTACTTGATACAAGTATATAACAGATACATGTACATAGTTATGCCTTGCTCTGTACTTGATACTAGTATATAACAGATGTGCTTTGGTCTGTACTTGATACTAGTATATAAGAGATACATGTACGTAGTTATGCTTTGTTCTGTACTTGAAACTAGTATATAACATACACATGTACGTAGTTATACTTTGATCTGTACTTGATACTAGTATATAACAGATACATGTACGTAGTTATACTTTGGTCTGATCTTGATACTAGTATATAACAGATACATGTACGTAGTTATACTTTGATCTGTACTTGATACTAGTATATAACATATACATGTACGTAGTTATGCTTTTCTCTGTTCTTGATACTAGTATATAACAGATGCATGTACGTCGTTATGCTTCACATTGTACTTGATACTAGTATATAACAGATACATGTACGTAGTTATGCTTCATTTTGTACTTGATACAAGTATATAACAGATACATGTACGTAGTTATGCTTCACTTTGTACTTGATACTAGTATATAACAGATACATGTACGTAGTTATTATTTTATCTGTACTTGATACCAGTATATAACAGATACATGTACGTAGTTATGCTTCACTCTGTACTTGACACTAGTATATAACAGATACATGTACGTAGTTATGCTTCACTTTGTACTTGATACTAGTATATAACAGATACATGTACGTAGTAATGCTTCACTCTGTACTTGATACTAGTATATAACAGATACATGTACGTAGTTATGCTTCACTTTGTACTTGATACTAGTATATAACAGATACATGTACGTAGTTATGCTTCACTTTGTACTTGATACTAGTATATAACAGATACATGTACGTAGTTATACTTTGTTCTGTACTTGATACTAGTATATAACAGATACATGTACGTAGTTATACTTTGTTCTGTACTTGATACTAGTATATAACAGATACATGTACGTAGTTATGCTTTGCTTTGTACTCGATACAAGTATATAACAGATACATGTACGTAGTTATGTTTTGCTTTGTACTTGATACTAGTATATAACAGATACATGTACGTAGTTATACTTTGGTCTGTACTTGATACTAGTATATAACAGATACATGTACGTAGTTATAATTTGGTCTGTACTTGATACTAGTATATAACATTTACATGTACGTAGTAATACTTTGTTCTGTACTTGATACTAGTATATAACAGATACATGTACGTAGTTATACTTTGCTCTGTACTTGAAACTAGTATATAACAGATACATGTACCTAGTTATGCTTCACTCTGTACTTGATACTAGTATATAACAGATACATGTACGTAGTTATGCTTCACTTTGTACTTGATACTAGTATATAACAGATACATGTACGTAGTTATATTTTGATCTGTTCTTGATACTAGTATATAACATAAACTTGTACGTTGTTATACTTTGATCTGTACTTGATACTTGTATATAACAGATACATGTACGTAGTTATGCCTTGCTCTGTACTTGATACTAGTATATAACAGATACATGTACGTAGTAATTATTTACTCTGTACTTGAAACTAGTATATAACAGATACATGTACGTTGTTATTATTTACTCTGTACTTGATACTAGAATATAACATTTACATGCACGTAGTTATGCTATGGTCTGTACTTGATACTAGTATATAAAAGATACATGTACGTCGTTATTATTTACTCTGTACTTGGTACTATTATGTAACATTTACATGTACGTAGTTATTATTTACTCTGTACTTGATACTATTATATAACATTTACATGTACGTAGTTATTATTTATTCTGTACTTGATACTAGTATATAACAGATACATGTACGTAGCTATTATTTACTCTGTACTTGATACTAGTACATAGCCGTTAAATGTATATAATTACAGGATATGACAGTCTGAGACACCATAACAACATGGAGTTCTCAACCAAGGACAGGGACCATGATGCCAAGTCAGATGTTGACTGTGCCGTATACCATAAAGGTGCGTGGTGGTATGGTAGTTGTTACCTCTCTAACCTGAATGGGGAGTACGGACGGCGTGATGGTAAAGGTGTGGTGTGGCATGGGTATCCGTCATCACCGTACATGAAGGCTACTACCATGAAGATGAAATGTAAATAACATCAACTAAATCTTCATGTGTAACACCAAGACACGAGTATGTCAATATAGTTATTCTACAAGATCACAAAAAATAATCAATTAATAAATGAATATCAATAGAAAGTACCTCAACACCTTACTTCATAATAAATATATTTTACAAGAAATAATTTATCAAAGGTGTGTAACATCAAGACACGATAATGTCAATATAGTTATTCTACTATTATATGTTACCCTTTTTCCGTATCGTATTGCTGGCTTTTTTTAGTATTTTGTATCACATATATATAGTACCTTATGAGCTGTATATATATCTATTTATAAGTGCTACGTATGTATCGTGTTTTAATCAATTATCTTATTCATTTATTATGTCAATTACATAAAGTTCACTAACAACCATGAAACTGTTCATTTATTATGTCAATTACATAAAGTTCACTAACAACCATGAAACGGTTCATTTATCATGTCAATTACATAAAGTTCACTAACAACCATGAAACTGTTCATTTATCATGTCAATTACATAAAGTTCACTAACAACCATGAAACTGTTCATTTATCATGTCAATTACATAAAGTTCACTAACAACCATGAAACTGTTCATTTATCATGTCAATTACATAAAGTTCACTAACAACCATGAAACTGTTCATTTATCATGTCAATTACATAAACTTCACTTACAACCATGAAACTGTTCATTTATCATGTCAATTACATAAAGTTCACAAACAACCATGAAACTGTTCATTTATCATGTCAATTACATAAAGTTCACTAACAACCATGAAACTGTTCATTTATTATGTCAATTACATAAAGTTCACTAATAACCATGAAACTGTTCATTTCATTGTTATGTTCTGTACGAGATGTATACTTTATATAATATACTCAAAAAATGATAATTAGATTTTAATGATTATGATGCACAATAAAACATGAAGTTGATAGACATTTGAAAACAAAAAAGAGAAAAACAGATTCAAATGTTAATGCATTACATTTGAAATTGATTTTGATAAGGTTACCCTTTCATTGAAATATAAAGATTTTAGTTATTCTCTTGAATAAGAGTCATTATGTTGATATTTTAGGGTTAAACAGAATTACTTAGACATCATCGGTACCCATCCATGATAACAATATCTGCATAATGTTTATCTCAAATTTAGAGTCTTGCCTGGGAATAAAATATTTCCCCGTCATACTAAAAATAAATATGTATTTAATTTTCAAAGGAAAAAACTCTACAAATGAATAAATCAGAATACTTTCAATTCAATTTTCAATTTCATCTTTACAATAATGTTTGATATCAATGTATTGCGAAATTATGTTAATATAATTCTTTAAATATATAGAAAATACAAGAAGTTCAAGTTTTCAAAAGGCATTCCTCTTTTCGTATACATTTTCGATATTATCCATATTTGAGCTGCATCTTAATCTAAAGCTGTTTACAAGAATTGTAAAACGTTTTTTTTTTTTGCAATGTCTCGATGAAATAAAATATTAAGGTTTGATTTTCAAGGAAAATAAGTCTACACATAGATGTTAACATAACCCATATTTTGTATTCATATCTTCTATATAAGATATAAAAGAAATAAAATTCTTATTCCTCAAAATTGTGTTCTTCCCATGTTTATCACGTTACGACAAGCGTAAATATTTCAATTATATCTGAGTAGAAAATATCATTTTATCATTTCTGCTTTTAAAAGGGTGAAAATAGATTAAGTCTTTTTGAATTATTTTCATTTATGACTAAGGACGGCCATCTGACATGTCAGTAGCAAATGGTGTAGTTATCCAGATTACGTGCGCATAACCCTCCAACATCTCCAGATATCAAAAGATAATTGTTGTGTAAAATAAATTCCTCACTGTAAAAAGTAACACACATACGGATTTGTAAATGGAATAAAAATAGAGGGCGTACGAAATACTATCCGTGTTCTGCATGTCATAACCTCTTGCATTCAGAGAGAACAGGTGATCGGGGCCCTGTCTTATCTAACTAAGTTTGGACATGGCCCTGTGCTATACAAACATTGTAATGAATGAGATAGAAATTTCATTTTCGTTTCTGTTAGATAACTAGTAGCACCATCAAACAACCCGGAAGCATGATGACCAGGAACCGGAACTCCATGACGAGCCCTCTCCAACAATAGTGAAATAAACATCAAAGAAATACCTAACTGTTATTCAGTCTCAAAGTCGAGAAGGCAAAGCAAAATCGTGAGAATTCCCATAGAAACGGTTACGAACCCCGGAATGAACACATTCCGAAGTGAGAAAGAAAGAAACAGGACAGTGACCACCTATCATCTCTGAAAATTGATAGGACTCCTCAGCAGAGCACATCTTGCCGGTAGAGCACAGACTTCTTTCATATACTTTTGACACGTATTAACGTGGGTTGGTTCTTGTCGGAAGAACACAGACTACTTACGTGATCACCTCACTCTATGAAAAACGTGACGACTTCAGTTTCAGCATTACAAACTTTCCTTTTCTGAGTAGCAACATCCCTTCATCGCCTGCTTATGGCGTGTTCATATCTCAGTTGATACGCTATGCCAGAGAAAGTACCAAATATACGGATTTTGTTCTGAGAGCTAGGCGTCTTTCAGATAAACTTCTCAGTCAGGGATATGTTTGTGACCGACTAACATCGTCACTGAGGAAGTTCTACGGTCGATATGGGAACTCTTTATCCACTATGATGTCCCACTCTCCAAAATGGTGGATGATATTCTGTCATAGACCATTTGAACCATCAAACCAAAGATTGTACTCTATGTTTTCCGAAATGGAAGTTACCGGATGTGACTGTTCTACCGAATTGAAGCAGAGGGTGTTGCATGCAAGCAGGAGATGCTTACCTTCCTGGGCACCTGGTCTCATTCTCATATCGGGAATGCGCTTCTTTTCGTGTGGTGGAGGTTTTTGTTTGTTTGCTTTGGTTTCTGTTTTATCCTGATTTTGTATGCCTTCGGTTTCTGATTTACTGAATTATCGATTTTGTGCTGTATGCAGGGATATGGTCATTATCCATATTTGTCATTCATACGCCCTTATACTTTTTATATGTATTTACGTGGGTTGGTTCTTGTCGGATAAACACATACTATTTTCATACGCCCTTATACTTTTGATATGTATTTACGTGGGTTGGTTCTTGTCGGTAGAGCACAGACTATTTTCATACGCCCTTATACTTTTTATATGTACTTACATATTCATCTGTTTGTTACTTGTGCCCCTGTGTTTTGTCGTCTGGTGTCGTCATTTTACAGTGATGAGTCATTATTGCTCATTGGTCTCGTTGGTTTAAGGTTATACTTTAGAAAAATTGTGTTTCATGCTTCTTTGTCGTATGTCCTTTCTACGTCTCTTGCTGTGTTTACCTACATCACATCAGGTATTTTGGTGTTTTGCTTTACAACAAAGTCTGGTTGGAGATCCCCTCCTTTCTTGTTAAAATTGTGATGACATCGACTTCCGTGATGTCTTCCATATCTCCCTGATTGATGTCTCTTGTGGTACTTGTCCGAGGGATTTTTTTTGTATTTTTTGTGTTTGGGTGTTTTGCTGTGGGTGCTATAACATGTCCTGTCGGATAACCTCTTCCATATCTCCCTGATTGATGTCTCTTGATATACTTGTCCGTGGGTTCTTTTTGTAATTTTTGCGTTTGGTGTTTTGCTGTGGGTGATACAACCAAGTCCTGTTGGAGAACCACTCCTTTCTGTGATACATCTACCATTTACAATTTGCGCTATATTAGCTCTTTGAAATAAAATCAGACAATCAGAAAAGTCAACGTTTATTGATGAAACTTTGGCTGAAGGTCCATTGAGCCCATGACCCCAAAGGTCTTAGAAAATGGGTGTGGTCATTTTATTCTATATAGCTCTATGCAATCTTGTGCTTGCAACTCCTCTGACACTATAAATGGAGATTTGATTTTTTACAGTATGATATTTGTGCACCTGATATTTTGTTTGAGCCCCTACCCCTAGAGTCTTGGTGGGGTTATTTTTCTTCTATATTACTCTATGTAATCTTGTGCTCACAACTCTTCTGACACTATAAATGTTGGGACTTGTTTATTTTTGCAAAATTAAGGGTCCTCGGTATAGTTGTGCACCTGATATTTTGTTTGAGCCCCTGACCTAGGGTCTAAGAAAATGGGTGTGGTCATTTATTCCTATATAACTCTATGTTATCTTGTGCTCACAATATCTCTTTCACTGTTAATAATTGAGACTTTTTCTGCAAAATACAGGGTCTTCGGTATAGTTGTGGACCTGATATTTTGCAGTAAGCATCCTCAGATACATCACCCACATAAGATTTTTTTTATTGATCTAAGACTTAAGATAGGCCGGAAATGGACCTGTCCCATTTTACTTGACCTGATTGTTCAAGCATGAAATGTGGGTAAGATGCAGCATCTGTACCATGCATTGTTAAAGCATCCTGAGATGCATCATCCACACAATATCCTTGATTGATGTCTCTTGTTGTACTTGTCCTTGGGGTTTTTTGTATTTTTTGTGTTTGGGTGTTTTGCTGTAGGTGCTACAACAAGTTCTGTTGGAGAACCACTCCTTTCTGTGATACATTTACCATTTACAATTTGTGCTATATTGGCTGTATGAAATAAAATTAGACAATCAGAAAAGTCGACGTTTGTTGATGAAACTTTGGCTGAAGGTCCATCCATTGTACATGTAACAAGTATACTTTTATGAATACTGGCTTTAAAAAGAAAAGTCACACAAGAGGGCCAAAATCAATTTGTGAAAAGTATTATCGAAGATACATTCAATATGCAAGTTTCGTATTAGTACAATTAATACTTCTCTTGATATTGACCTTCGAAATCACACAGTTGAAAAAAGTAGGTCAGATGGACTACCGATGTATTTGTCCATGTTAGGTTCCTAAGATGAACATCTGGTAATAGGCTTTATGATTGTGACATTTTGACTTTGTTCAATTTGGAGGTACCCAAATTTAACTGAGTCACTCAATCAGTTATTGTCGGATAGATACAGTATCTGTTACATGGGCCCATCTTCATATCACAAAATGAATCACTATGGTAATATGGATATTGTAGCATCGGTACTTTGTCAAATTCTTAGCATCCTCATACTTCTTACCCAGACTCTGATCCAAGAAGGTACAAATATTAAATGCACATCTAGGATAGATACCCATAATTAAGACAAATTCAAAGGGAAATCGCATCAAGAGGCCCACATCACTCACACGAGTTGCCGACGAAGAGCTGAAAACGGCCAATTTGTAGAGGGCCCTGAGTTGTTGCGAGGGGTTTGATTGTAAGTATTTTGAATATTGTTCCCTGACATTGTCTCCATAGCACTTTCTATATAGACATAACCTCAGACAGTGCATGTATTTTATATATATTTTTTTCATTTTTGGGCGCGAACATCGACGGCGGAAGCGGCTAGCCAACAGGGGACGCTTACTCCTCCCGGGCACCTGGTCCCACCTCTAGGTTGCTAGGGGTTCGGCTATACTCAATTTTGTACTGTATTGTGACTTCTGTTGAGATTATTGTCTGTATCTTCTTTAACTCATCTGTAAAGACTCATGGAATTTAGTGCAGCGGTTGCAGAATGAGTCAGCGAATCTGAGCCCTTGGTGGTCATATATGAAGACTGATCGATAAGAAAAAGACAAACTTGGTAGAAAACCTTGAGTATTTGCTATCTTATAGGCTTCTTGAAATTCTGTGCAGCTGTTGCAGAGGACATGTCAAAAATGTGTTGGCCAATCAGAGTCCAAGGCAGCCATATTTTTATACCGATCGGCAGGACAAACAAAACCTTGGTGGAGGACCTTGTGCACTTCCTTCCTGTAAATTTTCATGAAATTCTGAGCAAAAGTTGCACAGGAGATGTCCAAATTATGTCAGCCAATCAGAGCTCTTTCATCCATAGCCATGAAAAATACAAAACTGTCAGGTTTCGTGAAATTCTGTGCCGATGCGTCAGAACTTTTGGGGACCATATTTCTTTTACTAATCGGCACGAAAAGAACAAAATTAGTAGATATTCTCGGGTACTTGCTTCTTTTAATGTTTCATGAAATTCTGTGCAGCGGTTGCAGACGAGTAGTCGAAAATGTTTTTAAAAAGTTAAACATAGTGTCAGAGAGATGATTGAGCTTACCTCGATGGCAACATTGTCACATGACCAGCATCTGTACCTACATTGCACGAAGTATTTCCAGATGCATCACTCACACAAGATAGGTTGATAAAGAAATTAAAGAAGGCTGGAAATGAAGATTCTAATTTGACCTTATCTGGTCACTCAAGCATAAAATAAGGTCAGACGCAGCACCAGAACAGTGCATTGCAGTAAACATCCTCAGTTGCATCACCCAAAAAGTTTTTTTTATTGATCTAGGACTTAAAATAGGCCGGAAATTGACCTGAATGCTCAAGCGTGAAATGTGGGTTAGATGCAGCATCTGTACCAAGAATTGCATCAAGCATCCTCAGATAAACAACTTTGGATGACCTAAGGCTTATACTAAGGTGGGAATGGGCCTGTCCCATTTTACTTAACCTTGTTGTTCAAGCATGAAATATGGGTTAGAGGCAGCATACATGTCATGTATTGTAGTAAGCATCCTCAGATGCACCATCCATGCAAGTTTGGTTGATATAAGACTCAAATTAAGGCGAGAATCGACCTGTCCCATTTTACCTAACCTCCTCACTCAAGCATGAAACGTGGCTCAGATGCAGCCTCCGTACAATGCAATATAGTAAGCATCCTAAGATGCATAATCCATGCAAGTTTGGTTGAGGTAAGACCTAGAATTGCTTATGCTTCCTGATCGACAACATTTTGGTGGTGTTTGGAGGAAATAAATAGTCGGCATTCCAAAGGGAACCAATTGTGCCCACTCCTTGCCGACATGTTATCTGAACCTCGTACGAATCTGAATTCCTTCAAATTGTAATCTCTGAAAGGGAAACACTTCACTTGCAGATACATAGATACATAGATGATTTTATTTCTATCAATAATCCAAATATAGCATAATACCTCAGCAGAATCTATCCTTCGGGGCGAAGTCAAAGAAACCTCAGAGGCAAATAATTCAACATACTATTTGGACATAATGCTGTCATACGAACTGATTGTTACATGAACACCTTACTCTATGACAAACCTGACTACTACAGATTTTGTTCTTATGGCTAAGCGTCTCTCGGATAAGCTTCTCAGTCAGTGCTACTTTTGTGACCGACTAACATCGTCACTGAGGATGTTCTACAGTCGGTACGGGGAACTAGTCATACACTATTATGTCACATTGTCCAGAATGATAAATGATATTCTGTCTTAGACCAATGGAACAATCCAACCACAGAATATACTTGTATCCCCCTTAGCGGAAGTAAGCGAATGTGACATATCTGCCGAATTGAAGCCACTGGTGTTGCATGCATGCAGGGGATGCTGACTCTTCCTGGGCACTTGGTATCATTCCCTTATTAGGAGTTTGCTTCTGGTTGATTTTTTTTTATTTGTTTGCTTTGGTTTCTGTTTTATCATAATTTTGTATGCCCTACGATGAAATGATTTTCAAATTTTACATTATGTTCTCTATATTGGAATATGGTACTTGTCCAAAAATATAACACCAGTCTAAGTTGGAATACATGCAGATTTTGTAACAAAAAGTGAACTTGGTCCTATCTTGTAGAAAGACACCTAGATTATGAAAAACCCTTTACTTCATCATGATAGCATGCGAACTAAATGACACCAAAATAAATTGATTTCATTGGGTGACATAACTACATCATATCAATTGAAAACGTAATCTTCCGCTTTTACTAACGAAACGCGGATATTTTTTTTCAAATTTTACATTGAAACTTCAAATTATAGCATGTCAGTAAGTAGGACCAAAAAGTAAGCTTGAAGGTAATTAATGTTTTTCTCGCTGTATGATTTAAAAACAAAGGGTGGTTGTGGGGAGGGGATCGCTCATAGGCCCTTTTTTCGGAATTCAGAATGAATACATGTAAATTACCCAAAACCATTGGAAGGGGGGGGGGGGGTCTGAATTAATTCAATGAGGAAATTAGATGTACACTATAATTCAAAAATGGAATCAGATTGAACTCAATGCCTTCCAAACAGAATAATTTCTCGATGGATCTGTTAATACAAATAGAAACACATCGAAGACCGAAGACCATCACATCGACAAAGGGTAAGAAACATAGAAATATTTCCAATGACAAATATGGATAATGACCATATTCCTGTATACAGCACAAAATCGATAAATCAGAAAATCGGAAACCGAAGGCATACAAAATCAGGATAAAACAGAAACCAAAGCAAAGAAACAAAAACCTCAAAAACATAAGTACATGCAACTTTTTTAAAACATTATGTAAATAGGCAAAAGTTAATCCCCAATGGAGATCAGATCAGATGGCCGGGGAGAGTAAGCATCTCCTGTTTTCAAGCAACATCCGTCACTTAGAAGTCATATCCTGTAAATTTGATAATTGCGCCGTTCTGGATAGTTCTAACATTAAATAATCCTCAAACACGGAGGACAACCATACGCTGTGCGTTTAGTGCTTTCATTGGATTGTCCAGAATGTTTTGCTGTGATAACGTCAGTCGCTCACAAATTGGCCCTTGGCTCAGTATTTTTTTCTGTTAGACTACTAACCCTTAGAACGAAGTCGTTGTAGTTTGACCTTGCTATGGATGAGCGTATCAGTTGCGATATGAATACATCATAGGTATGGAACTAAATAATGTTTCTAGTTAAGAATACGATATGTCATCAACCCACGCAAATAAATTCAAGTTCTTGAATGAGATACGACATGAATGATGTAGCTGGTAATTTTGAATGTATTTGGCTATAGCTGTACCAAATAGATAGATTCTGCTACGAACTAGCAGTCGTATTTTAATTTGGTTAATGTAAAGACTTTATTCAATAACACATTGAAACATAAAACATCTGAAACAGTATTGTCTCCGCTAGCTAGTTTCAAAACAATATATCGTTTGAAAGATCATAACGTGTGGCAAGGCACAAAAGCGTCTATAGATTGTCGATATAATCTAATATTGATATATTTCGAAGTACAAAGCTGCGGATAATGTTGTCCTCCTACTGTTTTCTTGTCTTTGTTATGCATCACGTAGCAAAGAGGAATTTTAAAATACAGACCGTTGCTTTGATAGATGGGTAACTTCTCGAATTGCTTCAAAAATGTTGAACGTTTCTCATCAAATACAGCTATTTGTAAGATGAGCCTTACATTTGACTTTAATTGCATGTATACCTCCCCACCACTCAAACCAATCATATACCTTGTTTTGTTGTGGCTTTCTCTAACTTTGCGTGAATAGCACAAAACTTGACGCATGCGCAACTTTGTTTTATTTGTCAATTACTTTATATAATTCTTTAAAGGATCAATACATATATCGGTGCATTTTCAAATCAGATTGTGATTTGCCTTTTTCTAATTTTTGTAGAACGCTGCATTCTCTACATGTGAGGTAGTTCCGACTTTTAAAAAAAGAGGATTTTTCTTCCTGTGTTATATCCTATTTATCACATTTTCAATTTCCGTTTTGTATATTTGTCTTATTAACTGTCTTCCGTTAAAATCAGATTAGAAAATTTTAACGACGGAATGATCCTTCTTTCATGAGCATAACAACGGACACTGAATTACTCGGCATATTTCGGAGATACGTCCTTTTGTTTTCAAGATTTACGTGAAAATAAGTTAGTCTGTTACAAACGAGAACACTATCTTAACCCTGGATTGATTAAATATAATTGGCTTGAAGAACACGGATATACTTCTGATGACCAAAATGTGGAAAATATACTTGGTTGGCATCGCGCTGTTTCCTTGTCTTTACTACGTGTCCTGTGACACAAATTCTGATAGGAGTCAATTTGATACTGAACTCTTACAGATCATGAGGCAAATATCCACTAATCTTAATGTTATTTCGGAAAATACGGAAAGAAACTGGAACCTTCAATTCAGTGCTGAAATGAACAAAATCAAAATACAGAACAGAAAACTAAAGAGCAACCTAAAGAAAATCCTTAATGAAACAGCAACGGAAAAGAAGAGAGCAGAAGATATGGGTGCTGAGATGACTAATATCAAACAGGAAATTATAAAATTGAAAAACGACCTGGACAAAACCTTACATGTAACAGCAACAGATAAGAATAGATCACAAGAAATGGATAAGATCCTACATGAAAAATTCAAGGAGCTCAAAAATCTTACCTTAAACTTACGGAAGGGAAGTATAACAGCAAATAACCAATTTAGCATCAACCAAGAGAGGATCAACAAAAATATTCTAAAACGAATTCAAACGCTTGAAGGAAGAAGTAACACACATGAAGTTTTCGTTAACAACTCACTCAAGGGTAATATGCTTGAAGTGGATCTTTTGAATGCTTCGCTTATTAAACGTAAACTAAAACACAAAGGTCAGTATTAAACCAAAGTATCATTCTTTATTTTGACTCACAAAAATACAGTTTTATGAAGTTTTAATTAAACAAGTTAATAAATGTTATACTATATATACTATATAAATGTTAGTTTAGATCAAAGACAAAGGCCTTTCCAGTCTTAGGGAGCAACAATTTGATTTTTACGGAGGGGGGGGGGGGGGGGGGGGGCAGGAAGACTTTGCAAAAATAAAAAATTCCGGATCGGGATAAAAATTGTCCGGCCCCAAGGGCCGACCAAAAAAAATTCCGGATCATTAAATTGCCCCTCCCCTTCTCTTACGACCTTTCCACATGCCCAGTAAACTTTTTTGGGTGTCAAAAACTAAGTACAAATGAAATGTTACAAACTTTATGCAATTTCGAGTGTATTAATCAAATTCAAGTCATTGGTACTATATAGCCTGTCTCCATTGAGTCTCATTTTAGTGAATAGATATATGCCATTCAAGAAATTTAAATGATGTGATCTGCTGGCAAGAGATGAACTCATTCTGTGTTTGATGTTTAATATGACCGAAAAATCACGTTGAATTATTAAAACTTTAGAGTAATTTTCAACATTGGAAAATTACACAAACACACACACACAAAACTAATAATCCGGCTATTAAAATGGCCGAAAAAAAATTCCGGCTGGCAAGTCTTCCTGCCCACCCCCTCCCTCTAAAAATCAGATGGTTGCTACCTTAATATTGTTCTGGCATTATTTCTATAAATTATAGATAGCGACGCTCTGATTGGCTGATAACGTCATCGGCGCTCCCGAATAAATCATAAAAGACCGACATTACCTTCACTAACTTCTGCAAATGATGGCGTTATTTATTGTGAATCAAATATGAAATTATAGAATAAAACAGTTATTGACTTTAAACTCAGTATATATGATGTGATATTGACTTACTGTGAAAATATTGACCTCGTCTTCGCCTTGGTCAATATTTTCACAGTAAGTCAATATCACATCATATACACTGAGTTATAAGTCCAAATTTTGTATAATATAGTACAGGTAGGTATTGAGTCTAGAATGTAAATGCTTGCATACATGTACCAGTGAAGAGGCGAACATTTTACGACGAAACTCGCGTAAAATCCGCAAAACAATAAATGGTATAGCATATTATTGAATCGTTATCAAGCAGATAAGGTACTGTCGAGAAGATTGTTAGATTTTGATTTAAGAGAACATGAAATCTTGTTGAAGCATTTGAAAGAAATTAATCAATTTATCCAAAGAAATGAAATAGAGGTGGAGTAACATCCTGCCATAAGAGAGTATAGCACTCTGGCTCTGGAGAGAGAAAAACTCATTACATTTTACAATGCCTTTGATATTAACGTCGGTATAAAATCTATGGTGGCATACCTCCTACATTCGAGATATTTTCTATGGGTTATGTCGTCATGCGACTTATTTATGTCAACATGCAAGATAAATATGTTGACATGCAAGATAGTTCTATTGACCTGCACGATGATTATGTAATTATGTCGTATGTTGGCATAAATTAGTTGCATGTTGACATAAATCAGTGGCATGTTTACATCATTAAGTCGCATGTCGACATATTTTAAGGACAAATATCTCGCATGTTGGAGGCAGAAGTATGCCACCATAGAAGTATGTCACCAAGGAAACATATTCCGTAGACGAAAATAAATAAGTTGTGTAACCCATAATTTTAAAATTATTCTACCTTCGAGTAACTCATTTATCCCTTCAGTCATCCCACTCCACCGTTTATTTCCATTTATTCTTTTCTAAATGTACCGGAATGTCTGCGTGGAATCAATGTAAGGATTGAATTTTGTTGATTGGATCCAACTCTTACATGGATTTAAAATAGAAGCTGGATATAGTGAAAACTTAACACGTATGACTATCAACTTCTATACTTAGAACCAAACAATGAACATACAACTACCAATTAGACAGTAAATGCAAACAATGGACATACAACTACCAGTTGGACAGCACATATCAACAATCGACATACAACTTCCACTAAGGCGTAACATACAAACAATGGAAATACAACTACCACTTGGACAGCACATACCAACAATGGAATACAACTACCACTTGGACAGCACATACCAACGATGGACATACAACTACCACTTGGACAGCACATACCAACGATTGACATACAACTACCACTTGGACAGCACATACCAACGATGGACATACAACTACCAGTAAGGCGTAACATACATACAATGGACAAACAACTACCACTTGGACATCACATACAACAGTGGACATACAACTACCACTAATGCGTAACATACAAACAATGGACATACAACTACCACTTGGACAACACATACCAACAATGGACATACAACTACCACTTGGACAGCACATACCAACGATGGACATACAGCTACCAGTAAGGCGTAACATACATACAATGGACAAACAACTACCACTTGGACATCATATACCAACAATGGACATACAACTACCACTTGGACAGCATATAGAAACAATGGACATACAACTACCACTTGGACATCATATACCAACAATGGACATACAACTACCAGTAAGGCGTTACATACAAACAATGGACATACAACTACCAATTAGACAGTAAATGCAAACAATGCACATACAACTACCACTTGGACAGCACATTTCAACAATCGACATACAACTTCCACTAAGGCGTAACATACAAACAATGTAAATACAACTACCACTTGGACAGCACATACCAACAATGGACATACAACTACCACTTGCACATCATATACCAACGATGGACATACAACTACCACTTGGACAGCACATACCAACGATTGACATACAACTACCAGTAAGGCGTAACATACATACAATGGACAAGCAACTACAACTTGGACATCATATACCAACAATGGACATACAACTACCACTTGGACAGCACATACCAACAATGGACATACAACTACCACTTGGACAGCACATACCAACAATGGACATACAACTACCAGTAAGGCGTAACATACAAACAATGGACATACAACTACCACTTGGACAGCACATACCAACAATGGACATACACCTACCACTTGGACATCACATACCAACAATGGACATACAACTACCACTTGGACATCATATACCAACAATGGACATACAACTACCACTTGGACATCATATACTAACAATTGACATACAACTACCACTTGGATATCATATACCAACAATGGACATACAACTACCACTAAGACGTAACATACAAACAATGGACATACAACTACCACATGGACATCATATACCAACAATGGACATACAACTACCACTTTGACAACATATACCAACAATGGACATACAACTACCACTTGGACATCATATACCAACAATGGACATACAACTACCACTTGGACAGCACATACCAACAATGGACATACAACTACCACTTGGACATCATATACCAACAATGGACATACAACTACCAGTAAGGCGTTACATACCAACAATGGACATACAACTACCACTTGGACATCATATACCAACAATGGACATACAACTACCACTTGGAAAGAACATACCAACAATGGACATACAAGAAAGGAGGGGATACAACTACCACTTGGACATCATATACCAACAATGGACATACAACTACCAGTAGGGCGTTACATACAAACAATGGACATACAACTACCACTTGGACATCATATACCAACAATGGACATACAACTACCACTTGGACATGATATACCAACAATGGACATACAACTACCACTTGGACATCATATTCCAACAATGGACAAACAACTACCACTAAGACGTAACATACAAACAATGGAAATACAACTACCACTAAGACGGTAAATACAAACAATGGACATAGAAATACCACTAAGGCGCAACATTCAAACAATGGACATACAACTACCATTAAAACGGTATATACAAACAATGGACATACAACTACCACTAAAACGGTAAAAACAAACAATGGACATACAACTACCACTAAGGCGTAACATTCAAACAATGGACATACAACTACCACTAAGACGGTTAATACAAATAATGGACATACAAATACCACTAAGGCGTAACATACAAACAATGGACATACAACTACCACTTGCACAGATTCATACCAACAATGGACATACAACTACAACATAGGCGTAACATACAATCAGTGGACATACAAATGAGTTAAAGATAGACAATAGAATACCAAATTGAGCATCGACGGACCCCTATCGAATTTGAGATGGAACCGGGTGCCCGGAAGGAGTGAACACTCCCTGTTGGCTAGCCGCAACCGCCGTCGATACAACTACCACTTATACGGTGAATACAAAAAATGAACATACAACTACCACTTAGACGGTACATACAAACGGTGGACATACAAAACCACTCAGACGATAAATACAAAAACTTTACATACCACCAAGACGTTACATAAAATAATGGACATTCAACTACCACATAGATGGTGCATACAAAATAATGGACATACAACAACCACATAGACGGTACAAACTTTTCATATACAACTACCACTTAGACACTAGATACAAACAATGTACATACAATTACCACTTAGACGGTACAATTAAACAATGGACATACAGCTATCTCGAGGACGGTGATCAATGGACATACAACTACTACTTAGACGGTACATATAAACAATGGACAAGCAACGATCAATAAGACGGTACATACAATCAATGGACATACAAGGATCACTTAAACGCAACACACTAACAAAATACAAACAACGACCAATTAAATGTTACTTACAAACAATGGACATACAACTATATTTACCACTGTACTGTAAAATAAATTCTAAAATTTAATTCTAAAAATAAAACCTGATGGCGCTAGTGAAATGAGTTTTAGTGGCTAACATAATATCCAAAACAAGCGTCTGGTGCAAGGAAATTGGTTTGAAATTTATCTTCAACAAGATTTAGCGTTGGGACACTTCCGTATTATTATTACAAACAATGGACATGCAACTACCACATAGACGGTAACAACAAACAATGGACATACAACTATCACTAAGACGGTAAATACAAACAATGGACATACAACTACCACTAAGACGGTATATACAAACAATGGACATACAACTACCACTAAGACGGTAATACAAACAATGGACATGCAACTACCACTAAGACGGTAAATACAAACAATGGACATACAACTACCACATAGACGGTAACTACAAACAATGGACATAAAACTACCACTAAGACGGTATATACAAACAATGGACATACAACTACCACTAAGACGGTATATACAAACAATGGACATACAACTACCACTAAGACGGTGAATACAAACTATGGACATACAACTACCACTAAGACGGTAAATACAAACAATGGACATACAACTACCACTAAGACGGTATATACAAACATTTGACATACAACTACCACTAAGACGGTAAATACAAACAATGGACATACAACTACCACTTAGAAGGTATATACAAACAATGGACATACAACTACCACCAAGACGGTAAATACAAACAATGGACATACAACTACCACTACGACGATAAATACAAACAATGGACATACAACTACCACTAAGGCGGTATATACAAAGAATGGACATACAACTACCACTAAGACGGTATATACAAACAATGGACATACAACTACCACCAAGACGGTGTATACAAACAATGGACATACAACTACCACTAAGACGGTATATACAAACAATGGACATACAACTACAACTAAGACGGTATATACAAACAATGGACATACAACTACCACTAAGACGGTAAACACAAACAATGGACATACAACTACCACTAAGACGGTATATACAAACAATGGACTTAAGTCGTAACAGCATAATGAGTGTTCTCACAAGTTACATGGTGATGGGGATATACTAATGGCTTTATACAATGTGTATTATAAGTAAATGATAAAGAAAAAATGTCTCTATTTGTTACACTGTAATTGATCTTGTTAAAAAAATCCTGTATCGTTTGGATGGAAGATGAATCGTGATACGTATCGTCAAGCTACTGTATCGCGAAATGATTACAAACGATATATTTTACAACACTAATTGACATGAGACGGCAATGCGCTTTTTAATGAGGTTGTATGTATTTTTCAATAAGTAGGCAATTCAAGTACGTCGAGGCTGATTTAAGGTAATTTTCAGACTTCAAGTACTATATCACAATTCTGTATTGATAGACTGCGGAGATCTAAAAGACAGTGATATTTCCCTACATGATGGAGTGTACAAGATTTACCCGGACAGATCTGAGGAAGTGAGTGTTTACTGTGACATGGACGACGGTGGATGGACGGTAAGTAAGACGACCAAATTACAATGTGATAGTTACGTCATACACGAAACATTTTGTTGATCCACTTGTTATTTAAACGCTATATTCCAAGGTTATGTCCTTATCTCAAATTTAACTAAATGGTACATAAACACGATGACAACAATCAATATAATACGGTAATAAATGATTAACAAGTAAGAAAAATGTCATGTCACTGGCATTGCCTCGGATGATTTGTATAATTGATCTTAAAGCAGAAAGATTACATTACCAAAAGATCCGAATTATAAAGATTTACAAATTGAATTAAGCGTAATACAGACATAGTATCATGAAATAATTTTAAATGTATTCAAGAATAATATTTAATTATATCTAATATAATGATCAGGTGTTTCAAAGACGAATCAATGGAAACACAGATTTTTACAGAGGATGGAATGAATATCGAGATGGATTTGGTAACCCCACAGAGGAGTACTGGTTGGGTAATGTCCCATTCAATCAATGAATGAGAAAATAAACTCGCTTAGATTGAGATTTCAGCGTTTTTCATAAACGAATTAATTCATTTGGGGAGTAGAAGTATGAAAATATTATGGATGATTGCTCACATGAAACAGCTAAATGTTGAGAACAATAGAGGAATTGCGTCCGTCCATAACTGCACTATATTTAAAACATATACGCACGAGAGACTTCTGGTTTTTAAAGAATATCTAATCAAGCACGATTTGACGAAAATACAATAAACATCCGATGTACTTTGATATGGTTTGAATAGTATTTAATGAAAAATTAGAGAATAATTGACCTAGCTAAAGTTGTATATTTAAAGAATACTTCCGTCTTCTCCGTTTTTATATTTCAGGCAATAAGTACCTTCACATTCTTACCCGAAACAGAACATGTACATTAAAGATAGAGTTGGTCAACATAGAAAACATATCGAGACATGCCAACTACATCAACTTCCAAATCGAAAATGAAGCCGACAATTTTAGACTTAGTGTTGGAAACTACTCAGGGAATGCTGGTAGGTCTGGTTCTTCATTTAATTCCTGTATATAAGGTACTGAAATCATTAAGTACGTAAATATCATTATCTAACATTCAAACATTCAACCAACCCTTTGCACGGAGACCTTCAAATTTCATACAGAAATCTCATTCAAAGTCAAATCCCAGGGTTCATAGAGAAACATTCCTGTTTTAGTAAAGCAAAAAATATCGAAATCAAGGAATATTGGTTCCCTTTCTTTTGAGTGATTGTCTTTATAGAAATGTTTACAGACTCAGTCTCTAATCCTGTATTGTCTAATGACAAATATGGATAATGACCATATCCCTGTATACAGCACAAAATGATAATAAAGAAAATCAGAAACCGATGGCATTCGAAATCAGGATAAAGCAGGAACCAAAGTAAAAAAACATAAACCTCCGTCATATGAAAAGAAGCGAACTCCCAATATGGGAGTGAAACCAGGCGCCCAGGACGAGTAAGCATCTTCTGCTTGTATGCAACACCCACCGCTTCGATTCGGTAGAACTGTCACATCCGCTTACTTCCGTTTCGGAAGACATAGAGTACAATCTTTGTTTGGATGGTTCAAATGGTCTATGACAAATATTGATAATGACCATATCCCTGTTTACAGCACAAAATCGATAATTCATAAAATCAGAAACCGGAGGCATACAAAATCAGGATAAAACAGGAACCAAAGCAAACAAACAATAACCTCAACCATATGAAAAGAAGCGAACTCCCGATATGGGAGTGAGACCAGGTGCCCAGGAAGAGTAAGCATCTCCTGCTTGTATGCAACGCCCACCGCTTCAATTCGGTAGAACTGTCACATCCGGTTACTTCCGTTTCGGAAGACATAGAGTACAATCTTTGGTTGGATGGTTCAAATGGTCTATGACAGAATATCATCCACCATTCTGGAGAGTGGGACATCATAGTGTATGACGAGTTCCCGATATCGACCGTAGAACTTCCTCAGTGACGATGTTAGTCGGTCACGAACATATCCCTGACTGAGAAGCTTATCTGTAAGACGCCTAGCTCTCAGAACAAAATCCGTATATTTGGTACTTGCTCTGACATAGCGTATCAACTGAGATATGAACACGCCATAAACAGGCGATGAAGGGATGTTGCTACTCAGAAAAGGAATGTTGGTAATGCTGAAATTGAAGTTGTCACGTTTGTCATAGAGTGAGGTGTTCATGAGACCAGCAGTGTCGTAGGACAAGATTATGTCCAAATAGGATGCTAATTATTTGTCTCTGTAGTTTCTTTGACTTCAAGCTCCGAAGGATAGGTACTGCTGAGGTAATACGCGAATTTTGGATTATTGATGGACAACACATCATCTATGTATCTGTAAGTTGAAGTCAGAGGCTAAGTATCTTTTCCCTTCAGAGACCAAAGATTGAATGAATTCAGCTTCGTACGAGTAAAGGAAAATATCGGCAAGGAAAGGGTCACAATTGGTCCCCATTGGAATTCCGACAATTTGCCGGAAGACTTTTCCTCCAAACACCACAAAAATGTTGTCGATCAGAAAGTTTAACATCTGAATAATATCTGTTTCAGTGTACTTATTTTCAGAATCGGACTTTCCTTTACAAAGTAGGTTTTGTCATAGCTAACAACAATAAATTTGTATTTGCGATTGCCGTTCTTACTTGTAAACGCATTAGTTATAATATTTGCGAGTCTCTCTATCAATTTAGAATGTGGAATTTTAGTGTAAAGTGTCGAAAAATCAAAGGCTTTGATCGAATGGACTCTGCATAAATGAGTGGATTTCAGATGTTCTAAAAGTTCATTCGAATTCTTTAAAATCCACATGTGGTTGATACCACTGCGAGAATATACTGTCGAACAATATTTTTGAAGCACAGATTTGTTTTCAGATTAAACTTTGGTGAGTAAGATCGATACAGATTTGGTAGATCATTTTGAGGAACCAGCGATGAAACGTTGCTTGTACGGATTCATATGCATTTTTGGTATACAGTATAAGTATGATAAATCTATATTCTAGGTTGTTTGTGTCAAAGCCAAAAGGAAGCAAGAGCTGATTTGTGGTTATCGATTATTTCAGAGGCAGGAAGGTTTACTTGGGTGTAAATGGAATTTCCAGGTGTCGAATTTAAACCCACGTCTTTAACAAGGCTGTCAAAATAGTACTTTTTGCAAGTAAATGTGTAAATATTTGAGGCTTTGTCTGTTGGTGTGATGACATAATGTTCAAGGAGATAGGGTAGCTCTGTGAAAACATCCAGCGTCTTTAAAGATAGACTCGAATCTGGTGTTCACAGTAGATTTTAGATGGTAAATTCTAGATAAAATTAATCCTCTGATTGATTTTATCCATTCGGAAAGGGTGTCGAGCTGTACATCCTCTTTCTTAGCCAAACGTCTTGCATATTCATCACAAGAGTTAAAAGGAGAGTTATAATATTTCCATTTTTCTTATTTCGTTGCCATAGCAACGACGCATATAGACATTTCACTCGATTCTGGAGCTATTATTTTTCTACAATTTTACTGCTGTAATAATTGTGGTATAATATGACATATTATTTATACATTTTGGAATAAGTCGTTATTTCTTCATGCAAGCTTTAATTTCAAACGAAGTGAAAATAACTCATTTTGTTACCATGGTTACAGAGAAATTGTACATAAAACCATTTATTATATTTTTTCACCATATAAGTTAATGCGTTGCATTCATAAAAAAATTTAGATTTCCATGATATTGCATCAAATTGGTATTGTCAACCAAATAAGGCCTACATTTTTTAATTCTTCGACCCTATTTACCTCCCATCCTTTAAAGTAAAAGTATCAAACAAAAGTAAACAAAAACATAAAGTAAACATGAAGTAAACAAAATCTTAACAATACAAAAGAATTCCATATCATGGTAAAGTAAAAGTCCATTATTCAAGAAAATTTATAAACTTTCCAAGAATAAGATAGACATTTTAAATACTGAAATAAGCTATGTTTCGCTTACAAATTGAGTAGGACGTCCAATTTATATGGCTGCCGTCTTTTCAATTGCAATCAAATTACTGATTAAGAATTTTTTTCCTTGATTTATGTTTCAATTGTGACATTAGGGCAGAGTCATTGAAATCTGAGATCATGTGTGCAAAGCCTTCTAAAAGTGTGAATGTTTACAGAAAACTGCTTTTGAATATCTTATGAAAAATTTAACAAAAAAAAAAGGCCGCGTCAAACGAATTTTATTGATTTGATATTGATGATTGAAGACGAAGAAAGACTGTCGACTCTTCTTTTTGTCATGAAGATAGGTTTTGATGACTTAACGAGGCCGAGTTCGGTACGAGTTATAGTTCATTGCGCATGGTTACGCGCATGGCGATCTTATTCATTTGTTTCTTGACGGATTTCGACAAGTTTGGTATCGATGAAACCAGAAAATTATAATCTACAATCCTAAAAGTCATAAATATTTCGTAAGATGTATCGTTTAATCTAAATATGCAAAAATATCAAGTAAATGAGACCTCCCGAATATCGCCGTAAACGTTTCATATTTATAACGTCAACATTTGAAATTCAACCGCTTGTTGCTTCGGAAAAATATCAAACAGGAAACTTTATTCTTTGACTATCTAACAGGATATTTCTTGAAAGTTTTAGCGATATAATGGATTACAAATTTTAAGTTTAGTATAACGAATTATTTTTGATTATAAGAATTTATCTACAATTTTGTAAACCTTCGTACTTTGCACGGAAATATTATCGAATAAAGTTTGAAAACTTTGAGCGAGTGAATATTAGTATCAACTCTGCTTTGTTCAAAGATGTAACCATTCTACAGGTAATTGCACGCATTATCGATAACAAGCAAGATGAACGACGTTCATTTCTTAACCTGTAACGTCAAAATTGAAAATCTCTAAATTGATTCATGAAGCTAGATGTGAGCTTTTATTTCACACACACGCACAAACAAACAAAGAAATATAAATAGAATTTAATCAAATAAGAAATAACAATTGCTGTTGTCAGTTCTGCACTGACACCAACAATTCTTATAGATGAAAAGGCGAATAATGCTTGACCAGGGATTTAGAGTTACTTGGTTTATTACTTCAATATTTTCATTTTATCTCTATGATAAACTATTGTAGAACTTTGTGTTTATTTGTTGATTATTATGGCGTCGATGGGTGTGGCACGCTTCTAGAGCGGAGAGAGTTTTTTTGGCCATTTTTTTGGACACGAAGTTTTATTGTTTGAAAATGTTTTGATGCTTTTGACGTCTCTCACGGGGAATCTTTTATTTTACACTTTTAAAAATCCAAATATAAATTCTTTAATTAAAAACATTGTATGTATATTTAACGTCTTCAAATTGAATATCTTTATCTTACAAATTTATGCAACTTAAAGAAAAAATCAAATATTAAATGAGGCATCCCTGTCCTGCTGCGTAACTGCTGTTTTACACATGGCGGTATGGACGAACGTTACGTCAAAAGTTCTTGCACCAATTTTAAATTTCGCATTATTTTGAAACGGCCACCGTAATCTAGACGATGGATTTTTTTTCTGAAAATCTCTTAAAATGATTACCATTAAGAAAGTCATAAAGTAACAAAGGGATTAATTTTTCTGTTGTGGTTTTTGAGTTATGAAGACTCATGAAGACCCTGATCAGGCTCACATTTGATTTATTAATTTTGATATTGCCCCCATCGTTCCTCACATTTTTTCGTCTTTGCTTTTGAGTCATAATTTTGAAGCTAGAATGAGGGTTTACAAATGAGTTAAAGAAGATCCTGACGATAATCTCAACAGCATTCACAATAGACCACCAAATTGAGCATCGACGGACCCCTAGCAAGCTAGAGGTGGGATCAGGTGCCCGGGAGAAGTAAGCATCCCCTGTTGGCTAGCCGCACCCGCCGTCGATATCGAATACTGGTACAGCATTTTGAGGAACATTTTGTATTTTTTCTTGCCACTTTAAACATTTTCTATCAAAAGGGGTAGGGCAACGAAGCCCCTAAAATGGCCCTTCGATTTTCCTTTAAGGAGGGATTGAACACCAAGATGGAGGCGGCATTATTTGTTTTCTCGCTTCCAAGGAAAAGTACAGTCTCAACAGCCTTAAAACATTTGATACTCTGATTAATATACGCATTTGAGTATCCTGATGAAGCTTGAATAATTTCCGGCGTCATTTGAAGAAATTATGGCGATTTTCGAAATTTAGGACTTTGGGAGTTTTATCCATGAGCAAATCACGACGTCATTTTGACGTTATCGGGAAAAATGGCGTCACAAACCTTTGCATTCAAATACAATAAAAACATTATTTCTAAATGTACTGCATTGAAACTTAGCATGTATAAAATAAAAAATTAAATCTTCATCACAGTGTATTCGTTGACAAATTTACGTTACAGGAAAGCGGATGTCACTTCATTGAAAATGAACGATATTGGAAGAAAAAATGGGAAAATATAAAGTCTTGAAATATTTTAATCCTAAATTCAATTTTTCCTATTTAATCATGAAATCATATCTGGACATTCTTGATAATTTTGATATTTTTTGACAAAGATTCATCCACAGGATTCCTAATAATTAACTAGCAACTACAGTAAATTGGCTCGAAATTGCAATTTTTAGCGACAGTGTCATCTTTTATTCAAGTATCCTGCCTATGTTTAAAACACAATTCATTTTATCTTTTCCATATGTAAGTGCAATATATTTATGGATATTTTGGAAGTTAAATCAAAATTAATTTCCAATAGCTTTAAGAGAACTGGAATGACACTTTCAATATCATGACGTCATCAAGAAATTCACGAAAACGTCGATTAATGCATATTTCAAAGTCTCGTAGAAATTTTTCCTGTGGATAGATGTTAGTTTGTATAGTCAAGGACAGACAAGAATTATATAATTTCAGAAATTTTTAGAAAAATTGAATTTGGCGTCCAAGTGTTCAATACCTCCTTAAATTAAACTAAATTATAAATACTTGATATATCGCATAAAATATAATGAATGTTTCCCACTTTTAATGAAAGGAACATATCATCAACCGAATCACCATACGAAGTCTTATGACGTCATCAAATGACGTCATTTTGACGTTATTGACAAAACTTGGTCAAAAATGCTCGAAAGTGTGATTTGATGGCGAATTTCGATGTGGCCACATGCGTCGAGAAGCATAAAACTTTTATGACAAATAGATATAGTGATTATCTTTCATTTGTAATTTTTTCTTGTTTCTTGATGCATCTTCACTGTTTATCTAAAAGAAAAATGTAGGTTTTGCAGCAATTTCACGGATATGTGCCTATTTTGGGGTTTTTCAAAGGGCTTAAAGCTACTTATAAATGCATTATTTACAAAATCTCAGAACATGCTTTAAAAAAGAACTTTACAAAGTATCAAATCACAAAAAAATATTCAATCAATCCAAATGTTAGGAAACAGGGCCGATTCAGGGGGCTTCGTGGCCCTACCCCTTTTACAGTTTTGCTAGATACATTGAAATGCCCACAAATTGCACAATAATCGGTCTATTATTTTCTTATCGATATATCGATATATTGTGTTCATCATTCATAAAGTAATATTACATTGCAATTTCAATCAAATCTCTATTATAATATTCTTAAAAATTGGCATTTTATAGGAAAAATCGATTACTTCCCATAGTAAAATAGGCGTTATTTTAAGACGGCCCCTGCAACTATAGCATTTTTTCTAGAAATCTGTCAAAATGGGAACAATTAAGAAAGTAATAATTCATGTAAAAATAATGAATTTTTCTATTATAGTTTTAGAGATATGAAAACGAACTCGGCCTTCTTAATTATTATTCATTTACAATAGCAATCATCTCTCGCTCAATGTCAGCAAGAGTATTTTTGAAACGGATAAATTATTATATACTGTACATGAGAACAAAAGTAAATAAGCTGTTTTGTTCATATCATAAAACAAATTAAGAAACCATGATAACCACAAAAACCATGATATAAAGCATGCTTTTATTTGTTCGGTATCAAAATAAATGAGATACAGATACATGTACATAGTGATGCTTTGGTCTGTACATGATACTAGCATATAACAGATACATGTACGTAATATGCTTTGGTCTGTACTTGATACTAGTATATAACAGACACATGTACCTAGTTATACTTTGGTCTGAACTTGATACTTGTATATAACAAATACATGTACGTAGGTATGCTTTGCTCTGTACTTGATATAAGTATATAACAGATACATGTACGTAGTTATGCTTTGGTATGTACTTGATACTAGTATATAACATACACATGTACGTATTTATACTTTGGTCTGAACTTGATATTAGTATATAATAGATACATGTACCTAGGTATGCTTTGCTCTGTACTTGATATTAGTATATAACAGATACATGTACGTAGGTGTGCTTTGCTCTGTACTTGATATAAGTATATAACAGATACATGTACGTAGTTATGATTTGTCTGTACTTGATACGAGTATATAACAGATACATGTACGTAGTTATGATTTGGTCTCTACTTGATACTAGTATATAACAGATACATGTACGTAGTTATGCTTTGCTCTGTACTTGATACTAGTATATAACATACATATGTACGTAGTTATACTTTGGTCTGAACGTGATATTAGTATATAACAGATACATGTACCTATGTATGCTTTGCTCTGTACTTGATATTAGTATATAACAGATACATGTACGTAGTTATGATTTGGTCTGTACTTGATATTAGTATATAACAGATACATGTACGTAGTTATGATTTGGTCTCTACTTGATTCTAGTATATAACAGATACATGTACGTAGTTATGCTTTGCTCTGCACTTGATACTAGTATATAACAGATACATGCACGTAGTTATGCTTTGGTCTGTACTTGATACTAGTATATAACAGATACATGTACGTAGTTATGCTTGAATCTGTACTTGATATTAGAATGTTTAACTGATACATGTAGGTAATTATGGTTTGATCTGTACTTGATACTAGTAAATAATATATAAAAGTACGTAGTTATGTTTTTCTCTGTACTTGATATTAGTATATATTATATAACCAGGACGTAACGTCGATTCTGATTGGCTAAAGCGCGAGTCATTATTTTCCGATAATGACCGCTGACGGAAGATAATGACTCGATGTGGTATTTGTCCTGATTTCAGTATTTACGATAAAAATTAAGATAGTTATTTTGTTTAATTTTAAAAGTCTAGATACACTTTTCACAAAAAGTGCAAGTAATTATTAAGTTCTAAATAAAAAATTATGTGTTCATATTGATTTGAATCATTATTTGAATCATATGTAGTCTTACAATTCGTTATATAATATAACAAATAAGGACTTGGCCTCGGTCATTATGTCATTTTAATGACCCGATGAGATTTGTAATATTGACCTCGGCCTTCGGCCTCGGTCAATATTACAAATCTCATCGGGTCATTATAATGACATAATGACCTCGACCAAGTCATATTTGTATAATAACAGATACATGCACGTAGTTACGATTTTCTCTGTACTTGATACTATACAAATATGGACTTGGTCGAGGTCATTATGTCATTATAATGACCCGATGATATTTGTAATATTGACCGAGGCCGAAGGCCAAGGTCGATATTACAAATATCATCGGGTCATTATAATGACATAATGACCGAGGCCAAGTCCTTATTTGTTATGTTATATAAGGAAAAGTTAGACTATATATGATTGAAATAATGATTTAAAACAATATATACACATAAACTGAAATAAAAAATTCAACAAGTAATTGCACTTTTTTTGTGAAAAGTATATCTAAACTTTTAATTTTTAACAAAATAACTAAAAAATTTTTTTTTTCGAAAATACTGAAATCAGGACACATACCACACCGAGTCATTATCTTCCGTCAGCGGTCATTATCGGAAAATAATGACTCGCGCGTCAGCCAGTCAGAAGCGACGTTACATCCTAGTTATATAATATTAGTATATAACAGATACATGCACGTAGTTATGCTTTGGTCTGTACTTAATACTAGTTCGCTTCTTTTCATATGGTGGAGGTTTTTGTTTTTGTTTGCTTTGGTTCCTGTTTTATCCTGATTTTGTATGCCTTCGGTTTCTGATTTTCTGAATTATCGATTTTGTACTGTAGACAGGGATATGGTCGTTATCCATATTTGTCATATAACAGATACATGTACGTAGCTTTACTTTGCTCTGTACTTAATACTAGTATATAACAGATACATGTACATAGCAATATCTGTACTTGATACTAGTATATAACAGATACATGTACGTAGTTATTATTTACTCTGTACTTGATACTAGTATATAACAAATATGTACGTAGTTATTATTTACTCTGTACTTGATACTAGTATATAACATATACATGTACGTAGTTATTATTTACTCTGTACTTGATACTAGTATATAACAGATACATGTATATAATTACAGGACATGACAGTCTGAGTTACCATAACAACATGGAGTTCACCACCAAGGACAGGGACCATGATACCTGGCCATGGAGTAACTGTGCCGTGGACTGGAAAGGTGCGTGGTGGTATGAGTGGTGTTTCCAATCTAACCTGAATGGGGAGTACGGACGGCGTGATCGTAAAGGTGTTGTGTGGTGGTATTATCCGTCATCACGGTTCATGAGGTATACTACTATGAAGATAAGATGTGAATAACAACGTATTCTTCATGTATAACATCACGACGCGATTATGTCAATATCAATAGAAAGTACCTCCGCACCTTACTTCATAATAAATATTTTTTACAAGAAATGATTTATCAAAGGTGTGTAACATCAAAACAGGATAATGTCAATATAGTTATTCTACTATAATACGTTGCCATTTTTTCCGTATTGTATTGCTTGTTTTTTATAGTATTTTGTATCATATACATGTAGTACCTTATGAGAGCCACGACATGATAATGTCAATATAGTTATTATACAAGATAATCAAGTAATAAATGGATATTCTGCACCTTACTTGATTATGAATATATTTACAAGAAATAATTGATAAAAGATTATGGTATAGATTTGTTACGCTATTTGTGTTGCTTGCTTTTGTATAGTATTTTGTATCATACAGTATTTATTTAGAGTTAAAACCTAACCGTTATATACTTATTTACATGTATTGCTTCAGATATATCGTGTTTTATCATAATCAAATTATGTAATTATGTTATTTTTCATTTATATCATATCAAATTACATAAAATCAACCAACAAACATGAAATTATTCATTTTATTCTAATGTTTTGTATGAATTCATATTTGAAATTTAGCTCTTATATAATATATTCAAATAGATAATAATCAGATTTTGAAAAAAAGATGCAGAAATAAAAAAGAAAAGAAAAATTTAAGTTTTTATCTTGAATATAAGGCATGATAAGTTATTTTCTTGAATATAAGACATAATGTTAATATTTAGTTATTCTCTTGAACATGAGACATAATATTAATTTTTTAGTTATTTTCTTGAATATGAGACATAATGTTAATTTTTGTACTGATTCTCTTGAATATCTGGTTTAACGTTAATATTTTGCTTATTCTCATGAATGTGATGCATAATGTTTAAAATATTTTAGGTATTCTATTGTACATGAGGCATAATATTAAAAATATCTTAGGGATAAACAGAAATACTTAGACACGAAACATTGGTACCAAACCAAATAACAATATATGCATAATGTTTATCTCAAATTTAGAGTCTTGTCTTAGGATAAAATATTTCCCCGTCACACTCAAAATATGTCTGTATTTGAATTTCAAAGGAAAAAAAAACTCTACAAATGAATAAATCAGATTACTAATATTCTAACTACATCTTTACAATAATGTTTGATATAATGTATTGCGAAATAATTTTAACATGATTCTTCAAACATATGGAAACTACAAGGAGTTCACATTTTTAAAAGGCATTCTTCTTTTCGTTCATATTAGATATGATCCATATTTGAGCTGCATCTTTATTTAAAGCTATTTACGAGAATCGCATAGATTCTGTAAAACGTATTTTCTTACAATGTCTCGATAAAAATAAAATATCAAGGTTTCATTTTCAAGGAATATAAGTCTACACATATATGTTAACATAACCCAGATTTTGCTTTGATATATTTTTCTATATAAGATAAAGAAGAAATAAAATTCTTATTCCACAAAATTGTGTTCTTTCCATTGTATATAATGTTACGACAAACGTATTTCAATTATATCTGAGTAGAAAATATAATTTTGTCATTTCTGCTTTTGATAGGGTGAAAATAGATTTAGTCTTTTTGAACTTTTCTATTATTTTCATTTATGCCTAAGGACGGCCATCTGACATGTCAGTAGCAAATGATTTAGTTGTCCAGATTACGTGCGCACAACCCTCCAACATTTTCAGATACCAAGAGTCTTCGAAGAATGCATAATTCTAGTGAAAAATAACTTCCTCACTGTAAGAAGTAGCACACAGATTGTTTTGCAAATTGAATAAAAACAGAGGGCGTACGAAATACTATCCGTGCTCTTCATGTTATAACCCGAGAAGTCCTCTTGTATTCAGAGGAAACAGGTGATCGGGACCCTGCCTTATCTAACGAAGTTTGGACAGGGCCCTGTGCTACACATACTGTATGAGATAGAAATGTCATTCTCGATTCTGTTGGATAACTAGTAGCACCATCAAACAACCGGGAAGCATGATGACCGGGAACCGGAGCTCCAAGACGAGCCCTCTCCAAAAATCGTGAAAGATAGAGGACAGTGACCACCTATCATCTCTGAAAATTGATAGTACTCCTTAGCAGAGCACATCTTGCCAGTGGAGCACAGACTACTTTCATACGCCCATATACTTTTGATATGTATTTACTTGGGTTGGTTCTTGTCAGTAGAACACATCACATTCATATGCTCATATACTTTTGATATGAATTAACGTCGGTTGGTTCTTGTCGGTAGAACACTTATGTATATGAGTTAAAGAAGCATGTTAGCGGTTTCCCGCTAAATTTTTATGACGTAATCCAGATCACATGTGCGTTGAGGCCCATTCTGAAAATATACCGTTAAAGGGTAGTTGTAAAAAATTGTAAATTGCAGGTGACTACCCTTGCACGATTGCAATATTTCTATGCAGAATCTTTAAAGGACACTTTAATTTACTAGGATATTGCTGGGCATAGCCGGGCTTCCACTGTCGCGAATGTAGAGGAGAATGAGCTACGAACAGAGGCGAATGAACAATCGTGTCACATTCTTGTCTGTTCTCATGAAGTATTTCTTGGCGCGATAGGCACACGATAGCGCCGCGAATGCAAAAAGAATATGCTACGCGTCCGCTACGATAGTGAGGCGAGTGTGATAAGAATAGAGAAGAGTGCTACACGAATGTGCCACGATAAAAAGACACGGAGGCGAATGAGAGGCGAATGCAGGAGATTGAGACACGACTCTAACCCGATAGCGCTGCGATGCAGGAGATTGAGACATGACTTTAACCCGATAGTGCTGCGATCATGACAAGAATGTGACTTGAGCAAAATCAAAATCATTTGACATATCCGGGAGCATCAATACCTCTTGTTGACTTTGACCTCTTTCCTGGTTGTTTTCTCTTGAAAGGCATTGTCAAAGTTTTCAGAATATTGATCCGCACACTTTTACATCAACTCTGAGATAATTATTGTTGTCACTGTCGTGTGTGTATATAGTACTATCGTGGCAATATCGTGTCACTATCGTGGCTGATTCGCGTTGATTTTTTTCATTCGCGTCACATTCTCGGCGCATTCGCATTACATTCGTGTCAGATTATTTCTTGTCGGGGCTCTATCGTGGCTCATTTTCCTCCACCTTGGGAACAAGAATGCACGCGAATATGAGGAGAACGCGCTGCGAATGGAGGAGAATGCAAGGCGAATGCGCTGCGCATGTACCGCGAGTGTGAGGCGAATAAGAATTCAGACGCGAATGTTTTAAACAGTTTGAAGCATTCGCGTCGGTGCCGCGAACAGAGGAGAATGCAGGAGAACATGACACGATAGTGACACGATGAGACGAGAATGCCCGCGATTGAGAGGAGAATGCGCTACGATTAAACAAAATCACCTAATCGTAGCTCTATCGCCTCTGCATTCGCGACAGTGGAAGCCCGGCTGTATTTAATGGAAATTATAATCGTTTTTACCACTTCTTTTCCTTCTCGGTATCTTTTCTCCTCTTAATCGCTTTAAGTTTTACAATGCCCAGCACATTTCTTAATCTACAGGATTTACTGAGGACAATGATATAACATTTCTATCATTTTTCCTTGTTTATTACTTGCAGAATTCAATTTAATCGGGACAACTTTACAGTTATATTTAGGGCTGTCACGTGACAGAGGGGGATTCCCCCTAGTGATTTTTTTTCTTCGCCAGATATAAAAAATATACAGCTTTTTGAAAACGTTTAACATTTGTACCACTTGGCGAGTGTCACTGCTGGTGGACCAAGAGTCCCCGAATTCACATGTAGCAATGTTCGATCAATTTCGGTTGGTCGTTTCTTCGAACGCATTTTGAAATTACAAAATATTCTCAAATTTCCGAAACCTGGGTCCTGTAGCATCATATCCCAGTCATCTTATTACGTCTTTCCGTATATTTAGGACCATTTTCACAGATTTTGGCCATATTACATTGCTTAGATTGATGATCACTGACTAGGGTTAAATATCCGAAACGTGCAGGTCTGCTCCATGCTGTTAATTTATCTGATCTTAAATGATGCTAATGAATTTAAGACGTTTAACATTTGTACCACTTGGCGAGTGTCACTGCTGGTGGACCAAGAGTCCCCGAGGGCACATGTATCCAAGTTCGATCAATTCGGTTGGTTGTTTCATCAAACGCATTTTGAAATTTCTGTTTACAAAATATTCTCAAATTTCCGAAACCTGTGTCCTGTAGCATCATATCCCAGTCATCTTGCTATGTCTTTCGGTGTATTAAGGACCATTTTCACAGATTTTGGCCATATTACATTGCTTAGATTGAGGATCACTGACGAGGGTTAAATATCCGAAACGTGCATGTCTGGTACATTTATCTGATCTTAAATGATGCCAATGAATTTGAAGACGTTTAACATTTGAACTATAGAAATGACAAATATGGATAATGACCATATCCCTGTATACAGCACAAAATCGACAATTCAGAAAATCAGAAACCGAAGGCATACAAAATCAGGACAAAACAGGAACCAAAGCAAACAAACAAAAACCTCCACCACATGAAAAGAAGCGAACTCCCGATATGTGAGTGAGACTAGGTGCCCAGGAAGAGTAAGCATCTCCTGCTTGCATGCAACACCCGCCGCTTCAATTCGGTAGAACTGTCACATCCGGTTACTTCCATTTCGGAAGACATAGAGTACCATCTTTGGTTGGATGGTTCAAATGGTCTATGACAAAATATCATCCACCATTCTGGAGAGTGGGACACCATAGTGCATGACGAGTTCCCCATATCGACCGTAGAACTTCCTCAGTGACGATGTTAGTCGGTCACAAACAAATCCCTGACTGAGAAGCTTATCTATAAGACGCCTAGCTCTCAGAACAAAATCTAATTTATTTTGATGTTTGCAAATCTTACTTTAATGAAAGGGCGGTTTGTTTTCTCCTCTGATTTATCTGATCTAACTGCTTGAAATAAACGAAAAGTAGAAATGACTCCTTGTAGTCTGTATTCTGGGGAACGTGTATCGGTATATGTGAGGTCCTTCGTATATTCGTAGATTTCGTGTAACTTCCGTAAAGGAACAGAGTATAATTTGGTACGAATATAATGCAGGCCTAGGGGCTCATTCGAAAATGAAACCAAGTCATTGAAGGAGAAACTATGTTTCTCAGGCCTATTATATTTACGAATGCCATGACTTCGAGGTCTTCTTTGTGGTCTGTTGAATAAGCTATTCACATTTACCGATTGACAACCAGGACTTGTTAAGTTTCCTAAGCTGCTTCTATTATCGTTGCACCCATAGGGCGCTGCAGTGTTAAGATTTTTTATCCAGAACTCTTCTCTGTTGCGACGGAAAGGTGTGCTCAAATTGGGATTGTTTATGGGGTGATATATTTTCTCCAGGATTCTGACTCTCATAGATAAAACAGAATGATCGGCCTGGTCAAAATGCCGATAAAGAAGTTGACTTCCTTTATTATTTATTTTTGACCGATGTCCTGACATTCTGGTTTGGAGCTTACCTTTGGTTTCACCCACATAAATCAATCCACAAAGTGAGCACTCTATTCCGTACACAACATTAGATGTCATACAGTTTAGGTTCTCAAAACTATGCGTGTAAAATGTTTGTTTTGTGAGATTACTTGAGAATGAAGTGTCTGTTATTAGGATGTTACAAGTTTTGCAGTTCTTCGTGCCGCACTTAGAAACTGAGCAATCGCTTGGTGAAAATTGGTGCTCTTTTAGTATATCGACCACTTCAATCTTGCAGGGCTTGATTTTAATATACCCATCTGCATGTTTGTACCAAAATTCATGGTTTCTACTAACTACAAATGTTTCGTCTCTAATGTCATGTAGACTAATTCTAGGGACACCTAAATTACCTGTTGCCTTTGTGTCCGTAGACGCAACAGGTTTGGGCCTTTTTATAGTGGGCGACGCCCCAGCCACTTTTTAGGTCTCTTGTGTACTATCCATTGAAGCAAAAGACTGCCCGACAAGTGCCCTCGGGGACAATTTGTCCACCAGCAGTGACACATGGACAGTGGTAAAAATGACAAATATGTATAATGACCATATCCCTGTATACAGCACAAAATCGATAATTCAGAAAATCAGAAACCGAAGGCATACAAAATCAGGACAAAACAGGAACCAAAGCAAACAAACAAAAACCTCCACCACATGAAAAGAAGCGAACTCCCGAAATGGGAGTGCGACCAGGTGCCCAGGAAGAGTAAGCATCTCCTGCTTGCATGCAACACCCGCCGCTTCAATTCGGTAGAACTGTCACATCCGGTTACTTCCATTTCGGAAGACATAGAGTACAATCTTTGGTTGGATGGTTCAAATGGTCTATGACAAAATATCATCCACCATTCTGGAGAGTGGGACACCATAGTGTATGACGAGTTCCCCATATCGACCGTAGAACTTCCTCAGTGACGATGTTAGTCGGTCACAAACATATCCCTGATTGAGAAGCTTATCTGAAAGACGCCTAGCTCTCAGAACAAAATCCGTATATTTGGTACTTGCTCTGGCATAGCGTATTAACTGAGATATGAATACGCCATAAGCTGGAGATGAAGGGATGTTGCTACTCAGAAAAGGAAAGTTTGTAATGCTGAAATTGAAGTCGTCACGTTTGTCATAGAGTGAGGTGTTCATGTGACCATCAATGTCGTAGGACAACATTATGTCCAAATAGGATGCTGAATTATTTGTCTCTGTAGTTTCTTTGACTTCAAGCTCTGAAGGATAGATACTGCTCAGGTAATCCGCGAATTTTGGATTATTGATGGACAACACATCGTCTATGTATCTGTAAGTGAAGTTGAAGTCAGAAGCTAAGTATCTTTTCCCTTCAGAGACCAAAGATTGAATGAATTCAGCTTCGTACGAGTAAAGGAAAATGTCGGCAAGGAGGGGGCACAATTTGCTGGAATACCTTTCCTCCAAACACCACAAAAATGTTGTCGATCAGAAAGTTTAACATCTGAATAATATCTGTTTCAGTGTACTTATTTTCAGAATCGGACTTTCCTTTTACAAAGTAGGTTTTGTCATAGTTCACAACAATAAATTTGTATTTGCCATTACCGTTCTTACTTGTAAATGCATTACTTATAATCTTTGCGAGTCTTTCTATCAATTTAGAATGTGGAATTGTAGTAATCATACGCCCTTATACTTTTGATATGTATTTACCTGGGTTGGTTCTTGTCGGTAGAACACAGACTACTTTCATATGCCCTTTTACATTTGATATTATTAACGTCGGCTTGTTCTTGTCGGTAGAGCACAAACTACTTTCATACGCCCTTATACTTTTGATATGTATTAACGTCGGTTTGTTCTTGTCGGTAGAACACACACTACTTTCATACGCCCTTTACTTTTGATATTATTAACGTCGGCTGGTTCTTGTCTGTAGAGCACAGACTACTTTCATACGCCCTTTTACTTATGATATGTATTTACGTGGGTTTGTTCTTGTCGATAGAACACACTACTTTCATACGGCTATATACTTTTGATATGTATTTACATGGGTTTGTTCTTGTCGGTAAGGCACATACTACTTTCATACGCCCTTATACTTTTTATATTATTAACGTCGGCTGGTTCTTGTCGGTAGAGCACAGACTACTTTCATACGCCCTTTTACTTATGATATGTATTTACGTGGGTTGGTTCTTGTCGATAGGACACACACTACTTTCATACGGCTATATACTTTTGATATGTACAGTGCTCCCTCGATATAACGCCGACATCCGTCCAGAGAAAAAAATGGCGTTAATGTGAGGGTGGCGTTACATCGAGGGAGTAAATAAAAGCTGGGAATATAGACAGCTATACGCTTTAAAAAAAAATCCTATTTTCGCATTTCAAAAATGTGCTGTGTCAAAGAAAAATGCATGTACATTCAGAGTATTCAAAACGATTTATTTGAGGTGGCGATTTAGAAATTTTAGAGCGAATAAACGATCAGAGGAAATTCAAACTGGCGACTTTTTGCATCTGAGTCGGCGTTTTGCACCGGGTGTCGCCCTTATAGAAGACAGTTCTAAACAGTAATATGAAATACACGATACAGGTTTATTTGTATTTTACAACATGTAGGCACTGACAAGCACCTTCCTTGGATTGGCATTAGTAGCGCCGGGATACGTGCACAACGCATCTTTTCGTCGGTTCAATGACGCTTGAATTTTATGTTGGGCTAGATGCCGTTTTCTTTTTTGAAATAGCTGCATCCTCACTGGACTTGCTATAAGTATTAATTTAAAGTTCAAATTACACTATCTAAGTAAATGTACATATTGATTGGTTACCAAACCATTAATTAGTACACGTATGTAAACGAAAATAAATCCAAGCGTGATAATTAACAAGACAGTGCACCTATAAGTTTTTAAAAGTTGTTTGTTTAGTGATAACAGCTCAATTAAATGGCATTGTAATTGGGATTTTATATACAAAATACGACAATTTGTACATCGAATTCAGTGGCGGATGGTGGTATGCGGGGGTTGGCGTTACAACAGGGGTTTATAATGTAAGGAAATCTGTACATTGGGGAAAAAGTAGCGGTAGCCGGGGTTGGCGGTTTAACGAGGGGCGATAAATCGGGGGAGCAGTGTATTTACATGGGTTTGTTCTTGTCGGTAAGGCACATACTACTTTCATACGCCCTTATACTTTTGATATTATTAACGTCAGCTGGTTCTTGTCGGTAGAGCACAGACTAAATTCATACGCCCTTATACTTATGATATGTATTTACATGGGTTGGTTCTTGTCGATGGAACACACACTACTTTCATATGCCCTTATACTTTTGATATGTATTTACATGGGTTTGTTCTTGTCGATAAGGCACATACTACTTTCATACGCCCTTATACTTTTTATATTATTAACGTCGGCTGGTTCTTGTCGGTAGAGCACAGACTGCATTCTTACGCCCTTATACTTATGATATGTATTTACATGAGTTGGTTCTTGTCGATGGAACACACACTACTTTCATACGCCCTTATACTTTTGATATGTATTTACATGGGTTTGTTCTTGTCGGTAAGGCACATACTACTTTCATACGCCCTTATACTTTTGATTTTATTAACGTCGGCTGGTTCTTGTCGGTAGAGCACAGACTACTTTCATACGCCCTAATACTTATGATATGTATTTACGTGGGTTTGTTCTTGTCGGTAAGGCACATACTAGTACTACTTTCATACGCCCTTTTACTTTTGATATGTATCTACATGGGTTTATTCTTGTCGGTAAGGCACATACTACTTTCATACGCCCTTTTACTTTTTATACATGTATGTACTTATATATTCATCTGTTTGTTACTTGCGCCCCTGCATATTGTCTAGGACTTTCAACTAGATTTTAAAATCAAAAAATTTTCCTTTGAAAGTGCTTCACGACTTTTGAATCTTTGTCTAAATAGCAATAAGGTACTTAAGGATGCTAATTATCGATAAATAATTAATTTTTTCTAACCGAATTTTAAATGAAATCTGATAAAGAAGGGAGGTAATTCAAACTATTAAATTAAACAAACATTTGATTCCCGGGACTCAACTTGAGTAATCGAGTTTTACGGGTCCTTTAAAGTATGAAACGCACAAGAAACGAAATGAAAAGTAACGGAACGAATGTTTTTTTTTTTTGGTCGGCAAAGAATTTAAAATAAACGTAATAGTAAACGACACAGACATCATAGAAAAAGCCCTGTAAATTTAAATTTAAGGTTCTTGTTATCATTGAACTTATTAAATCAAAATTTACGAAAAATTTAAAATCAACACAAGTTGTTCAAAAGTTGAACACAAGTTGTTCAAAACAATTTATTCATCTGTTTGTTATTACACAAGTTGTTCAAAAAAGCAAACAAAACAAATTACAAAAATAAGAAAAGATGAAATTTTCACGATTTTCAGATTTCTAAACTGAGTTGTACAGAAAAAATCTGAGTGACTAGATGAATACATTACATTTAATTTGAGTGATCCCTCTTCTTTTTTCATGGATTGTTTGCTATAGACATGTAAAAGAAATGTTCATATCGTCATGATTCTTCTCTTTAAAAACAACGTCTTTCATCTATAATACAGCTACATGCAGGGATAACTAGAAAAAAAGTTGTTAGTTTAAAGCCGAGCAAAATTTGTCAAAAACATCGATTACGTACGTGGTTTTCTTTTCTATTTTTATTTTATTGATGTAAGAACCTTAAGAAACTTTTTTTCTTTCTTCTCCAGGAAAAGGTTTTTTTAGAGGTGGGGGGGGGGGGGGGGGTTGGTGGTCAACCTATCAAACACATGGTTTAAAAGACAAATGAAGAAAAAAAATTAAACTCACGTATACGTATATGCAAATACAGTCACAGAATATTCTGGATCATTTAAGAACGGTAAGAATATCAACAAGTTCTGTATTTTTCATTTAGATATGATGTGGGCAATCGGATATGTATAGAATTATACATGATCACTAAGACGTTTAAAAGAAATCGTTGAAAGGAGATAAATTTATGTCTATTTTCAAAACGTCTTTGATTTGCTAATTTTTAATCATACAGTCCGTTTATCTGAAACCCTTTCATTTATTTTCCGTAAAAACTTGATATTATCTTCTTCATATGTCAAGTGAAACACTGATAAATTCCTATTGAAATTTGACCGTCAGTTTTTAAGTTATAGTGATTTTGTTAACCCCTCCCCCTTATTTCTACGTTACCAAACCCTGACGTTCTTGCGAAAAACGCGCCAATGTCGCCGTTTCTATTGTGACGTCATAATTGATCCAGAGCTTTCCGATGGAGTTCTTTTGGATACTGTTCTGGACCCCCTTAAATCTGTATTAATATAATTTCTGCGTCTTTTTTATAGGGTGGGGTCATTGCCGTCACTTTTTTTTAAATAAAAATGTGTAATATTGATATAAGTTTTCAATGTTATGGATAATCATAGACATGCTCTCTCTCTCTCTCTCTCTCTCTCTCTCTCTCTCTCTCTCTCTCTCTCTCTCTCTCTCTCTCTCTCTCTCATTTATTCTCTTTTTTCCCCCGCTACTTTTGATGCTGTCTTCGTTATGCATACTTATCGACATATTACATGTATTTTTGTTTCTAACTCATGATATTTATCTTAACACATACGGGTATATCTGCTTTTAATTTTTGATGTTTATTTTAAACAGAGAAGTTCGGTATACAATTTTAAGTGAATACTTATGCACCCCTTTATATAAGCAGAGTTTAACGAAATCGGTTACTTCTATGCCTAGATTAAACCTTGTCAGCTACTAGATAGTCTTTAACAGACCAGAAATGTAGATTATAGAATATGTAAGACGTACTGATCTTTGACTGGCAGTTCCCGAGGCACATTGGGTGTGCAAGGGAAAAAATTACCACATTTGTTTTGTAAACGAATGATTAAATGGAAAAAAGGGGGTAGGGCCACGAGACCCCTAAATCGACCCTCGATTTTTCTCTAGAAATAAATTTCATAGGGAATACTTGATATCTCTCATGAAAATACACGAATGTTCACTGCTTTTAATGAAAATAGATATATCACCAAACATAGTGCCATTTAACTGTAATGCCGTCATGAAGTGACGTCATTTTGACATTATTGACAAAATATGGCGAAAATTGCTTGAAATTTTGTCTTTTGTGGAAGAATTCAATGTGGCCGCATGCGTTAACTGAAATGAAACGTTTATGACAAAAGGATAAAATGATAATCTTTCACATATAATTTTTTTCCTAGTTAATGCATGCGGCCATTGCTAATATTATAGAAATATGTAGTTTTTGCATCAATTTTGCGGAATATGACCAATTTTGGTGTTTTCAAAGGGCCAAAAGCTATTGATAAACGCAATGTTGACAAAAGATTGATTCGTGATTCAGTAGAGAACGTTTCAAAATGTCAAATCACAGTTACAAATTTTATGAAGTACAATGTTCAAAATTAGGGCCAATATCGGGCTTCGTGGCCCTACCCCTTTGTAATTTTTTTTTTTCGTTTCATTACGTTACTTTTGACTTCGTTTCATAATTTTGCAGATATTATTAAAGAGTTCACACCCTTCCAATATATTACCACATGAACATTTGTAACTCGGTCTAAAAATCTGATGTGCAATTTTGTGCTATCTTTCTCTGTCCTTTTATTGTCTTTAGTACATGAAATAAATCAAAATATTATACTCAATCCTACCAAATTTGTCCAACAACCCAAAAGAGGTAAATAAATAAGAACATTCATAATTTGAAGTTATTTTTGCGCTACATTTTTATGAAGAAGCGCGAAAGGTTCCGATTCTGACACTTTGGGTACGAGTTTTCAGAATCGGACTTTCCTTTTACAAAGTAGGTTTTGTCATAGTTAACAACAATGAATTTGTATTTGCTTTTGCCGTTCTTACTTGTAAACGCATTAGTTATAATTTTTGCGAGTCTTTCTTTCAACTTAGGATGTGGGATTGTAGTGTAAAGTGTCGAAAAATCAAAGGCTTTGATCGAATGGACTCTACTAATTTGATTGGATTTCATATGGTCTAAAAGTTCCTTCGAATTCGTAAAAATCCACATCTGGTTGATACCCTGCGAGAATATACTGTCGAACAATAAAATTTTCGCTAGTAAGATTGATACAGATTTGTTAGAACATTTTGAGGAACCAGCGATAAAACGTTGTTTGTACGGATTCTTATGCATTTTAGGTATGCTGTATAAGTATAGTAAATCTAAATCGAAATTGTTAGTGTCGAAGCTAAAGGAAGCAAGAGCTGATTTGTGATATCTATTATTTCAGAGGTAGAAAGGTTTATTGGGGTGTAAGTGGGATTTCCAGCAGGTGTCGAATTTAAACCCAACTCTTTAACTAGACTGTCGAAAAAGTACCTTTTGCAAGTAAATGTGTAATTATTTGAGGCTTTGTCTGCTGGTGTGATGACATAATGTTCTTGGAGGTAGGTAAGCTCTGTGATAACATCAGGGTCTTTAAGGGGTACTCCCTCAATACATAGCTCTGTCCTTAGCTGGGTTCCGGCATAATTTTTTCGGTCATGTTTAGAATTAAGCTTAAGTACTACTGACGAGGATTAAAAGACGTGTCTAGTACAACAAAATTGGTACTATAGAACATTTATTTCAATATTGACAATGTCAACCACTAGGCTGGTATCGATGCTTGTGGACTGTAAGTCCCCGAGGATGTCACTCACCTTGTTTTAGTGTTAACGCACTGCATTGAAATATATTATAAATTTCCTGTAATTAGATTAGACCTTAATTTAAAAAACTAAGGGGTATCTCCCTCATTGCATAGCTGTACTAAGCTGGGTTTAGCTGGGTTTCGGCATAATTTTTTTTCAGTCATGTTTAGAATTAAGCTTCTTGCGCTTACCGTCCAACGATTTTTGGCCATATTTTTCACTCAAATACTCTTCTCAATAAACCCTACACAAATTTTGGAGCCGCTCAATTTGGCAAGAGGAAATCATAGCTCTGTATTGTAGTTGGCGCCAGGAAAATTCACTTTAGCTGTATGTAAACTGTTTGGCATGAAGTACGACTGACGAGGATTAAAAGATCCGAAACACGTGTCTAGTACAACAAAATTGGTACTATAGAACATATATTTCAATATTGACAATTAAAGATTTGATTTTGACATCAATTTTTCAATCTTTTCAAGACAAAAGGAGAGTTTACACGTCATAAACAGATCAAAACAAACATAAAACATAAAGAACCTACGTCTTTGACATCTTTTTTTAAATTGATAAAATATCTTGCGACGCCATAAATGGATAGAATTGACGTCAGAGGGTGCCTTACTTGAAATAAGATAAATAATAAGATAAATTTATTAATATTATATGATTTCAAAACTTTTAACGATTTGAACAGTATAGACATATGAAAAAGTTAGTCTGCGTCTGTGTTCGGGGTGCCGGATGCTTTCTCGTGTGACTCTTGTCACTTCAATCAATCGAAATTGACTCACATGGGCTTCACAAAGAGTATGTGTACAAAATAAATACCCCCACACTTATTATACATAAACAAAAATGTTATGTATTAAAAAGGGGTGTATTTATTTTGTACTCTTTATGTACTGTAGCCCCTATGATTAACCGTGATTTTATCGGATTTCATTCTGTGGCGCAATTTATCACAGTTTCTTGCAACGACTGTGATGACTGTATGCGCAATATTTATTCTATTCTTTTGTTTCATTTTATTTATATTCGTTTCATTCCTTATTCATCAATGGCAGCTAGATATATAAATGTAGAAACATTAAACAAACTATAAGGTTCATTTTGAATTATCGCTTATTGGCTTATTGAGATCGGCATTTGGGGCGTCACCACCAAAAGAAATCGTCGAAGTAATGTACATTCGTATAAGGTGGGCTTATAAATACTTGAGTTTTGATGTCGAACTTTCAGAAAATGATTTCCGCTGGCTCCCGACCGCTCGCCACGTAAATGTTTGTTGTTTGTATTTCAAATTACTCTTAAAAACCTCCGGCCTTTTCTGATTTACTAAGTAAGTCAACATACTCTTACAGCAAAGGGTGTTTACCCCCCCCCCACCATAAAACTCCCTGGTTTGCTTTGCTCATCAGATAATTCTCCATAGCTTTTCATAACAATCCAATAACCATGATAACGATTTCAACACTGGCTTCATCAAGCAAAACGGTCATTCGCCGTAAGATAATTTTCCGTCCCCCTACAGGAACGCCCTGGAGCCCTTGGACAGGAACCCTAGGCGCTCCTCCAGGCTCTTTGATTCTCTGATATTCACTACATCCCCCAATCTCAAATATAAGCTGTAATATATCTGTCTTTTTGTTCGTTTGAATGACTGTGTAATATATGTACGGATATGATTTTTAAAAACATCACGCAATTCCCTAAAATTCTAGAATAAGTTATTGCATTAAACTGAGACAATCTCCAAGAATAACCCAGCTTTCTTTAAAGGATTCATGAAATCGTTTCATGACAAAAACTTGAGCAAAACAATCATTATGAATAATGTAAGAATACAGCAATTTGTTATCTGACAACGTTATATTACGACGTTATCATAACATCGCATGACGTTAAAGTCAGAAAGCTTACCTACGTGTTTTCATATTGCTTTAAAATTGCAACGGAATATCCGATTCTTAAAATTTAAACTGATTTACATTCTGTAAATCTTGTATTTTCATTGTTCAAACTTTGCTTCATTTCTTGGTTAGGGGCGATTTTGGCCCATAACGTACCTTCTCCTTTCCAAGAAACTTTTCTGTCAAGGTTTTCGCTTTCACGAATCGTTAAAGACTTTCTGAAAAGTTTACAAAAATTATTGTCAACTACTTCTGAAATTCGGATCCATACAAGCAAAAGAGTTAAAAACATTTGGTATTTCTCAGCCAACATTTTATTGTGACATAATTAACAAAATAAGAAGGATCAAAGGGTAGACACAATTGCCATCGAAATTGTGTTAGGATCATCAAACGCCTTTTATGCCGTGGATATCATCATTCTGTCACCAGGCGTACACTTGGCTTGGAACTGGACCAATCTACTGCTTTGTACCAGCACATTCTGAAGAATTGCACTCTAACTGAGTGCGGCAACAGGGCTCAATGACGGGCCCTATCCAAACCTCAAGAGAAGACCACTTGATCTCTCTGCATGTTAAACGTCTTCGAATTCAATAGCAGCATTTAATAACAGATAAAATTCAGCATGGATAAGTAATGCACGATTTTGGTACTTGATCTTCGCCAGTGATCCTCAATCGAAACAATGTAATATGGTCAAAGAGTCAAAAAGTTATCATGTCCAAAAATGTACCGAAAGACGTAGCAGGATGTATGGGATACGATGCTACATGACCCATGTTTAAGAAATTTCAAGATATTTTCGAATGTATTGAAGAAAACGATCAACTGAAGTTGATCGAATTTGGCTACATGTGCCCTCGGGGACTATGAGTCGGACTCCTCATGTGATAACATGCATTAGCTCGCTACAGCCGGCAGAGCATTGACGGTATTTCATATGTTTTTAAATTCATTTACATATCCATTTGTGTGTTTATTGGGCCTCTGCGGCATGCTGTCTGTTTGTATGTTCATCTTACAATGAGGAGGTTATTCACACCATCATATTAAAGCAAGAAATACTTTAACTGATATATATATACCAAAATGTACATCGAATCAATTACCAAATTTGACAAGTTTCCTGGGGCTGCTGCGACGGGTGTTACATACAGGAGACACTGACTTGCCTTCTCGACTTTGAGACTGAATAACTTAGAGGTACTTCTTTGATGTTTACCACAATTATGCTTTTTTCGAGACCCTTGGTACTCGGAAAAGTGAGAGTAATAAGTATAACCATACCGCCTGCTTCATGCGTGGCAGATGGCCGTCCTTTGTCCTATCACGTTGTCCATTTGTCTCGTTAGTTTATGTTTGGTCCTTTGTGTTTCATGTTTCTATGGTGTGAGTTGGTGTTCCTTGTCCCTGATGCATCTTTATCTGTAAGTGTATGCTGGGGTCTTTTTCTTTCATATTTGGGTGTTTGGGGGGTTGCTGTGAGTGCTTAAACCGTATGTTGTTGGAGATCCCCTCCTTTCTTGATTATAGTATTGTGTCTCATTCGGAGAACCACACTGCGCTACATGCGAGGCAGATGGCCGTCCCTATTCAACACCAGTTGCCTATTGGTTTATGTGTGGTCTTTTGTTTTTCATGATTCTATAGTGTGAGCTTGTGTTCCTTGTCCCTTTTACGTATCTTTCTGTGAGTCTCTGCTGTGTGTTTTTACATTGGGTGTTTTTAGGTTTTGCCATTGGTGCTGCAATCGAGTGTTGTTAAATATCCCCTCCTTCCTTTCATGAACATACGGAAGCATAGAGGGGAAATGTGCGTTTTTTTTAGCTCACCTGAGCGAAGCTCAAGTGAGCTATTGTCATAGCGCGCCGTCCGTCCTTCGTCCGTCCGTTGTCGTCGTCCGTCCGTCCGTCCGTCCGGCGTAAACTTTTAACATTTTCGACATCTCCTCTGCAACCGCTGCACAGAATTCCACGAAACTTCACAGGAAGCAAGTACTCAATGTCTTCTACCAAGTTTGTGCTTTTCGAGCCGATCGGAAATCCAAGATGGCCGCCACAGGCTCTGATTGGTTGACATATTTTCGACTTCTCTTCTGAAACCGCATCACAGAATTTCATGAAACTTCACCGGAAGCAAGTACTCAATGACATCTACCAAGTTTGTGTTTTTCTAGCCAATCAGAAATCCAACATGGCCACCACAGGCTCTTATTGGCCGACACATTTTTTACTTCTCCTATAAAACTCTTCACAGAACTTCATGAAACTTCACAGGAAGCAAGTAACCAATGCCCTCTACCAAGTTTGTGTTTTTCAAGCCGATCGGAAATCCAAGATGGTCGCCACAGGCTTTGATTGACTAACACATTTTCAACTTCTCCTCTGAAACTGCAGCACAGAATTTCACGAAACTTCACAGGAAGCAAGTACTCATTGCCTTCTACCTAGTTTGTGTTTTTCAAGCGGATCGGAAATCCAAGATTGCCGCCACAGGCTAAGATTGGCTGACACATTTTCAACTTCTCTTCTGAAACCGCTGCATAGAATTTCATGAAACTTCACAGGAAGCAAGTACTCATTTCCTTCTACCAAGTTTGTATTTTTCGAGCCGATCGGAAATTCAAGATGTCGTCTATAGGCTCTATTTGAATGACACATTTTTTACTTATCGTCTTAAACTACTGCACAGAATGTCACCAAACTGTACAGGAAGTAAGTACACCTTGTCCTTCTCAAAGCTTCACTAAAAGCGATTTCCTTCAGGTCTTGACTTTGATTGAAAACATACATTTAGTCTCCTCAGGTGAGCGATGTGGCCCCCTTGGGCCTCTTGTTTAATATCTCGTGACCACGACTTATTATCCCGTGACCACGACTTACTCGTGGCCACGACATACTTATCTCATGGCCATGAATTAGTATCTCGTGGCCACGATTTACTAACTCGTGGCTAAGACTTTATTATCTCGTAGCAACGAGTTACTGTCTCGTGGCCACGACATAATCCTGAGTTTCTATTGGTTGAATATTTCGTGAGCACGACTTACCAAGTCGTGGCCACGAAATAACTAACCAATGAAATTAGTGAATATTTTTATATTTAAACAATTGACTGAGTTTATTTTAAGAACTTTTACATGTATATCCCTCTGTAGTTTTATTGTTTCTTCATAAAGTCATATTAGCTCACTGGACGAATATTCCAAGTGTCATTGTCGTACCTATTCAACTCACCTACGTTTGCACAAAAAACTTGCTGTTACATTTTTAATAGCTCACCTGAGCGAAGCACAAGCGAGCTTTTGTCATAGTACGCGGGCCGGCGTCCACCTACCGTCGTTAAGTTTTAAGGAGGCCGAGTTCGGTTTAATATCTCAAAAACTATAATAGAAGAATTGATTATTTTTACACTAATTATTTCTTATTTCTTAATTATTCATATTTTGACACATTTTTAGAAAAATCGACCCATTGGTATACTTGTAGGGGCCGTCTCAAAATAACGCTTATTTTATTATGGGGGATATGGGAATTTATCGATTTTTCCTACAAAATGCCAATTTTCAAGAATACTATGATAGAGATTTGATTGATATTGCAATATACTATTACTTTATGAATGATTAACACAATATATCGACAAGAAAAAAATTGACCGATTGTTATGCAATTGGGGGGCTTTTCAAAGTATGAAAATCTATCAAAACTGTAACATTTTGATAGAAAATGTTGAAAGTGTCAAGAAAAAATATAGAATTTTCCTCAAAATGCTGTACCACAATTCGATACTTGTAAACCCTCAATTCTAGCTTCAAAATTATGAAACACTAGAGCAAAGAAGAAATATATGAGAGGAAGGGTGGGGGTAATCTCAAAATTAATAAATCTAATGTGTGTCTGATAAGTATGGCCTTCATGAGTCATCATAACTCAAAAATCATAATAGAAAGATAAATCCCTTTATTACTTTAAATGGTGTTCTAATTAAACGTCTTCAAATTGAATAGCATCATTTAAGAACAGATAAATTGGCGACATGGACCAGACATGCACGTTTCGGGTACTTAATCCTCGTCAGTGATCCTCAAATCTAAACAATGTAATATGCCAAAAAGCATGAAAGTTGCTATGTCGAAAAAGCGTACCGAAAGACGTAGCAGAATGGGTGGGATATGATGCTATAGGACCCACGTTTTAGGAATTTCAAGAAATTTTGATTACAGAAATATAGAATGCGTTGAAGAAACGATCAACCGAAATTAATCGAACTTGGCTACATGTGCCCTCGGGGACTCCTGGTCCACCAGCAGTGACACTCACCAAGTGGTATAAATGTAAACGTCTTCAAATTGAATAGCATCATTTAAGAACAGATAAATTGGCAACATGGACCAGACATGCACGTTTCGGGTACTTAACCCTCGTCAGTAATCCTCAAATGGTGATCATTTTGAGAGATTTCAGAAAAATACTTCGTCTATATTACTTGCAGGGACCGTTTCAAAATAATGTGTAATTTACAATTGGTGCTAGAACTTTGACGTCACGCACCGAGCATACCGCAATGTATAAAAAAGCAGTTACGCTGCAGGACAGGGATGCTGCATCTAATATTTGATTTTTTTCTTAAAATTGAATAAATTTAGAAGATAAAGATATATACAATGTTTTAATTAAATGTTTAATTGAATTTGAGTGTAAAATAAAACGGGAATAGATTCCCCGAGAGACGTCAAAAGCAGCTAGAACGCAACAAAACATGCAAAAGTAATACATCATTTTTTCGTATATTTCATATCTCTCGTATAGATGACGATGACATACATATCTCTCATATAGATGACGATGACATACATTTGATATTATCACATGAAGTTGACAGAGAGAGAGAGAGAGAGAGAGAGAGAGAGAGAGAGAGAGAGAGAGAGAGAGAGAGAGAGATTTTTTTCTATGTTTTTCTTTTATTTTTTGTTACGTTTTGTTTCAATTTGTTCCGTTCAATTTCGTTTTTGTTTCGTTTCGCACTTTACAGGGACCCAAATATCAGTCGATATGAATTTATAAAAAAATTGTACATAAACGAATTACACGTTCTTTTTATCTACAACATTGAAATATGAAATGAGTATTTGTTACTGGTTTATCTACTTTGAATTTCATCCGTTTTAGATCGTCTTTTGGTACTCATTTACTGAAGAAACTTATTTTGCGACCGGAGAGTTCCCTCATCTAAATATGCATTATTGTATATATCCTTTATCTGTATCATTTCTCATTAATTCTGAATTTCATGTTTACATGCATGCATTTACTACGAATGCAAACATAGAACATTGTAGAACGTGCACATGAAACAACAAAAAAAAAGAGGGGGGGGGGATGGAGTCAGTGACTCCGATTCGAGAATTGTTTTTTCAGTGAAACCTAAAACTTCTGGTACAGGCATGATCGATTTACACTTTTGACTTTTTTCTTATAAACACAAGGTGCTACGATAGTTTATCATCGGGATAAAATGAAATAATGATGTATTGAAATATTAACCAAGTAAATCTAAATCCCTGGTCAATCATTATTCGCCCTTTCATTTATAACAATTTTTGGTGTTAGTTTTGCACCCCCTCCCCAATTTATTTTATTTATAATATGTATTATTATTATCATTATTATTGTGCGAGTGTGTGTGAAAAAAGCTCACATCTAGCTCCATGAATCAATTTAGATATACTGGAACAAGAAAGAGAGAGAGAATAAAGTAAACGTAAGCGTTTTCAATTTTGACATTGCATGTCAAGAAATGAACGTCATTCATCTCGCTCGTTCTCAATAATGCGTGCAATGACCTGTAGAATGGCTACATCTTTGAACAAAGCAGAGTTGATACTAAAATTCACTCGTTCAAAGTTTTCAAACAGTGAGACTTTATTCGATAACATTTCCGTGCAAAGTACGAAGGTTTACAAAATTGCAGGAAAATTCTAATAATCAATGATAATTTGAGATACTAAACTTGAAATTTCTATTCCATGATATCGCTAAAATCTGAAAGAAATATCCTGTTAGATCGTCAAACAAAAGTTTCCTGTTTGATTTTGTTCCCAAGCAACAAGCGGGTTGAATTCCGATGGTGACGTTATAAATATGACACGTTTACGGCGATATCCAGGAAGTCTCATTTACTTGATATTTTTGTATATATTAAGTGAACGGTAAATCTTACAAAATATTCATTACTATAGGATTGTAAATGACCATTTTCTGGTTTCATCTATACCAAACTTGTTAAAATCCGTCAAGAAACAAGCGAATAAGATCGCCATGCGCGTAACCATGCGCAATACACTATAACTTGTACCGAACTCGGCCTCGTTAAAACATTTTCGACATCTTACAGGAAGAAAGTGTTCAAGGGCCTCAAACATATTGTCCAATTTTATTCTTTTGTCTGCAAATCAGGTGAGCGATGTGACCCCGTCGGTCTCTTGTCCTATGACCTTGAGAAAAGAGCTTTGTCATCCATTCACAGTAAGAGGACGACACCTATTGATTTTCAAGGTCAGATGTCATAAGTCGAGATTACATTGAACCATAATAGAAAACACTTGTGGTCACTCTAGACGTCACAATTTCTATTCTACATCAAACTTTGCAAGTAAGTAGACAAGGGGGAGAAGATGACATCATTTTGATTCAAGAAAAAGAAATAATTAAGTCGTGGCCACGAGATAATTATGTCGTGGCTACGAGTTACTAAGTTACGAAGAAACTTTTAGGTAAAAGACCTTCTGGGAATTTTACAAAAATTGTGGTCAACTTCTTTTGAAATTCGGACCCATACAAGCAACAGGGTATATTACTTTTGGTGTTTCACAACCTCCATTTTATGGTGACTTAATAAGAATATGTTAACAAAATAAGAAGGATCAAAGGCAGCATAACCATCGAAAATGCGTCAGATTTATACCGTGGATACGATCTTAATGTCACCAGATGAACACTAGGCTTGGTATTTGATCAATCTACAGTCTTGTACGAGCACATTCTTTAGACATACACACTGACTGACTATGACGACGGGACTCCATGACGAGCCCAGTCCAAACCTCTTTAGAGAAGGCAGGGCCCGACCACCTGTCTTCTCTGAATGTAAGTCGAACTCCTCGGGTGATATCATACATGAGCTCGCTACAGGCAGCAAAGCACTAAATGTATTATGCACGCCCTCTTTTTATATTCATTTACATATTTATCTATGTTACTGGGGCCCCTGTGTTTTACGGTCTTGTTTGTGTGTGGTCATCTAACAGTGAGGAGTTTGTTTCACTCCATAATTGTACGTTTTTTAGACCTCTGGGTAATACGAAAAGTGGGAGGGTTGTGCGCACGTAATCCAGAATGACCGTACCGCCTGGTACTTACGTGGAAGATGGCCGTCCTAAATCTGTACTGGTTGCCCATTGGTCTCGTTGGTTTATGTGTGTTCTATTATGTTTCATGTTTCTATGGCATTCCTTGTCTCTTTTGCGTCTCTTTCTGTGGATGTCTGCTCTGCGTTTTTGCATTGGGTATTTTGAAGGTTTGCTCTGGGTGGCTCGGTCGAGTTTTGTTGGAGATCTCCTCCTTTATTTCATTATATTGTTTTTATGACATGTGACATTATAATAAAGGATTTGAACTTTGAACATGAGATGTGTTTTATGTTTCTGTGCTTTTTTTGTGTGTTCCTTGTCCCTTTTGCGTCTCATATGTTGTTTATGTCAACTCTGTTGTTTTAGTCCCCTACCGGCAACACCGAAGGGAACTCTTAGTTTCCTCTCGGTCTGTCTGTCCGTCTGTCTGTCCGTCCGTCCGTCCGTCTATCCGTCTGTCCGATCATCAATTTTCTGGACTTTTTTTCTGCAACTAATGGAGATATTCAGGTGAAATTTGATACACAGCTTGGTCTTGGATAGTTACAGAGCGGGTTTGACTTTCGTCATGCTTGACCTATTTTTCAAGGAGTTATGCCCCTTGATGACTTGGAAAATTCAGTTTTTGTCCGATTTCCGGTCTTCTTTCTGCAAAATATAGAGATATCCAGGTGAAATTTGATACACAGCTTACTCTTGGATAGTTACGGAGCAAGTTCAACTTTCGTCACGCTTGACCTCTTTTTCGAGGAGTTGTGCCCCTTGATGACTTGCACAATTCAGTTTTTGTAAGTTTTCCAGACCTTTTTCTGCAACAAATAGAGATATTCAGGTAAAATTTTATACACAGCTTAGTTACAGAGCAACTTCAAATTTCCTCACGCTTGACCTCTTTTTCGAATCGATAAAGCAGACAGTAAGTTAAATTAAAACTCATGTTCAATTGAAGAGTTCTTCAAAGGCAGAGTTGCAGGACATAAATATATGCCACCGGTAGGGGATTTATATCGCTCAGCGATCATAACATTGTCACATGTTGTTTTCGTGTTTTGCTGTGTATTCTGTAACCAAGCGTTAATGGAGATCCAATCCTTTCTGTTATATACAAAATATAACACTGAGTAAATGAAGTATCTAAGGATGTCTTTCGAAATTAACTGACAGAACTAAGATAATGGTTTTGAATTGGTTTTGAATATTCAAATAAGACAAAGATGTTTGTTTATTAGTTAATTAATTAATTAATTAATTAATTTATTTTATCTATTTATTTATTTACATATATCACCCACGATTATTTGAGAACATGATAATAAATTAATATGCAAATAATACTGGGAATATTCCTGCATCCCCTACCGCACGCTAGCTTAGTACTACAGGATATTGAAAATCACTTCTATGACATTGCTATAGCTCATATTATTTTATATAGGATGGATTTTTCAAATCCATATATATTTTTGACAGATTAGGTTTTTATAGACACCATCTTGTTGTGAAAGAAGGCCAGATGACAGACGCCATGCTATGTCAATACTCATGGTTGTATGCAATATATTCCAAAACATAGAATCATTTGTTAATCTTTCTTTCTATATATCTATACTTTGTATAAAAAATTAATACATGCACCATCTTTTCTTTCAAATTATCTCATCAAGGTCACGTTCAAAAGCGTACAAGAATCTCATAATATGTCAGTCAAGCTGGATTCCTTCTTGCTGTGATGTTTGGAACCGTTTCAAGTGCATTTCGTGGAAACTTCTCTCTCCGTTTTGGCTACATTGTTGATGTAACGTTATCTATTGATTAGAAAAACATGATGCTGCCTACATACATCACATTTTCATGGAAACTTACCTGAATTTACACCATGGTTAATACTGCGAAACAGATGATGAACCTCTTTTATTTTACGATCTCTCCTTGTATTATTTTGCATCTTGAAAAAGAAAATAAAGGAAATATATCATAGGAATCTGTGTTTTGTAGGAAAGAAAATAAAAATTACGTGCAAAAGATATAATATTCATAAAAATGCAATAATATAAAAACTTCATGTAAGACATGCATACAATAAACAAAAGAACCGAAGATAATAGAATGATACATTGTCTTGAATACGAGGGGATGATCATTTGATCCGAAATTACATCTCCAGACTCCATTGCAAGAACTGGATTCATTGTAGGTAGTCTTATTAAAGAGCCCACCTATCAATTTGTTAAGTTTAAACATATTCACTCACTGGACATGAAAAAAATCCTCATAAATCTTTAAGTATAATCATCGAATTATTTCCAATAATTTCTTTCTCCGGGTAATCCGCTTTCCTCCTGCTAATTGGACCCCTTCATGCCAATATCAAAGCCAACGTGAGACATTTATCTAAGTTGTGTTATTTGTAAAGTTAAATTTAAATTATTTCCAACTTTCATAACTCAAAAATACAATAATTTTATTTTTACATTGATCAAAAAGCATGTCATACACAAAAAGTTCTTATGAAATCCGCTATATCAAAAACATAAACAGAATGAAAACAAAACTTTATCATTTAATTTCAAATGTTATTTTCGAGAAACGAAGATTTTGATTGGCTTAGAAATTTTGTTGATACATCGATCAACAAAATTTTTCACGGAAGTCTATTTAAAGCACTATTTTTGGAACTGCGGGTTCCCTCAAACACAAATAAACTTGTTGTTGAAAATACAATTTGTTGATCTTTGCATAACATTTCAAGGGTACCATTTTGAACTGTGCAAGTCGTATTTCCTCAAACTGGTCCTAATTCGAAAGATATAGAGTGACGGTCGTTCGCTGATTAAATCATGGCGGCTGTAATAACTTGTTTTCCTCTTTGGAGGCAGTTGTATCACTGCGCAACCACCCGAACTTTCAAAATATAGTGCGTTTATTAATTATTTTTAAATTCAAGAAAACAGTCTGTTTTCCATAAGTAGATATAAAATTATAAGAAATTAATCTTACATTTTTTTTCTGTAGATGAAGGTATCATCCGAAAAATTGGACAGAAAAGTTTTGCATTAAGGAGCTGCACGCGATTGATACAGTTTTCTGTCCAATTTTGTGTGTTACCTTCATTAACAGAAGAAAATATAAGATTCATTTCTTAAATATTTCCTCAATTTTAGATTTATTTATGTTTTTTCTATAACGGTGTATTTATCTATATATATTTCAAATTAAGTTCCAAACTCTGAATAATGCGATTGATTTCTGCTTGGACGAACAGATCAGAAATACATATCGAATGGAATGGTTGGAATCATCATTATTTTAAAGATATAACATGTGCTATTTCATTAGTGTGTCAACAAGATTAGCCAAAATCGGGACTTAATACCAGAAAAGGGAATTGAAATCATGACTCAAAAAGGACAATTTTAAGTTAAAACCAGTTTGAAATAACTAGATTCTTAATAAATGAATAATATCAACACTATCAAAGGAGGGAATTACTTTAAAAGTCAAGCACATTACCCCCTCCTCCTCTCCCGTGAAAAAGATTGGTTTCTTGCCACTTTAAAATGATTGCTGACACCGGACAAGCTTTTTTTTAAGCTAATACATGTTATATTCGTTAAATCGGTGTCCCCCAAGGTTCCGTTTTGGGGCCGAAAATCTATTGCATTTTTTCACTTCCAATTACTGAAATCTGCAAAAATCATGGAAAAAATTACCACATTTAAGCAGACGACACCCAAGTGTATCTTGTTTTCCGACCTACCGAATCTTGGATAAACATTTCGTCACGACTCATATCCTGTCTTAATGACATTCGGAATTGGATGAAGGCAAACCGCTTAAAACTAAACGAAGACAAAACAGAACTCATCGTTTTTGCGCCTGAATATCGATCAAATGATTTCTCGGAATTTTCGATATCGTTCGGGGCAGATATCATCCATCAAGCCTCACATGTGAAGAACTTGGTGTCATATTTGACAAGTCGCTCAATTTTGAGAAACAATGCAACTCCATTTCTCGCAGCAGTTATATTCAACTACGCAACATTGGCCGAGTTCGCCCTTTCCTGACCGAGGATGCAGCGAAAACACTTGTGCATGCCCTTGTTACTTCTAGGCTCGACTATGGTAACGCCCTGTTGCACAATATCAATTCTTGCTTGATAAACAAGTTACAAAAAGTACAAAATGTGGCAGCTCGCATTGTAACTCGCACGAAAAAGTGTGAACATATTACACCCGTGTTGATCGAACTGCACTGGCTTCCAGTGTTCTTTAGGTGCCAGTACAAGCTTATCGTGTATGTCTTCAAAGCATTACATGGATCCGCCCCAGTATATTTGAGCGAACTTATTGAGGAATACCGACCAAAAAGAAATATCCGATCGCAAGCGACGAGGCAATTAGTGGTACCCCGTGTACGAACTAAGACTTATGGAGAGCGTCGCTTTGATAAGTCTGCCGCTACTCTCTGGAACGACCTCCCTACTCATCTCAGAGGCCTAGACTCCATTGATGCTTTTAAGAAAGGATTGAAAACTTTTCTTTTTTAAAAAAGCCTTTAATATGTAAATTTTTGGCTATTTTTTTAATTTTTACATCTACAAACTTTCAAAGAAGACATTATATATAATTTTTAAAAATTTTAATGAGTCATTTAGAACTATGTCCTATATATGTATACTTTTATATTGTGTTTATATCAGTGTGAAGCGCCTTAGAGTTTTATAGATAGGGCGCTATACAAATCTGTATATTATTATTATTATTATCTATTATTATATTCTAGTAATTATTTGATGCATATTAGAATAAAACATGTATACACATTTGTTTATCTTTCTCTCTTATATACCAATACTTTATCATAAAATTATGTATCTATATAATCATTCATCTTTACATTTTCTATTCAAGGTGACCCTGGAAAGAGTACAAGAAAATCATTTCATAAGATGTCAGTCAAGCTGGATTCCTCCTTGCTGTGATGTCTGGAACCATTTCAAGTGCATTTCGTGGAAACTTCTCTCAGTTTTGGCTACATTGTTGATGTAACGTTATCTATTGATAAAAAAAAACAGGATGCTGCTTACATACATCACCTTTTCGTGGAAGCAGACCTGAATTTACACGATGGTTAAAACTGCAAAACAGTGATGCACCTCTTTTATTTGATCTCTCCTTGTATTATTTACATCTTGGAAAAGAAAATAAAGGAAATATATCATAGGAATCTGTGTTTTGTAGGAAAGAAAATAAAAATTACGTGCACAAGATAAAATATTCATAAAAATGCAATAGTATAAGAAAATCATGTAAGACATGCATACAATAAACGAAAGAACTGAATATAATAGAATAATATATTCAATTTGTCTTGAATACGAGGGGACGATCATTTGATCCGAAATTACATCTCCAGACTCCAGTGCAAGAACCGGATTCATTATAGGTGGTCTTATTAAAGAGTCAACTTATTAATTTGTTAAGTTTAAACATATTCACTCATTTGACATGAAAAAGTTCCTCATAAAGCTTTAAGTTTAATAATTGAATTATTTTCAATAATTTTTTTTCTCCGGGTACTCCGGTTTCCTCCTGCTCCTTAGACCCCCCTCACGCCAACATCTGAGCCAACGTGAGACATTTATATAAGTTTTGTAACTTTTTGTTTAACTTTGTAAAATAAGTAGAATTTAAATTCAAATTATTTCCAACTTTCATAACTCAAAAATACAATAATTTTATTATTTCATTGATCAAAAAGCATGTCATACACAAAAAGTTCTTTTGAAATCCGCTATTACAAAAAAAAAAGAAACACACTGAAGACAAAACTTTATCATTTAATCTCATTTATTATTTTCAAGAAACGAAGATTCTGATTGGCTTAGAAATTTTGTTGATACATCGATCAACCAAATTTTTCACGGAAGTCTATTTTAGCACTATTTTTAGAATTGCGGGTTCCATCAAACACAAATAAACTTGTTGTTGAAAATACAATTTGTTGATCTTTGCTCAACATTTCAAGGGTACCATTTTTGAACTGTGCAAGTCGTCTTTCCTCATACTGGTCCTTTTTTAAAGATAGAGAGTTCCGATCGTTTGCTGTTTACATCATGGCGGCTGCCATAACTTGTTTTCGTCTTTGGAGGCAGTTGTATCACTGCGCAACCCTCCGAACCTTCAAAATATATGTATAGTGTGGTTATTAATTGTTTTTAGATTCAAGAAAACAGTCTGTTTCCCATAAGTAGATATGAAATGATAAGAAAGGAAAGTTACGTTTTTTTCTGTAGATGAAGGTTTCACCCGAAAAATTGGAGAAAAAGGTTTTGCATCAATGCGCTACGCACGATTGATGCAGTTTTAAATTTCTGTCCAATTTTCTGTGTTACCTGCATTAACAGAAAAAAATATAAGATTCATTTCTTAAGTCTTTCCTCAATTTTATATTTATGTATGTTTTCCGATGACGGTGTATTTACTTATATATATTTCAAATTAAATTCCAAACTCTGAATAATGCGATTAATTTCTGTATGGACGAACAGATCAGAAATACATATCGAATTGAATGGTTGAAATCATCATTATTTTAAAGATATATCATGTGCTATTTCATTAGTATGTCAACAAGATTAGCTATGCGCCAGACTTTCTAGTCATCAGATTTCTAAGGGGATACCTTTTTGAGTACGAAAAACATCAAAAACGTATTACTGAGGTAACTAAAGGTATCAAAAATAAAATTATGTCACTCGCTCGTACCTTAAAACTGCAATACTTAAAATAATAAAATAATTAAAAATAATTATATTTTCGCTCGCTCGCACCCTTTTTTTTCACAAGAAAATCCAAAGAACATTTAATTAATTTGGTATGACCTTAGTAATGTATTTAAGCAAACATCTTTGAATTCACTTTAATAGTTGTTCCATTTATACGTCTATGGTTTAAGTACATGTATGACTGAAATAATTGAAGATATGTTGTGCAGAGTTCCCCCTCCTCATCTTCCTTGAAAAAGATTGCTTTCTTGCCATTTTAAAATGATTGCTGACACCGGACAAGCTTTTTTTTTTTAAAGCTAATACTTGTTATATTCTAGTAATTATTTGATGCAGAATAGAATATAACATGTATACTCATTTGTTCATCTTTCTCTCTTATATACCCAAACTTTAGTTAAGTGGTGTAAATTGGTTTGGAATTTTCTTTAAGAAGGTAGAGAGTTGGAACCCTTCGACATTATTTTATTATAAAAAATATGTATCTATATAATGATTCATCTTTACATTCTCTATTAGTAGAGCAACCAAGTCGCTAAATTTGAAATTTTAATCAACCTACCTAACACAGGGCTAATTTTTACATCAAACGAAATAATATAAGAAGGGACATCAGATTTGACCTGTCGTAAAAAATTCGTATGGTCAGAATTACTGTAAATTCAGAGAAAAGCGGAAAATTAGTAAAATTCAAAATCATAAATATTTTAACAAAAATTATCATCCTTTAATAAATGAATAGTCAAACTGACCGAAATCGATATCAATATGCTAATTGAAGTCAAAAGAAAAATTTTGGATCAAATTGATTTTTCTCATTTCAACTTCATGGATGAATGAGCACAAATTCTAAGATAAATTGGTAAAATTGAAATTTTCAATTCTTTCACTTCAATATTGAGAATGTTAATTCGAAGATAAAAATTAATTTTCAAAAACGATATTTTGATATATGAATGTGTTTTCATGAAAGTTTGATAGAGATCGATTAAAAAACTTAAGAGTATCAGGCAAATAAAGTGCCCCCAACTATGTTATTAGCGATTCACTGCAATATAGACTAGGAGATGTTTTCTCGATAATACGGAGTAAAACTAAATAATTACGGCTAAATTAAGTTTAAACATATAATAATGAATGAAAAGTATTGCTTAATTTCAAAGACGACGACAAATTCACATCAATAATTTTGAAAAATATTTTTTTTCCTGTACTATCTATGTTCTGGTAATTTCAAACATTGTGATATGGACGCATTTTGTCAGCCGAATTTTAGAAATAATTAAGTATGACAAAGATTTTATGATCAACAAAACATGGAATTATGCAATGTATTTTAGTTCCATAAGTAAGTAGCGTCGCTGCCTATACGACCCAATCACATTCAAGGCAATCATGGCATTTTGTTTCTCTGTTTGACCAAGTGACAACAGTTGTCGCTAAAACGTGGCTTAAAGGCATCGTTCTACAGGTATTGTCGTAGCAAACTGACCTAACCCGGCGGAGCTTATTTTCACCTGGTCATCGGAAGAGTTTACTTCTGACCAGGTGATAAAAGCCATATTAAATTGCAGGTAATGAGTATTTACTCTAATTACGATATGCAATTCATAATTTATCTACCCTAAATTGTATCAATTCGTCTTAATTGCTTGATTGAATTAGCTCTGCCCGGTCAGGTTAGTTTGCTACGACAATTGATAATGGGGGATAGCCTCTGATTTCTAGTTTTGGTTCTCAAGTTTCTGATTGGTTGATCGTTGATGGCCATTATACGATATCAACGATATTGTATGTTTTTGTTGAGTTTGTTTTTTTACTGTCTGTTTGTCGTTTTTCAAGCTTCATCCTTGTCTATAATGGACTTTTTAAAAAAAATGTCTTTGCAATTGTTTCAATATAAATGAAACGGAAAAAAAATACAAACAAATAGTGAACATCAAACAACCACATTTACAAGAATCAAAGACGCTCACATAAAACTTCCAACCAAGAAGCAAATCTTTAGCAATATTAAAATAGAAATGACAACACAATAAATTTAAGGGTGCTCTATTCTCTGAGGTCCCACGCTGAACTGTCAACATATATATCAGTCTCGTCGTTATAAAAGTTAGATTTTACTATGTTGTATCGCATCTTGGACTCTTTAATATCCATCGTTGAAGATCGATGCTTTTCTGTTGGAATAGTTTCTTCCTGGACACATTTCACTGTCACTATTCTTTGCGTTATACATTTAACACTTTTTCAGTTCTATTTCTTTTTTCGAACCTCTTTGGGAAATACGGCTATTGACGCGCCAACATTCTAGGCTCCTGTTGCGGCGAATTTTCCGTTGTCAAAAGACGGTTCCACTCCGTGATATAGCCTTCTATTTGTTGTATTGTAGACGTATGTAGTCCTTATTAATGTAGGAACTGTCCAATTAAATTACCAATAGTACATATGACAATGAGGTGTTTGTGCTTATGTACAGCATTATGAATTAAAGCCCCCCCCCCGTGACCCTTGAGGACTTTCCATTGGATCTCACGGAGACATCAAAGGGGTTCTCTGACTCAGTATATCTTGAAACGCATCCACTTAATTTTGTAAAAGTTACAAATCTGAACGAAGAGTAAGTGCGGATGCTAATAGGGATAAATTGCATATCGTAATGTTTAATACACAGATAAAGAAGAGCCCAGACTCTGACCAATGTACTTTACATGTATATTCACATCTCTGTGGTACTAAAATAAACGTCAAAAGATACTTTTCATAACTTTATGTAAACTTAATGCATTTTTCATCAATTCACTTATTTTCATTTCAACTTGTCACGAATGGGTTTCCATACACGGTCTTACCACGACATATCAAAAAGAAGTATTTTTCAATAATTTTAACCAGTATGATGTAATTCCACTTTCTGCATTTAACTTTTATCAAAAATATTTATGTATACCGGTTGATAGGTACGATTTGATAGAAACTGTAGCACTTGGTAGACCGAATCTTCATTTACGGAAACTAATTGGTGAAATGACGCTTAAATCAAAAGTATATACGCTTTAGGTTTTTACATTTATTTATTGCCCTTTAGAAAAATGATCGATTAAAAGGCATTCGAAATAATAAACATATATTTGTCGATATGTTTCGAGACAAAAATCAAGTCTCTGTGCTTTAGAGAAAATATTAACACGGATTCTTCATATTTCACAGATATTTGCATAAAACTGCATTTTTTCGAGAGAGGAGAAAATATTCTTCCTCCAAAACAATTATATCACATGTGTACATATCTAATGCAATGATTGCAACGACTTTTATACAAAAAAAGAACAAAATGTAGGAATACCGAGGATATAAATGATAAATATTTCGTTTTAACTTTTCACGATTTTATCGCTTTTTACCCAATTTAAACAAAATCTGACCGTGGCATATACTTTACGACTGCTGTATATGAAAGTAGGGGTATTCAGCAAAAAGTTAAGACCAAATTCAGGCCTGTGTTAGGTGTGTTGATTAAACTCGAAAACTAAGCTTCTTTTTTAAATTCGTCGCTCTACTATATTCAAGGTGATCGTGGAAAGAGTACAAGAAAATAATTTTATAAGATGTCAGTCAAGCTGGATTCCTCCTTGCTGTGATATTTGGAACCATTTCAAGTGCATTTCGTGGAAACGTCTCTCCGTTTTGGCTACATTGTTGATGTAATGTAGAAAAACATGATGCTGTCTACATACATCACCTTTTCATGGAAACTTACCTGAATTTACACGATGGTTAATACTGCGAAACAGATGATGAACCTCTTTTATTTTACGATCTCTCATTGTATTATTTCACATCTTGGAAAAGAAAATAAAGGAAATATATCATAGGAATCTGTGTTTTGTAGGAAAGAAAATAAAAATTACGTGCACAAGATATAATATTCATAAAAATGCAATAGTATAAAAAAAATCATGTAAGACATGCATACAATAAACACATGAACCGAAGATAATAGAATGATACATTGTCTTGAACACGATGGGAGGATCATTTGATACAACTACATCTCCAGACTCCAGTGCAAGAACCGGATTCATTATAGGTGGTCTTATTAAAGAGTCAACTTATTAATTTGTTAAGTTTGTACAACTTGTTACTCGCACCTCAAAGAATAATTAATGAGTATTTACTTTCTATTTGGTATTATCAAGGAAATGGAATACTACATAACTGTGCTTTAAAAATGCGTGTATACATACGAGGGTTGTCCCAGAAAAACGTAGACATTGCTCACAATTTCTTTATTTAGCATTAGATCTAAACAAGATTTTCCAAGATGTAATTTAATTTAATCATCTAGGAAACACCAAATGTTAATGGTGTTGAAATCTGCTGTCAATATTTAAATTCAATAAAATTATTAGAAGAGTAGTTGGACAGTACCGGAGCAGTCCGAAATTTTCTCGCGCCAAAAAAGGAATCAATATTAAAACCAATTGAATACTTATCAATGTATGTATAAATAGTATAAAAGTGTAATCAACAGAAAGTCTTTATTTTTGCGAGTACATACATGCTATATTTTCATCAATGACTTAATAAACAATTTGATTTAGAAGCAATTTATAAAGCATTCCCCTCATAAATCATTCAAAAGACGGCGACGTTAATACTATGAGCGGAGCAGGAAATGGTACCAAGATATTGCGTTATTCGTGGATTGATCCCTTTATAGACAAAGTAAGAAATAAAAACATCAGAAAAGCTACTCTATGGAAATGCTCGCAGAGTACTAGTATATGTAAAAGAGATTTGCGATGAATTGACAGACAAAACTAAACAAGGACACAAGAAGATATTTGTTATTCAGACAGTAAACTTGTCCAGAAACGTCATTAATGAAATACGGCGTCGAACAGTAGAAGAAATTGTAGAGAGGGTCCAGATAAGTAAAATTTACTGTTCAGAGAATCTTGTCAAGTGGATTAAATATGATTCGCATGTCTGCTCGATGAGTACCAAGTCTTTTATCAATATATGAGACTAATTTATGAGTTGCTACCTTTAGGTATATTCTAAACCGCAGTTGCTGGAATCCATGACGTTAAATATCATGCGCCGGTGGACGTCACCCTATGTCTTTATTTCTTCCATAAAAATTTTACTATGAAAGACAAATTATTGATTTTACATATACAGAAGCCGATTTGTATGTGAAATTTATCAATGCAAAGTTTATAAAAATGCAGCCCTCTACAACTTTCTTATTGCCGATGTCTACAATTTTCTGGGACAACCCTCGTAGATGTATAGAATCTTAATCTTTAAAAACGATTGTCGTGAGTTTATATCTTTTATAAACATCAAATAAGCTCAATGGATGCATAATGTCAATGGACTGTACATAATAATGTCGAAGGGTTCCAACTCTCTACCTTCTTGAAGAAAATTCCAAATCGATTTACATGCACCAGACACGTGTTTCGAATATTAAATTCTCATCAGTGATGCTTTCAGCGGCGCCACCATAAATAGTTTCAGTAGCGCCCTCTTTAATATTTTGGAGTTAGATTTTTACATTAACATTACAGAGAGCGCGCGGCTCCAAATTTCCTGTAGGGTCGATCCAGTAGCATATCAAAATAAAATCTATGTTCAAAATAGCATTGGAGGGATGGTGCTAAGATGTTAAACTCCTTTAATTTCGATGATATTTATCGGTGAAATGGCTAGTATCCGGAATAGCAAAAAAAAATATTTTATGTCTCATTGATAAAAGGCCAAAACAAAGCTTCTTTCACTCATGTGTGTCACACTTATGCCTTTTGCCGTGTGGGGCTCGTAAAAAAGTTCCCCGCGAGGGGTTTGACGGTAAGTGTTCTGAATATATTTCCCTGACATTGTCGCCATAGCACTTTCTATGTAGACATAACGTCAGACAGTGCATGAATTTTATATATTGTTTCCTTTTCGTGCTTAAACATCGACGGCGGGTGCGGCTAGCCAACAGGGGATGCTCACTCCTCCCGGGCACCTGGTCCTACCTCTAGCTTGCTATGGGTCCGTCGATGCTCAATTTTTTCCTATATTGTAAGTGCTGTTGAGATTATCGTCAGGATCTTCTTTAACTCATTTCAGGTGACAGAGCTGGAAAGAAGTAATTAATACACTTGACAAACATCAGGCCACGGGGAACGATTTTAACTGCTCCACACTGCAACGTGAAATAAGTGTCTATATTAATAATGTCGAAGGGTTCCAACTCTCTACCTTCTCTAAATTGCGCAAACGTCAAATTTCCGTTAGATGAGACTACGCAGTGCTATTTCATTCAAAAATTGCAGAAAGACTAATCCATCTTTCGGCTTATTTTATTTTACAATCTTCATTTAGATAGTCTCTTTTCTACATAATTTAATTCTAAGAAAAAGATTTTGTCCCGTTTTCGAGAAAAAAAAAAACTGAAAATTGATGTCTAATTCTGGATTTCTTTCGGCCATCCAGTAGTACATTCTGGAGTTTTAATCCAGCGGGGTGATAGCAGAAAAATAATGAATTGTAATATACAACTAGATGGCTACTGTTGCAAGCAACAGACGGATTCCTCCCTTATTAGAACTTCCTCGGAACTGAAGTGTTAAAATCCAAATAAAGAAGATGAAAAAAAAGAATAGTTGCTTTAGTACCTTATTCACTTCAGCAAATGAGTTAAAAGAGATTATGTCTAACTTGGGACTCTTATCTATTTATCGACAAAGAAGAAGAAAAAGACGATAAATACATTTCAAGTTTAGGAAGGCTTTAAACTCCTTGATCTATTCTATCCATTTTGAATACTTTTAAATTACTATCCCAAAAAGAATTGCACAATGAATTAGCAATGAGAAAATTTCTATAAATAGAGAATGACAACAGCATGAAAGTACAGACAAGTAATGCTACTAAGATAAAGAAAGGAAACAGAGAACAAGAATAAAAGAGTTATCTATCTTACTATGTAAAGTTCAAATAAAAAGTACTACTTGTGTGAAGAATAAATATTTAAGAACAAAATCCTATCAATCCTACAAGAGTAAATGTTTGTTATGACCTTGAAAAAGTTTATTTGACCTTGAACCAAGGTCATGGATGAAATATAAGCATTTTAGTTTATTCTCATTAAGATTTCTTTTCATCTATTCAAAGCTCAATATTTTATCAACAAAAGTCTGTTGTGACCTTGAAATCGAACAAATAACCTTGGGTCAAGGTCAAGATGAAAGGACTTGATGCAAGGAATATTTGCGTCAAGTTTGAACTCTCAAGGTCAAATGGTCTTTGTTCTAAAGGAAAAATTTTGTTGTGACCTTGAGAATGAGAATTTGACCTTGGGTCAAGGTCAAGGTGAAAGGGCTTGGATCAATGATTGTATTTATGAAGTTTGACCTGTCAAGGTCAAATAGTCTTTGTTCTATAGGCAAAAGTTTGTTGTGACCTTGAGAAACATAATTTGACCTTGAAACTAGGTCATCATCAATGACTACCTATAAGTAACCTACCATCCAAGTTTCAACTCAAAATCTCAAAAACTGTAGAAATTGGCACTGTGCCAATTTAAAGTTCCATTTTCAACTCAAAATAGCGCGAAAACCGTAAATATTCTATCGAGCATGTAAGCGTATAAAAGTTTGCAAATTTCCCAAAGAACAATATAAAAAAAAAATTTCATTCAACTCGCACTGTTAGTTTAGGAGTTATAAGGTTTTAAAGATTTTGCCTTTGATGACCTCTAGCGGGGGCATATGTGAACTTTTCGACAAGAAAAAAAATTTAAATGAAGATCTTTATTTGCTCTTTCACATGATACTTTCCATTTTATCATATGATGCGGTACTTTGTTGTAAGGTCTCTGGATTGGCTTGGGGGTAAGAATAATAATAATAAGAATAATAAGAATAAAGAAAAGACAATACAATAACAGAAAGGATTCCGACGGAAGTCGGAATCCTTAATAATAATAATAATAATAATAAGAATAAAGAAAAGACAATACAATAACAGAAAGGATTCCGACGGAAATCGGAATCCTTAATAAATGGAAGGATGGAGGTTCCTGTGGACATAGCAGACGGATTCCTCTCATTTTCATCTTGTTAAGAACAGAAATGAAAATTGAAAAAATGCGAAAATGACTGGCCGCAGCTGGACTCGAACCAGGTACCTTCACCAAGGTAGGCCCCATCGTATCTTGTACATGTAATGTCAGGTCACATGGTTGAATTGACCAATGAAATTTGTAACACATCCTGGGTCATGCATATTAATTATGTGATGGGATTTTCCAATGAATCATGACAATATAGCAAGTGTTTTCAAACTGGTACATGTATTCGATATTTCTTGATTCTGTTAGAAAACATTTTGAACTAATACATACTCGTATAAATTTTGAAATGAAAACAATGTTGAAGCACTGTACTTTATGTTTGCTTACGAATGAAAAAAATTGAGGGGAAAAAAATGGCCGAGGCCGGTATCGAACCCCGGACCCTCCGATTCGAAGTCTGACGCTCTACCGCTGAGCTATTGCAGAACTGACAAAGCTTTGCATCAAAAGTCTTTAGAAGGATGAAATCTTGCGACTATGATATGACTCAACATGTCGAGCATGTTCCGAATGATAAATCTTTATCGATCGATTCTATTTACAGGTTTGTATTCAGGAGTAAACAACACAGAATTTCATAAAATGTATTTTTTTTTATTTGACTTTCATTGACCATGTATGTAGAGAATAAAATTATGAATCAATAAAATGTGTTTGCTTATTTTGCAAGGGCGGATCTAGACAGGGTAGGTGAAAACAGGTATGTACACGTATTTAACATGTAAGTCGGAGGGGGGGGGGCAAAAACTTATCAACCTCCCCCTTTCGAAGGACTAGCCTATGTCATTGGATAAACAAACCGTCAAAGATCTTGTACAGTTATTTCAAAGATTGACGAATTCAAAAAGAAACAGACAAACAAACGAGAAAAAAAAATGCCCAAGGGGGCCACATTGCTCCGTCAAAGGTCTTGTACAGTTGTTTCAAATATTAAGGAATTTAAAAAGAAAAATACAAACAAACAAACAAAACAAATGAAAAAAAAAAAAAAAAAAAACAAGAGGCCCAAGGGAGCCATTTTGCTCAGTCAAAAGTCTTGTACAGTTGTTTCAAAGATTGTCGAATCAAAAAAGAAAAACAACAAGCAAACAAACAAACAAGCTAAACAAATGAAAATAAAAAAAACAAACAAGAGGCCCAAGGGGGCCACATTGCTCCGTCATAGGTCTTGTACAGTTGTTTCAAAGATTGACGAATTAAAAAAACAAGACAAACAAACAAAACAAAAAAAAAAACCAAGAAGGCCAAGGGGGCCACATTGCTCCGTCAAAGGTCTTGTACAGTTGTTTCAAAGATTGACGAATGAAAAAAAAGAGGCCTAAGGTGGCCATATATACAAGTTGAAGTCAATGACAGTGAAATAAATATGCGCAATATGAAATGTGTTTTTCTTCTGAATAAAAAGCTATGAATAGGACTGACTTGTTGCATGAACGATCGATAATTCTTGTAATGCTGAATCAGCCATTTGTATTTCTCCGTCTGTATATCAAAAATAAAAACCACTATCATTCAGGAACTCCAATGGCTATGTGGATAGGGCGTTGGACTGCTGGCCCAAGGGTACCGGGTTCGATCCCCAGTCTGGACGTTTTTTTTCGCCGATCGTCTGCGTTTCTGTCTAGTACTCTATCTGTTCGTATGTCTGTTCGTTCTTCTATCGTTGTCAGTCTATCTAACACTGTCTATCTTACACTGTCAGTCTGTCTGTCTGGTCCATGCTGCAAATTTACCAGTTAATTTAAATGATGCTATTCAATTTTAAGACATTTTAAAAACATTTAATTAGAAAATGACAACAGCATGAAAGTACAGACAAGTCATGGTACAAAGAGAAATAGAAATAAAAGATTAATTTATCTTTCTTAGATCATGTAAAGTTCATATAAGAAGGACCTCGTTTGTGAAGTATAAGTAGTGTAGGACAAACACTGTGTATTTAACAAGTTAATGTTGTTATGACATTGAGAATGAAATTTTCACCTTGAACCAAGGTCAAGGAAAAAAGATGAGTATAGAATATCATTTTCTTCAAAATATATATGAAATTGAATAAAGCTCAATATTTTATCAACAAAAGACTGTTATGACCTTGAAATCGAACGAATGACCTTTGGTCAAGGTCAATGTGACAGGACTTACTGCAAGGAATATTTGTACCCAATTTGCATTCTCAAGGTCAAACAGTCTTTGTTTTATAGGCAAAAATGTTGTTGTGACCTTGAGAATGAGTATTTGACCTTGGATCAAGGTCAAGGTGAAAGAGCTTGGCTTAACAATTATATGTATGAAGTTTGAACTCTGAAGGTCAAATAGTCTTTGTTCTATAAGCAAAAGTTTCATGTGACCTTGAGAATAAAAATTTGACCTTGAAAAGAAGGTCAACATTAAATGACTACCTATAAGTGACCTAACATCCAAGTTTCAACTCAAAGTCTCAAAAATTGTAGAAATTGGCACCTTGCCAATCTAAGGTTCCATTTTCAACTTGAAATAGCTTGAAAACTGTAAATATTTTATGGAGCATGTAAGCGTATAAAAGTTTGCAAATTTCTCAAAGAACAATATAAAACAAATTTTGTTCAAATCGTACGGTTAGTTAAGGAGTTATAAGAGTTTAACGATTTGACCGCTGATGACCTCTAGCGGGGGCATATGTGAACTTTTCGACAAGAAAAAAATATTAAATTAAGATCTTTATTTGCTCTTTCACATGAAACTTTCCATTTTATCATATGATGCGGTACTTTGTTGTAACGTCACTGGATTGGCTTGGGGGTAAGAATAATTAACCATAATAATAATAACTAGATGGCTACTGTTGCAAGCAACAGACGGATTCCTCCTTTATTAGACCTTCCTCGGAACTGAAGTGTTAAAATCCGAATAAAGATGATGAAAAAAGAATAGTTGCTTTAGTACCTTATTCACTTCAGCAAATGAGTCAAAAGAGCTTATGTCTAACTTGGGACTCTTATCTATTTATCGACAAAAAAGAAGAAAAAGACGATAAATACCTTTCAAGTTTAGGAAGGCTTTAAACTCCTATATCTATTCTATCCATTTTGAATCCGTTTAAATTACTATCCCAAAAAGAATTGCACAATGAATTAGGAATGAGAAAATTTCTATAAATAGAGAATGACAACAGCATGAAAGTACAGACAAGTAATGCTACTAAGATAAAAAAGGAAACAGAGAACAAGAATAAAAGAGTTATCTATCTTACTATGTAAAGTTCAAATAAGAAGTACTACTTCTGTGAAGAATAAATATTTAAGAACAAAATCCTATCAATCCTACAAGAGTAAATGTTTGTAATGACCTTGAAAATGTTTATTTGACCTTGAACCAAGGTCATGGATGAAAGATAAGCATTTTAGTTAATTCTCATCAAGATTTCTTTTTATCTATTCAAAGCTCAATATTTTATCAACAAAAGTCTGTTGTGACCTCGAAATCGAACAAATGACCTTGGGTCAAGGTCAAGGTGAAAGGACTTAATGCAAGGAATATTTGCGTCAAGTTTTAACTCTCAATGTCAAATGGTCTTTGTTCTATAGAAAAAATTTTGTTGTGACCTTGAGAATGAGAATTTGACCTTGGGTCAAGGTCAAGGTGAAAGGGCTTGGATCAATGATTGTATTTGTGAAGTTTGAACTGTCAAGGTCAAATAGTCTTTGTTCTATAGGCAAAAGTTTGTTGTGACCTTGAGAATCATAATTTGACCTTGAAACTAGGTCATCATCAATGACTACCTATAAGTAACCTACCATCCAAGTTTCAACTCAAAATCTCAAAAACTGTAGAAATTGGCACTGTGCCAATTTAAAGTTCCATTTTCAACTCAAAATAGCGCGAAAACCGTAAATATTTTATCGAGCATGTAAGCGTATAAAAGTTTGCAAATTTCCCAAAGAACAATATAAAACAAATTTCGTTAAAATCGCACGGTTAGTTTAGGAGTTATAAGGTTTTAAAGATTTTACCTTTGATGACCTCTAGCAGGGGCATATGTGAACTTTTCGACAAGAAAAAAAATTTAAATTTAGATCTTCATATGCTCTTTCACATGATACTTTCCATTTTTTCATATGATGCTGTACTTTTTTGTAAAGTGACCGGAACGGTTTGTGGGTAAGAATAATAATAATAATAAGAATAATAAGAATAAAGAAAAGACAATACAATAACAGAAAGGATTCCGACGGAAGTCGGAATTCTTAATAATACTACGTTTTTAGGCCCGCTTATGTATCGGACAAATAATAACGATTTAGCATGATTATATAGTAAAAAGGAATTAATCGAAATCGGGACCCGATTCCGATTATTAACATGCACATAAGCGACCCTAACCAGTTTTGATAACCCCTTATTACAGCTAGTATGAATATAGCTTGTGCAGAAAATAAATATTTTCCATCTTTAAAAATTAGTAGCATTTGATTATAAGCACTGAAACTTTGATTTAGCATGTTGAAATCTAGAAATTCATTTTCAACTATATAGAGGAAATTCGCGGACCCAAGCGAGCCAGGCGAGCTAAATCTCCAAGGAAAACAAGATGGACGCCGAGGTTGCATTTTCCGCGCGACGCTGAAAATGGAGCTGAATATAACCTTCTATATGCTGATTTAATTCATTTCAATTAGGTAAGCTACTTAAAGGGAAGCTATTTATTTGATTTCATTGGAGCTTAACAGAAATTGTAAGCCGAGGGAGACGGTGCAAGACATACCGGGTCAAACTCAGTGATCGTCTGCAGGCTGACAGGTGCGAGTAAAAGTTTTCACAGTCATCGCGAAAACTCACTAGCCCAAATGCCCTGGCTACCAAAAATTTCCTCAGCTACTAATATTTGCTCAGGGGCCCCCAACTGCACAGGGGGCACATACAATTTTGATGGGAAACACTTGCGAGGCCCAAAGGGCCGAGTTGGGAGTTTTGTATAAACACGAGACTACCTCCACCTGGGATCAAACTCGCAACGTTTTGATGTTAAGTCGGACGCTCTACTGAATGAGCCAAAGAGATGTCCCACTGGCCCAGTCTAGTACAAGCACCAGTTTACTACACTGCTCTCCCCTTTCAATTTTGGGCCTCCCTACCCCTCCTCGACAACCCTCCTACTCATCATCTCTCCATGGGATTTATGTTGGGCACCATTGTAGAAAACACGAGACTACCCCACCTGGGACCGATCTCCCAACCTTCTGATATGTTACGTCCGACGCTCTACCGAATGAGCCAAAGATACGTCCCACTGGCCCAGTCGCTAGTACATTGTACAAGCGCCAGTTTACTACAGTATTTTTGAAAAATTTCGATATTTTCTCATGCTGTATTGTTATTGCACGACATGCAGAAGTCAACATGTTCAGAAATTGATTGAAGCGTTTGACAATTATATTGATTAACAGGTATTTTTTTTTGGGGGGGGGGGGGGAGGTGCCAGTGCCTGTCTTAATTGGCCTTTTTCGCATAACTGTGGTCCAGTTATTTTGGATGGCAAAATAACTACTTTTCCCGCAATATGACGTCAAGGACAATCAATCTTTAACTGTGATGTAACGAAAGTCAGTACTTGCCGTCCACAAAATGCTAGTCACGCAGTTACGTGAAAAAGGCTTACATGTATCCTTCCGATTGCGGGAAAAAATGAAAAATTTTGTGACGTCACAATGCTTTTACTTCGTACAAACAAGCTTCGAATCTCGGTCAAACATCGAAATTGCATTGTGACGTCATGGAATTTTTCAAATTTTTCCTGCCTTCAAAAAGGTCAATTTATAATAAGTCTGCATCGATCATGTACAAGGTCAGTCTGTATGAATGGCTTCCTCAGAAAAATGTGCGTTTGCTAAATATAACACAACCAAGTTACTCACTCGCAATACCGCAACTTGATTTTTTTATGACCCTTTATAATTGATTTTTTTATCAAGAAATTAATTTTGTGGTTCGATTTCCGTGTTTTCTTTATCACATTATTAGCCAATTACCTGCTATTTTCTCTTGAGTAATTGACCAAAATTATTTTTTTCAACATGTTCAAATAAGTGACCTGAAATTATTCAGTCTCTCCAAAAACTTTTTTCAGCCACAAGCCCGAAGATAAATTTTACTAGTTTTTTGTATAGTTTCTTAAAGAATTTCTACTAGCCCAGAAAAAAATTGGTAGCCTCGGGCGTCACACTCACTCAGTCACTGAGTTCTTGAAATCTTCCCATATTGAAATGTCAGATATTTTAGATATTATAACGGTCCAAATGATAAATAGAGAATGAGGCTTTCATCGGTTCAAATAATTTTTAGACACAATGTGAGTTATTATCGGACCAAATCATTTTTTATCAGCAAATCCGATTAAACCAATACATTTTATGAACTGAGACTGGAGTTGGGCTACTGAGTTATTGGAAAGACTGCTTGAAATTATCAAGATATTTCATGATGAATATATTATGTAACTATATATTCAGAACATGTAAATTGTTATGATCATTAGGCATTGAAATCAGTACAGGCTTGATTGAAATTGGAGAAAAATTATGGAATGGCCGATAAATGCATATTGCATCTGCCAAAATGAAGCTATTGCTTAAGAAATAACAACTAGCTAGCCATGGTTTGTTGTCCAGTAATTCCCCCAGTTGCATGAACCAAACAAATTATCACTGAGTCGCAAAGCATCGAGGCCAGGGATTAATCTACTTCTGGGTCCTGCATTACTGACGTACAGTATATAAATTCCCCAGGACCCATTGATTCCAGATTGTGCGTCCCACCGTACGCATTATTCATTTTTGTACAATGTGTTCCCTTAATCATGTTAATTTAGTTCATCGTTCTCGACATTGAAAGTTTTCTGTAAAATTACTGTCTCGTGTTTATATTTTGTCTGGTCATTTAAACCTTACAGAAGGTTGATCATGTCCATGGTATTGTAAGAGACATTGTTGCGCATCAAAATGTTTGGATATAAAAGTTATATTCAGTCCGGTGCGAGTCTAACTTCTTGTCATTCGGATTCAGAGGTACGTACATGTAACGCAAAAATTCTTCCATGCCGTGGTAAACTTTGCAGGATAATATGAATCAACAAATTCAAATTGTTTAATTCACACCTAAGTGTAGTAAGTACCGTCTTCGTTCACCATATATAATTGGTTTGTACTATACACATGTACGAAGCCTCACATGCGTAAATAAAGCAACTAAATAAACAACAAATTACTTAATTTGGCAAATTTTACTTTTAGATGGAAATTTGTGAGATACATTGTTTTATTTCTATTTTTATCTGGAATATAATGATCTCGCGGACAAAAAACGCTGCAAGCCATTCATATCACTTCTATTCTCGAGCTTAAGACGCAGCAAAGAAAAGACCCTTTATTATACGCCCGTCATTTGACAGGACGTATTATGGTATGGCGAAGTCCGTCCGTCTATCCGTCCGCTTAAGGAATGCAATGAATTGAATATGCGTCAACAGATTTATATGATATATGTACATTGTGATCAGACTATGGAGAGGGAGCCGCCTTTCGATTTTTAGGTTCATCCAATTTGTCGTTACGGACTTATGGGACTTATAAAATTAATTTCAACATACGGTGAAAATATACTAAAATAGTTAAAAATTCTTTGAAAATCTATTTTGGTCGAAATGATTTGAAATTTTGTATACTTCAAGTAGAAAGGATGTTCTTTGACACATGTAACGGGTTTTTAATTTTTTTGTCGCATAACCGAGATATTATTATACGCCCGTCATTTGACGGGTCGTATTATGGTATGGCGAAGTCCGTCCGCCTATGGAACGCAATAACTTGAATATGCGTCAACGGATTTTCATGAAATTCATACATTATGATTGGACTGTGGAGAGGAAGCCGCCTTTCGATTTTCAGGTTCATCCGATTTGTCGTTACAGAGTTATGGGACTTAGATTTTTAAAATACAGTGAGAATATACTGAAATATTTAAAAATTATTTTAAAATCTATTTCTTGTCGAAATGTTTTGAAATTTTGTATACTTCAAGTAGAAAGGATGTTCTTTGACATATGTAACGGGTTTTTTAATTTTTTTGTCGCATAACCGAGATATTGTGTGTAATAGGAAGGGGTGGGTGGGTTATATACACATACATGTTAAGCTAAGGGCAAAATATAGGCGCATGGAACGCAATAACTTGAATATGCATCAACGGATATTCATGATATACATACATTATGATTGGACTGTGGAGAGGAAGCCGCCTTTCGATTTTCAGGTTCATTCGATATGTCGTTACAGAGTTATGGGACTTAGATTTTTAAAATACAGTGAAAATATACTAAAATATTTAAAAATTATTTAAAAATCTATTTCTGGTCAAAATGTTTTGAAATTTTGTATACTTCAAGTAGAAAGGATGTTCATTAATATATGTAATGGGTTTTTAATTTTTTTGTTGCATAACTGGGAAATTATGTGTAATGGGGGGGGGGGGGATTATATGCACATACATGTTTAGCTAAGGGCAAAATATAGGTGCATGGAACGCAATAAATTGAATATGCATCAACAGATTTTCATGATATTTGTACATTGTGATCAGACTTTGAAGAGGAAGCCGCCTTTCGATTTAAATGTACACCGATTTGTCCTTATGGAGTTATGGGACTTAGATATTTTGATGTTGTGAAAAAAATCCCAACAGGCGTATCTTGCTGCGTGAGCGTAGGCTTTATAGTACTTGGGACCCATAAAATTCTGCTGACCCATTGGTCAAATTTCATTGGGTTTAGATCAAATTGTAGATTAATCTCTGGCGAGTTGATAATTTGATTGGTTCATGTGACAAGGGGAATTACTAGACAACAAATCACAGCTTGCTAGTTGTTATTTCTATTCAAATATTGTTCTGCACAAACTTTATAGCACGTGAAGGGGCAGAGCTTAGCGAACTGGAAGTACACCAGGCGAGTATTATAGTACATATTGGGAGAAAATCTCAAGCCATGTTAGAATTCTGTATAGATTGGACAAAGTGACGAATAATATTTTACCAGGAACGGACAAACAATATCAACAATCGATTGGTTATCATGACTCGTACATGTTTATAGCGTCAACAGTATTTTTTTAAACCAATTTAAGTCCGCGATAGATAATATTTTGAATGTCCGGTAACTGTAGAGCTATTTATCAAAATTAAACTGTGTAGACATTCAAATAATGAATTAAAAATCAGCATGTTTTATTTCTAACTTGCAGTCACAAATGTACAAGTACATGTTCTTAAACGTTACCCAGATACATTACATATTTTTGACCTATTTTAAGAGGAGTTATGCCCCTTGGTGACTTGCAAAATTCAGTTTGTTTTTTTTTTTATCTTTCAGTTTAACAGACTTTTTTCTGCAACAAATAGAGATATTCAGTTGAAATTTGATACACAGCTTAGTCTTGGATAGTTACAGTGCAAGTTGAACTTTCCTCACGCTTGACCCATTTTTATGCCCCCGGAATCAAAGATTCGGGGGCATATAGTTTTTGGCCTGTCCGTCTGTTTGTCTGTCTGTTTGTCCGAAAAACTTTAACATTGGACATAACTTTTGAATGGAAGGTGATAGGGCTTTCATATTTCACATGTGTGTTCCTTGTGACAAGACCTTTCCATTGATACCAAAATGTTTGACCTCGTGACCTTGACCTTGACCTTTGACCTACTTTTCAAAAACTTTAACATTGGGCATAACTTTTGAATAGTAAGTAATAGGGCTTTGATATTTCACATGTGTATTCCTTGTGACAAGACCTTTCCAATGATACCAACATTTTTGACCTCATGACCTTGACCTTTGACCTACTTTTCAAAAACTTTAACATTGGGCATTTCTTTTGAATGGCAAGTGATAGGGCTTTGATATTTCACATGTGTATTCCTAATTGTCACAAGATTTTTCCATCGATACAAAAAAATTTTAACCAGGTGACCCTGACCTTGACCTTTCACATACATGTACTTAACAGAAAATAGTGTTCATACTATCAAAGATGCCACCGGGGGCATTCGTGTTTCACAAACACAGGCTTTATTCAAGAAGTTATGCCTCTTGATGACTTGCAAAATTCAGTTCTTGTCAGTTTGCCAGATTTTTCTGCAACAAACAGAGATTTTCAAGTGAAATTTGATACACAGCTTGGATAGTTACAGAGCAAGTTCAACTTTGGTTACTCTTGACCTATTTTCCAAGGAGTTATGCCCCTTGAGGACTTGCAAAATTCATGACTTGCAAATAAATTTCAGTTTTCCTGACTTTTGTTCTGCAACAAATAAGATATTCAGGTGAAATTTGTACGTACCTTTGTCTTGGATAGTTACAGAGTAAGTTTGACTGTGGGACACGCATTACCTGTTTCGAGGAGTTATGCTCCTTAAACCAAAAAACCAAAAAAAAAAATAAATAAAATAAATAAATAAATAAATAAGAAAAGTTTTCCAGATATCTTTCTGCAACACATAGCTTGGCCTTGGATAATTACAGAGCAAGTTTGACTCGAATTATTCATGTTTGATTGAAGAGTTTTTAGAAGGCAGAGTTGCAGGACATAAATTTATGCCGCAGGTAGGGGACTTAAATCGCTCAGCGATCATAACATTTTTGAATATGCCTGATATTAATTTATACACTGCAGTGATCATGGTGATCAGAATGTATAGAGGATGCTGCCTTTCTATTTTCATGTTCACCTAACATGGTGTTACAGAGATATGGCTCTTAAATTTGTTTGGTTTGTGAAAATCAATTCTGACAGGCATAATTTACAGACATTTATTGGTTCATAAGGCATGTGTCATATACCTGTGCTTCATATGACTTAATAATATGTGCACACTTTTAAAATCAATGAGTCGGTATTAACCTATACATCAAGTATTCCCTTCTGAGTTGACTTTCTGAATTCATCCCTTCTTTTATCATATACATATTTTTTCTATTTTCAGTAAACTTGGAAACTGAATGACATTTGATGCACTTCCACTCACAATTTCCAAATGTGACTCAACAGATGCAACCTGTTGTCGAATTTTTCTTTCATGTCAAGTGAAATAATGAAGGGCAGCATTTGTCTGATTGATGAAAATTCTCAAAATCAGCATTTGTTACCTATTTGATATGATAGATAATTTCATCAAATTTAATTTGACTGTGCTGCTAAATGAAGGTAAGTGAAGTTCAAGGCCAGGCCATAACAAATTATACATGTTGTTCATGTTGTCTGATTTCCTTCACTATTCTTGGCTAATGTGACAGTTTTGAAAAACGAAATCTGATTTATCACTAAGTATTATGACACCCCAATATTTAGACATAAATATCACAGTATCTGGATGTTTGTATCTCTGTCCACCTCCTCTTCTGTGTGCCACAGCTGATAAGATACTGACCAAACACCTAGCCCTATAGAAATTTCTTCAATTTACCATGTTCATTGACTGTATGATGACCAGATAGAAAACCTTTCACATATGGACATGATGGAGGAGCATAAAGTCACCATACTGTCTGTCTGTCTGTCTAAGCTCATATCTTCTAAACCCTACATCAGAATTAGTTCATATTAAATATTAATGTTCATTAGGATAGATCCTCTGGGGCAAAGGTACTTAAGGTCAACTATCAAAGGTCAAGGTTATTACAGGCTAAAAAAGTATATTTTTGTGAAAGTATATTTCTTGTGCAATAAAAACTTTTAAATTCATTAAAAATCAGTGTGTTGTCCAAATGATCTGAAATTTTGAATAATGATAGAAAAATGTATACTAGAAATCTCTTTTGAGATTTTTCATTGAGTTGATGAGAAATTTTGTGCCAAAGGGGGAGGGGATGGTTGTTACACATATCTTCAGGTGAATGTATATAGGCTGCTTATGAGTATTTCATCATGTATCCCACAATTGTTTATTGGGAAAGGTCACAAATTAGATTTTGCTTGACTCTGACCTCATATTCCATTTGGATGATGCCGGTACATTACTTTGAAAATACTGAAATAACATACATGTATTACCTATGTAATATATATGTACTAATATTACATGTACCGCAAGTTAATCGGTTCCATAATTAATAATATGGTGATTTGAGATAGAAAAGTTTAAACCATGATCACCATGGATCATACGATGGAAAAGTATAAACCACTAAAATGGAATATAGGCATTTTAGGGGATGTCATTGTTTCCTGGTTTCAGATACTTTTTGGCTAGATTTTTTTAAATCGCCATATTATTATTATGGAACCGATTAGCTTGTAATAATAATAATAATAATAATAATAATAATAATAATAAGAATAATAAGAATAAAGAAAAGACAATACAATAACAGAAAGGATTCCGACGGAAATCGGAATCCTTAATAAATGGAAGGATGGAGGTTCCTGTGGACATAGCAGACGGATTCCTCTCATTTTCATCTTGTTAAGAACAGAAATGAAAATTGAAAAAATGCGAAAATGACTGGCCGCAGCTGGACTCGAACCAGGTACCTTCACCAAGGTAGGCCCCATCGTATCTTGTACATGTAATGTCAGGTCACATGGTTGAATTGACCAATGAAATTTGTAACACATCCTGGGTCATGCATATTAATTATGTGATGGGATTTTCCAATGAATCATGACAATATAGCAAGTGTTTTCAAACTGGTACATGTATTCGATATTTCTTGATTCTGTTAGAAAACATTTTGAACTAATACATACTCGTATAAATTTTGAAATGAAAACAATGTTGAAGCACTGTACTTTATGTTTGCTTACGAATGAAAAAAATTGAGGGGAAAAAAATGGCCGAGGCCGGTATCGAACCCCGGACCCTCCGATTCGAAGTCTGACGCTCTACCGCTGAGCTATTGCAGAACTGACAAAGCTTTGCATCAAAAGTCTTTAGAAGGATGAAATCTTGCGACTATGATATGACTCAACATGTCGAGCATGTTCCGAATGATAAATCTTTATCGATCGATTCTATTTACAGGTTTGTATTCAGGAGTAAACAACACAGAATTTCATAAAATGTATTTTTTTTTTATTTGACTTTCATTGACCATGTATGTAGAGAATAAAATTATGAATCAATAAAATGTGTTTGCTTATTTTGCAAGGGCGGATTTAGACAGGGTAGGTGAAAACAGGTATGTACACGTATTTAACATGTAAGTCGGAGGGGGGGGGGGCAAAAACTTATCAACCTCCCCCTTTCGAAGGACTAGCCTATGTCATTGGATAAACAAACCGTCAAAGATCTTGTACAGTTATTTCAAAGATTGACGAATTCAAAAAGAAACAGACAAACAAACGAGAAAAAAAAATGCCCAAGGGGGCCACATTGCTCCGTCAAAGGTCTTGTACAGTTGTTTCAAATATTAAGGAATTTAAAAAGAAAAATACAAACAAACAAACAAAACAAATGAAAAAAAAAAAAAAAAAAAAACAAGAGGCCCAAGGGAGCCATTTTGCTCAGTCAAAAGTCTTGTACAGTTGTTTCAAAGATTGTCGAATCAAAAAAGAAAAACAACAAGCAAACAAACAAACAAGCTAAACAAATGAAAATAAAAAAAACAAACAAGAGGCCCAAGGGGGCCACATTGCTCCGTCATAGGTCTTGTACAGTTGTTTCAAAGATTGACGAATTAAAAAAACAAGACAAACAAACAAAACAAAAAAAAAAAAAAAACCAAGAAGGCCAAGGGGGCCACATTGCTCCGTCAAAGGTCTTGTACAGTTGTTTCAAAGATTGACGAATGAAAAAAAAGAGGCCTAAGGTGGCCATATATACAAGTTGAAGTCAATGACAGTGAAATAAATATGCGCAATATGAAATGTGTTTTTCTTCTGAATAAAAAGCTATGAATAGGACTGACTTGTTGCATGAACGATCGATAATTCTTGTAATGCTGAATCAGCCATTTGTATTTCTCCGTCTGTATATCAAAAATAAAAACCACTATCATTCAGGAACTCCAATGGCTATGTGGATAGGGCGTTGGACTGCTGGCCCAAGGGTACCGGGTTCGATCCCCAGTCTGGACGTTTTTTTTCGCCGATCGTCTGCGTTTCTGTCTAGTACTCTATCTGTTCGTATGTCTGTTCGTTCTTCTATCGTTGTCAGTCTATCTAACACTGTCTATCTTACACTGTCAGTCTGTCTGTCTGGTCCATGCTGCAAATTTACCAGTTAATTTAAATGATGCTATTCAATTTTAAGACATTTTAAAAACATTTAATTAGAAAATGACAACAGCATGAAAGTACAGACAAGTCATGGTACGAAGAGAAATAGAAATAAAAGATTAATTTATCTTTCTTAGATCATGTAAAGTTCATATAAGAAGGACCTCGTTTGTGAAGTATAAGTAGTGTAGGACAAACACTGTGTATTTAACAAGTTAATGTTGTTATGACATTGAGAATGAAATTTTCACCTTGAACCAAGGTCAAGGAAAAAAGATGAGTATAGAATATCATTTTCTTCAAAATATATATGAAATTGAATAAAGCTCAATATTTTATCAACAAAAGACTGTTATGACCTTGAAATCGAACGAATGACCTTTGGTCAAGGTCAATGTGACAGGACTTACTGCAAGGAATATTTGTACCCAATTTGCATTCTCAAGGTCAAACAGTCTTTGTTTTATAGGCAAAAATGTTGTTGTGACCTTGAGAATGAGTATTTGACCTTGGATCAAGGTCAAGGTGAAAGAGCTTGGCTTAACAATTATATGTATGAAGTTTGAACTCTGAAGGTCAAATAGTCTTTGTTCTATAAGCAAAAGTTTCATGTGACCTTGAGAATAAAAATTTGACCTTGAAAAGAAGGTCAACATTAAATGACTACCTATAAGTGACCTAACATCCAAGTTTCAACTCAAAGTCTCAAAAATTGTAGAAATTGGCACCTTGCCAATCTAAGGTTCCATTTTCAACTTGAAATAGCTTGAAAACTGTAAATATTTTATGGAGCATGTAAGCGTATAAAAGTTTGCAAATTTCTCAAAGAACAATATAAAACAAATTTTGTTCAAATCGTACGGTTAGTTAAGGAGTTATAAGAGTTTAACGATTTGACCGCTGATGACCTCTAGCGGGGGCATATGTGAACTTTTCGACAAGAAAAAAATATTAAATTAAGATCTTTATTTGCTCTTTCACATGAAACTTTCCATTTTATCATATGATGCGGTACTTTGTTGTAACGTCACTGGATTGGCTTGGGGGTAAGAATAATAATAATAATAATAATAATAATAACTAGATGGCTACTGTTGCAAGCAACAGACGGATTCCTCCTTTATTAGACCTTCCTCGGAACTGAAGTGTTAAAATCCGAATAAAGAAGATGAAAAAAAGAATAGTTGTTAAGTACCTTATTCACTTCAGCAAATGAGTCAAAAGAGCTTATGTCTCACTTGGGACTCTTATCTATTTATCGACAAAAAAAGAAGAAAAAGACGATAAATACCTTTCAAGTTTAGGAAGGCTTTAAATTCCTAGATCTACCCTATCCATTTTGAATCCTTTTAAATTACTATCCCAAAAAGAATTGCACAATGAATTAACAATGAGAAAATTTCTATAATTAGAGAATGACAACCGCATGAAAGTACAGACAAGTTATGCTACTAAGATAAAAAAAAAGGAAACAGAGAACAAGAATAAAAGAGTTATCTATCTTACTATGTAAAGTTCAAATAAGAAGAACTACTTTTGTGAAGAATAGATATTTAAGAACAAAATCCTATCAATCCTACAAGAGTAAATGTTTGTTATGACCTTGAAAAAGTTTATTTGACCTTGAACCAAGGTCATAGATGAAAGGTAAGCATTTTAGTTTATTCTCATCAAGATTTCTTTTCATCTATTCAAAGCTCAATATTTTATCAACAAAAGTCTGTTGTGACCTTGAAATCGAACAAATGACCTTGCGTCAAGGTCAAGGTGAAAGGACTTGATGCAAGGAATATTTGCGTCAAGTTTGAACTCTCAAGGTCAAATGGTCTTTGTTCTATAGGAAAAATGTTGTTGTGACCTTGAGAATGAGAATTTGACCTTGGGTCAAAGTCAAGGAGAAAGGGCTTGGATCAATGATTGTATTTATGAAGTTTGAACTGTCAAGGTCAAATAGTCTTTGTTCTATAGGCAATAATTTGTTGTGACCTTGAGAATAAAAATTTGACCTTGAAAGTAGGTCAGCATTAAATGTCTACCTATAAGTAACCTACCATCCAAGTTTCAACTCAAAATCTCAAAAACTGTAGAAATTGGCACTGTGCCAATTTAAAGTTCCATTTTCAACTCTGAATAGCGCGGAAACCGTAAATGTTTTATCGAGCATGTAAGCGTAAAAAGGTTTGCAAATTTCCCAAAGAACATAATAAAACAAATTTCGTTCAAATCCGACGGTTAGTTTAGGAGTTATAAGTGTTTAAAGATTTGACCTTTGATGACCTCTAGCGGGGGCATATGTGAACTATTTCACAAGAAAAAAAATTTAAATCAAGATCTTAATATGTTCTTTCACATGGTATTTTCCATTTTATCATATGATGGATACTTGTCATGTAAAGGGTCCGGAAAGGTTGGGGTAAGAATAATAATAATAAGAATAAAGAAAAGACATTGCAATAACAGAAAGGATTCCGACGGAATAGTCGGAATCCTTAATAATAATAATAAGAACTAGATGGCTACTGTTGCAAGCAACAGACGGATTCCTCCTTCATTAGACCTTCCTCGGAACTGAAGAGTTAAAATCCGAATGAAAAAGATGGAAAAAAGAAAAGTTGCTTTAGTACATTATTCACTTCAGCAAATGGGTCAAAAGAGCTTATGTCTAACTTGGGACTCTTATTTATTTATCAACAAAATAGAAGAAGAAAAAAAAATAAGTACCTTCATTTTTACGAAAGCTTTAAACTCCATGCTCTATCGATATCAAATCCTTTACAATTACTTTCTCAAAACAGAATTGCACAATGATTTTGCAATGAGATCATTTCTATTAATAGAAAATGACATCAACATGAAAGTACAGATATGTAATGCTACTAAGAATAAAAGAAAGAAACAGAGAACAAGAATAAAAGAGTTATTTTTCTTATACTATGTTAAGTTCAAATAAGAAGGACTACTTGTGTGAAGAATAAATAGTATAGGACAAAAAGTGTAAATTATACAAGAGTAAATAATTGTTTTAAAAGACATTGAGAATGATTATTTGGCCTTTAACCAATGTCATGGATGAAAGCTAAGTATTATGATTATTCTCATCACGATTGATCTTAATCTGAGCAAAGCTCAATATCTAATCAACCATAGTCAGTTGTGACCTTAAAATCAAACAAATGACCTTGGGACAAGGTCATGATGAAAGAGTTTGATGCAAGGAATATTTGTGTAAAGTTTGAACTGTCAAGGTCAAACAGTCTTTGTTTTATAAACTAAAAATTGTTGTGACCTTGAAAATCAGAATTTGACCTTGGGTCAAGGTCAAGGTGAAAGAGCTGGGCCCAAGCATGATATGTATAAAGCATGAACTCTGAAGGTCAAATAGAATTTGTTTTGTAGGAAAAAGTTGCTGTGACCTTGAGAATGAGAATTTGACCTTGGATCAACGTCAAGGTGAAAGAGCATGACTGAACAATAATTTGTATGAAGTTTGAACTCTGAAGGTCAAATAGTCTTTGTTCTACAGGCAAAAGTTTGTTGTGACCTTGAGAATGAAAATTTGACCTTGAAAGTAGGTCAACATTAAATGACTACCTATAAGTAACCTAGTATCCAAGTTTCAACTCAAAATCTCAAAAACTGTAGAAATTGGCACTTTGCCAATTTAAAGTTCCATTTTCAACTCGGAATAGCTCGAAAACCGTAAATATTTTATCGAGCATGTAAGCGTATAAAAGTTTACAATTATAAAAGAACATTTTAAAACAAATTTCGTTCAAATCGTACGGCTAGTTTAGGAGTTATAAGAGTTTAAAGATTTGAACTTTGATGACCTCTAGCGGGGGCATATGTGAACTTTTCGACGACAAAATTTTTTTACCTCAAGATCTTTATATGCTCTTTCACATGATACTTTTCGTTTTATCATAAGAAGTTATACTTGTTTGTACAATGACTGGAACGATCTGGGGGTAAGAATAATAATAATAATAATAACTAGATGGCTACTGTTGCAAGCAACAGACGGATTCCTCCTTTATTAGACCTTCCTCGGAACTGAAGTGCTAAAATCCGAATAAAGAAGATGGAAAAAAAGGAATAGTTGCTTTAGTACCATATTAACTTCAGCAAATGAGTCAAAAGAGCCTAAGTCTAATTTGGGACTCTTATTTATTTATCAACAAAAATTAAATATAGAAGAAAAAAATAAAAAATACCTTTCATGTTTACGAAAGCTTTAAACTCCATGCACAATCAATATCTAATCCTTTACAATGACTTTCTAAAAAAAGAATTGCACAATGATTTTGCAATGAGATAATTTCTATTAATACAAAATGACAACAACATGAAACTACTGATATGTTATGCTACTAAGAATAAAAAAAAAAAGAAAGAAAAAGAGAACAAGAATAAAAGAGTTATCTATCTTACTATGTAAAGCTCAAATAAGAAGTACTACTTCGGTGAAGAATAAATAGTTAAGGACAAAATCCTGTGAATTCTTCAAGAGTAAATGTTTGTTATGACCTTGAAAGAGTTTATTTGACCTTTAACCAATGTCATGGATAAAAGATAAGCATTTGAATTAATTCTCATCAAGAGTCCTCTTAATCTAATCAAAGCTCAATATTTTATCGACAAAAGTCTGCTGTGACCTTGAAATCGAACAAATGACCTTGAGTCAAGGTCAAGGTGAAAGGACTTGATGCAAGGAATATTTGGGCCAAGTTTGAACTCTCAAGGTAAAATGGTCTTTGTTCTATAGGCAAAAGTTTGTTGTGACCTTGAGAATAAAAATTTGACCTTGGGCCAAGGTCAATGTGAAAGGGCTTGGCTCAATGATTGTATTTATGAAATTTGAACTGTCAAGGTTAAATAGTCTTTGTTCTATAGGCAAAAGTTTGTTGTGACCTTGAGAATCATAATGTGACCTTGAAACTAGGTCATCATCAATGACTACCTATTAGTAGCCAACCATCCAAGTTTCAGCTCAAATTCTCAAAAACTGTAGAAATTGGCACTGTGCCAATTTAAAATTCCATTTTCAACTCAAAATAGCACGAAAACCGTAAATATTTTATCGAGCATGTAAGTGTATAAAAGTTTGCAAATTTCCCAAAGAACAATATAAAACAAATTTCATTCAAATCGCACGGTTAATTTTGGAGTTATTAGGTTTTAAAGATTTTACCTTTGATGACCTCTAGCGGGGGCATATATGAACTTTTTGACAAGAAAAAAAAATTAAATGAAGATGTTTATTCGCTCTTTTTCATGACACTTTCCATTTTTCCTATGATGCCGTACTTTGTTGTAATATCTCTGGAATAGCTTGGGGGTAAGAATAATAATAATAAGAATAAAGAAAAGACAATACAATAACAGAAAGGATTCCGACGGAAGTCGGAATCCTTAATAAGAATAATAATAAGAATAAAGAAAAGACAATACAATAACAGAAAGGATTCCGACGGAATAGTCGGAATCCTTAATAATAAGAATAAAGAAAAGACAATACAATAACAGAAAGGATTCCGACGGAAATCGGAATCCTTAATAAATGGAAGGATGGAGGTTCCTGTGGACATAGCAGACGGATTCCTCTCATTTTCATCTTGTTAAGAACAGAAATGAAAATTGAAAAAATGCGAAAATGACTGGCCGCAGCTGGACTCGAACCAGGTACCTTCACCAAGGTAGGCCCCATCGTATCTTGTACATGTAATGTCAGGTCACATGGTTGAATTGACCAATGAAATTTGTAACACATCCTGGGTCATGCATATTAATTATGTGATGGGATTTTCCAATGAATCATGACAATATAGCAAGTGTTTTCAAACTGGTACATGTATTCGATATTTCTTGATTCTGTTAGAAAACATTTTGAACTAATACATACTCGTATAAATTTTGAAATGAAAACAATGTTGAAGCACTGTACTTTATGTTTGCTTACGAATGAAAAAAATTGAGGGGAAAAAAATGGCCGAGGCCGGTATCGAACCCCGGACCCTCCGATTCGAAGTCTGACGCTCTACCGCTGAGCTATTGCAGAACTGACAAAGCTTTGCATCAAAAGTCTTTAGAAGGATGAAATCTTGCGACTATGATATGACTCAACATGTCGAGCATGTTCCGAATGATAAATCTTTATCGATCGATTCTATTTACAGGTTTGTATTCAGGAGTAAACAACACAGAATTTCATAAAATGTATTTTTTTTTTATTTGACTTTCATTGACCATGTATGTAGAGAATAAAATTATGAATCAATAAAATGTGTTTGCTTATTTTGCAAGGGCGGATTTAGACAGGGTAGGTGAAAACAGGTATGTACACGTATTTAACATGTAAGTCGGAGGGGGGGGGGGCAAAAACTTATCAACCTCCCCCTTTCGAAGGACTAGCCTATGTCATTGGATAAACAAACCGTCAAAGATCTTGTACAGTTATTTCAAAGATTGACGAATTCAAAAAGAAACAGACAAACAAACGAGAAAAAAAAATGCCCAAGGGGGCCACATTGCTCCGTCAAAGGTCTTGTACAGTTGTTTCAAATATTAAGGAATTTAAAAAGAAAAATACAAACAAACAAACAAAACAAATGAAAAAAAAAACAAAAAAAAACAAGAGGCCCAAGGGAGCCATTTTGCTCAGTCAAAAGTCTTGTACAGTTGTTTCAAAGATTGTCGAATCAAAAAAGAAAAACAACAAGCAAACAAACAAACAAGCTAAACAAATGAAAATAAAAAAAACAAACAAGAGGCCCAAGGGGGCCACATTGCTCCGTCATAGGTCTTGTACAGTTGTTTCAAAGATTGACGAATTAAAAAAACAAGACAAACAAACAAAACAAAAAAAAAAAAAACCAAGAAGGCCAAGGGGGCCACATTGCTCCGTCAAAGGTCTTGTACAGTTGTTTCAAAGATTGACGAATGAAAAAAAAGAGGCCTAAGGTGGCCATATATACAAGTTGAAGTCAATGACAGTGAAATAAATATGCGCAATATGAAATGTGTTTTTCTTCTGAATAAAAAGCTATGAATAGGACTGACTTGTTGCATGAACGATCGATAATTCTTGTAATGCTGAATCAGCCATTTGTATTTCTCCGTCTGTATATCAAAAATAAAAACCACTATCATTCAGGAACTCCAATGGCTATGTGGATAGGGCGTTGGACTGCTGGCCCAAGGGTACCGGGTTCGATCCCCAGTCTGGACGTTTTTTTTCGCCGATCGTCTGCGTTTCTGTCTAGTACTCTATCTGTTCGTATGTCTGTTCGTTCTTCTATCGTTGTCAGTCTATCTAACACTGTCTATCTTACACTGTCAGTCTGTCTGTCTGGTCCATGCTGCAAATTTACCAGTTAATTTAAATGATGCTATTCAATTTTAAGACATTTTAAAAACATTTAATTAGAAAATGACAACAGCATGAAAGTACAGACAAGTCATGGTACGAAGAGAAATAGAAATAAAAGATTAATTTATCTTTCTTAGATCATGTAAAGTTCATATAAGAAGGACCTCGTTTGTGAAGTATAAGTAGTGTAGGACAAACACTGTGTATTTAACAAGTTAATGTTGTTATGACATTGAGAATGAAATTTTCACCTTGAACCAAGGTCAAGGAAAAAAGATGAGTATAGAATATCATTTTCTTCAAAATATATATGAAATTGAATAAAGCTCAATATTTTATCAACAAAAGACTGTTATGACCTTGAAATCGAACGAATGACCTTTGGTCAAGGTCAATGTGACAGGACTTACTGCAAGGAATATTTGTACCCAATTTGCATTCTCAAGGTCAAACAGTCTTTGTTTTATAGGCAAAAATGTTGTTGTGACCTTGAGAATGAGTATTTGACCTTGGATCAAGGTCAAGGTGAAAGAGCTTGGCTTAACAATTATATGTATGAAGTTTGAACTCTGAAGGTCAAATAGTCTTTGTTCTATAAGCAAAAGTTTCATGTGACCTTGAGAATAAAAATTTGACCTTGAAAAGAAGGTCAACATTAAATGACTACCTATAAGTGACCTAACATCCAAGTTTCAACTCAAAGTCTCAAAAATTGTAGAAATTGGCACCTTGCCAATCTAAGGTTCCATTTTCAACTTGAAATAGCTTGAAAACTGTAAATATTTTATGGAGCATGTAAGCGTATAAAAGTTTGCAAATTTCTCAAAGAACAATATAAAACAAATTTTGTTCAAATCGTACGGTTAGTTAAGGAGTTATAAGAGTTTAACGATTTGACCGCTGATGACCTCTAGCGGGGGCATATGTGAACTTTTCGACAAGAAAAAAATATTAAATTAAGATCTTTATTTGCTCTTTCACATGAAACTTTCCATTTTATCATATGATGCGGTACTTTGTTGTAACGTCACTGGATTGGCTTGGGGGTAAGAATAATAATAATAATAATAATAATAATAATAATAATAAGAACTAGATGGCTACTGTTGCAAGCAACAGACGGATTCCTCCTTCATTAGACCTTCCTCGGAACTGAAGAGTTAAAATCCGAATGAAAAAGATGGAAAAAAGAAAAGTTGCTTTAGTACATTATTCACTTCAGCAAATGGGTCAAAAGAGCTTATGTCTAACTTGGGACTCTTATTTATTTATCAACAAAATAGAAGAAGAAAAAAAAATAAGTACCTTCATTTTTACGAAAGCTTTAAACTCCATGCTCTATCGATATCAAATCCTTTACAATTACTTTCTCAAAACAGAATTGCACAATGATTTTGCAATGAGATCATTTCTATTAATAGAAAATGACAACAACATGAAAGTACAGATATGTAATGCTACTAAGAATAAAAGAAAGAAACAGAGAACAAGAATAAAAGAGTTATTTTTCTTATACTATGTTAAGTTCAAATAAGAAGGACTACTTGTGTGAAGAATAAATAGTATAGGACAAAAAGTGTAAATTATACAAGAGTAAATAATTGTTTTAAAAGACATTGAGAATGATTATTTGGCCTTTAACCAATGTCATGGATGAAAGCTAAGTATTATGATTATTCTCATCACGATTGATCTTAATCTGAGCAAAGCTCAATATCTAATCAACCATAGTCAGTTGTGACCTTAAAATCAAACAAATGACCTTGGGACAAGGTCATGATGAAAGAGTTTGATGCAAGGAATATTTGTGTAAAGTTTGAACTGTCAAGGTCAAACAGTCTTTGTTTTATAAACTAAAAATTGTTGTGACCTTGAAAATCAGAATTTGACCTTGGGTCAAGGTCAAGGTGAAAGAGCTGGGCCCAAGCATGATATGTATAAAGCATGAACTCTGAAGGTCAAATAGAATTTGTTTTGTAGGAAAAAGTTGCTGTGACCTTGAGAATGAGAATTTGACCTTGGATCAACGTCAAGGTGAAAGAGCATGACTGAACAATAATTTGTATGAAGTTTGAACTCTGAAGGTCAAATAGTCTTTGTTCTACAGGCAAAAGTTTGTTGTGACCTTGAGAATGAAAATTTGACCTTGAAAGTAGGTCAACATTAAATGACTACCTATAAGTAACCTAGTATCCAAGTTTCAACTCAAAATCTCAAAAACTGTAGAAATTGGCACTTTGCCAATTTAAAGTTCCATTTTCAACTCGGAATAGCTCGAAAACCGTAAATATTTTATCGAGCATGTAAGCGTATAAAAGTTTACAATTTTCCTAAAGAACATTTTAAAACAAATTTCGTTCAAATCGTACGGCTAGTTGAGGAGTTATAAGAGTTTAAAGATTTGAACTTTGATGACCTCTAGCGGGGGCATATGTGAACTTTTCGACGACAAAATTTTTTTACCTCAAGATCTTTATATGCTCTTTCACATGATACTTTTCGTTTTATCATAAGAAGTTATACTTGTTTGTACAATGACTGGAACGATCTGGGGGTAAGAATAATAATAATAATAATAATAAGAATAATAATAAGAACTAGATGGCTACTGTTGCAAGCAACAGACGGATTCCTCCTTTATTAGACCTTCCTCGGAACTGAAGTGCTAAAATCCGAATGAAGAAGATGGAAAAAAGAATAGTTGCTTTAGTACCATATTAACTTCAGAAAATGAGTCAACAGAGCTTATGTCTAATTTGGGACTCTTATTTATTTATCAACAAAATAGAAGAAAAAATAATAAATACCTTTCATGTTTACGAAAGCTTTAAACTCCATGCACAATCAATATCTAATCCTTTACAATGACTTTCTCAAAACAGAATTGCACATTGATTTTGCAATGAGATAATTTCTATTAATAGAAAATGACAACAACATGAAACTACTGATATGTAATGCTACTAAGAATAAATAAGAAAGAAACAGAGAACAAGAATAAAAGAGTTATCTATCTTACTATGTAAAGTTCAATTAAGAAGTACTACTTGTGTGAAGAATAAATAGTTAAGGACAAAATCCTGTGAATTCTACAAGAGTAAATATTTGTTATGACCTTGAAAAAGTTAATTTGACCTTTAACCAAGGTCATGGATAAAAGATAAGCATTTGAATTTATTCTCATCAAGAGTCCTCTTAATCTAATCAAAGCTCTATATTTTATCGAAAAAAGTCTGTTGTGACCTTGAAATCGAACAAATGACCTTGAGTCAAGGTCAAGGTGAAAGGACTTGATGCAAGGAATATTTGCACCTAGTTTGAACTCTCAAGGTCAAAAGGTCTTTGTTCTATAGGCAAAAGTTTGTTGTGACCTTGAGAATCAAAATTTGACCTTGGGCCAAGGTCAAGGTGAAAGGGCTTGGCTCAATGATTGTATTTCTGAAGTTTGAATTGTCAAGGTCAAATAGTCTTTGTTCTATAGGCAAAAGTTTGTTGTGACCTTGAGAATCATAATGTGACCTTGAAACTAGGTCATCATCAATGACTACCTATTAGTAGCCTACCATCCAAGTTTCAACTCAAAATCTCAAAAACTGTAGAAATTGGCACTGTGCCAATTTAAAGTTCCATTTTCAACTCAAAATAGCACGAAAACCGTAAATATTTTATCGAGCATGTAAGCGAATAAAAGTTTGCAAATTCCCCAAAGAACATTTTAAAACAAATTTCGTTCAAATCGTACGATTAGTTTAGGAGTTATAAGAGTTTAAAGATTTGACCTTTGATGACCTCTAGCGGGGGCATATGTGAACATTTTGACAACAAAATTTTTTTACCTCAAGATCTTGATATGCTCTTTCTTATGATACTTTTCGTTTTATCATAAGAAGTGGCACTTTTTTGTACAGTCTCTGGATCGATCTGGGGGTAAGAATAATAATAATAATAATAATAAGAATAATAATAAGAATAAAGAAAAGACAATACAATAACAGAAAGGATTCCGACGGAATAGTCGGAATCCTTAATAAAGAAAAGACAATACAATAACAGAAAGGATTCCGACGGAATAGTCGGAATCCTTAATAATAAGAATAAAGAAAAGACAATACAATAACAGAAAGGATTCCGACGGAAATCGGAATCCTTAATAAATGGAAGGATGGAGGTTCCTGTGGACATAGCAGACGGATTCCTCTCATTTTCATCTTGTTAAGAACAGAAATGAAAATTGAAAAAATGCGAAAATGACTGGCCGCAGCTGGACTCGAACCAGGTACCTTCACCAAGGTAGGCCCCATCGTATCTTGTACATGTAATGTCAGGTCACATGGTTGAATTGACCAATGAAATTTGTAACACATCCTGGGTCATGCATATTAATTATGTGATGGGATTTTCCAATGAATCATGACAATATAGCAAGTGTTTTCAAACTGGTACATGTATTCGATATTTCTTGATTCTGTTAGAAAACATTTTGAACTAATACATACTCGTATAAATTTTGAAATGAAAACAATGTTGAAGCACTGTACTTTATGTTTGCTTACGAATGAAAAAAATTGAGGGGAAAAAAATGGCCGAGGCCGGTATCGAACCCCGGACCCTCCGATTCGAAGTCTGACGCTCTACCGCTGAGCTATTGCAGAACTGACAAAGCTTTGCATCAAAAGTCTTTAGAAGGATGAAATCTTGCGACTATGATATGACTCAACATGTCGAGCATGTTCCGAATGATAAATCTTTATCGATCGATTCTATTTACAGGTTTGTATTCAGGAGTAAACAACACAGAATTTCATAAAATGTATTTTTTTTTTATTTGACTTTCATTGACCATGTATGTAGAGAATAAAATTATGAATCAATAAAATGTGTTTGCTTATTTTGCAAGGGCGGATCTAGACAGGGTAGGTGAAAACAGGTATGTACACGTATTTAACATGTAAGTCGGAGGGGGGGGGGCAAAAACTTATCAACCTCCCCCTTTCGAAGGACTAGCCTATGTCATTGGATAAACAAACCGTCAAAGATCTTGTACAGTTATTTCAAAGATTGACGAATTCAAAAAGAAACAGACAAACAAACGAGAAAAAAAAATGCCCAAGGGGGCCACATTGCTCCGTCAAAGGTCTTGTACAGTTGTTTCAAATATTAAGGAATTTAAAAAGAAAAATACAAACAAACAAACAAAACAAATGAAAAAAAAAAAAAAAAAAAAAACAAGAGGCCCAAGGGAGCCATTTTGCTCAGTCAAAAGTCTTGTATAGTTGTTTCAAAGATTGTCGAATCAAAAAAGAAAAACAACAAGCAAACAAACAAACAAGCTAAACAAATGAAAATAAAAAAAACAAACAAGAGGCCCAAGGGGGCCACATTGCTCCGTCATAGGTCTTGTACAGTTGTTTCAAAGATTGACGAATTAAAAAAACAAGACAAACAAACAAAACAAAAAAAAAAAAAAACCAAGAAGGCCAAGGGGGCCACATTGCTCCGTCAAAGGTCTTGTACAGTTGTTTCAAAGATTGACGAATGAAAAAAAAGAGGCCTAAGGTGGCCATATATACAAGTTGAAGTCAATGACAGTGAAATAAATATGCGCAATATGAAATGTGTTTTTCTTCTGAATAAAAAGCTATGAATAGGACTGACTTGTTGCATGAACGATCGATAATTCTTGTAATGCTGAATCAGCCATTTGTATTTCTCCGTCTGTATATCAAAAATAAAAACCACTATCATTCAGGAACTCCAATGGCTATGTGGATAGGGCGTTGGACTGCTGGCCCAAGGGTACCGGGTTCGATCCCCAGTCTGGACGTTTTTTTTCGCCGATCGTCTGCGTTTCTGTCTAGTACTCTATCTGTTCGTATGTCTGTTCGTTCTTCTATCGTTGTCAGTCTATCTAACACTGTCTATCTTACACTGTCAGTCTGTCTGTCTGGTCCATGCTGCAAATTTACCAGTTAATTTAAATGATGCTATTCAATTTTAAGACATTTTAAAAACATTTAATTAGAAAATGACAACAGCATGAAAGTACAGACAAGTCATGGTACGAAGAGAAATAGAAATAAAAGATTAATTTATCTTTCTTAGATCATGTAAAGTTCATATAAGAAGGACCTCGTTTGTGAAGTATAAGTAGTGTAGGACAAACACTGTGTATTTAACAAGTTAATGTTGTTATGACATTGAGAATGAAATTTTCACCTTGAACCAAGGTCAAGGAAAAAAGATGAGTATAGAATATCATTTTCTTCAAAATATATATGAAATTGAATAAAGCTCAATATTTTATCAACAAAAGACTGTTATGACCTTGAAATCGAACGAATGACCTTTGGTCAAGGTCAATGTGACAGGACTTACTGCAAGGAATATTTGTACCCAATTTGCATTCTCAAGGTCAAACAGTCTTTGTTTTATAGGCAAAAATGTTGTTGTGACCTTGAGAATGAGTATTTGACCTTGGATCAAGGTCAAGGTGAAAGAGCTTGGCTTAACAATTATATGTATGAAGTTTGAACTCTGAAGGTCAAATAGTCTTTGTTCTATAAGCAAAAGTTTCATGTGACCTTGAGAATAAAAATTTGACCTTGAAAAGAAGGTCAACATTAAATGACTACCTATAAGTGACCTAACATCCAAGTTTCAACTCAAAGTCTCAAAAATTGTAGAAATTGGCACCTTGCCAATCTAAGGTTCCATTTTCAACTTGAAATAGCTTGAAAACTGTAAATATTTTATGGAGCATGTAAGCGTATAAAAGTTTGCAAATTTCTCAAAGAACAATATAAAACAAATTTTGTTCAAATCGTACGGTTAGTTAAGGAGTTATAAGAGTTTAACGATTTGACCGCTGATGACCTCTAGCGGGGGCATATGTGAACTTTTCGACAAGAAAAAAATATTAAATTAAGATCTTTATTTGCTCTTTCACATGAAACTTTCCATTTTATCATATGATGCGGTACTTTGTTGTAACGTCACTGGATTGGCTTGGGGGTAAGAATAATAATAATAATAATAATAATAATAATAATAATAATAAGAACTAGATGGCTACTGTTGCAAGCAACAGACGGATTCCTCCTTTATTAGACCTTCCTCGGAACTGAAGTGTTAAAATCCGAATAAAGTAGATGAATAAAAGAATAGTTGTTTAGTACCTTATTCGCCTCAGCAAATGAGTCAAAAGATCTTATGTCTAACTTGGGACTCTTATCTATTTATCGACAAAAAAGAAGAAAAAGACGATAAATACCTTTCAAGTTTAGGAAGGCTTTAAACTCCTAAATATACTCTATCTATTTTGAATCCTTTTAAATTACTATCCCAAAAAGAATTGCACAATGAATTAGCAATGAGAAAATTTCTATAAATAGAGAATGACAACAGCATGAAAGTACAGACAAGTAATGCTACTAAGATAAAAAAGAAAACAGAGAACAAGAATATAAGAGTTATCTATCTTACTATGTAAAGTTAAAATAAGAAGAACTACTTGTGTGAAGAATAAATATTTAAAAACAAAATCCTATCAATCCTACAAGAGTAAATGTTTGTTATGACCTTGAAAAAGTTTATTTGACCTTGTACCAAGGTCATGGATAAAAGATAAGCATTTGAGTTTATTCTCATCAAGATTCCTCTTAATCTAATCAAAGCTCAATATTTTATCGACAAAAGTCTGTTGTGACCTTGAAATCTAATAAATGACCTTGGGTCAAGGTCAAGGTGAAAGGACTTGATGCAAGGAATATTTGCGTCAAGTTTGAAAGCTCAAGGTCAAATGCTCTTTCTTCTATAGGAAAAATTTTGTTGTGACCTTGAGAATAAGAATTTGACCTTGGGTCAAGGTCACGGTGAAAGGGCTTGGATCAATGATTGTATTTATGAAGTTTGAACTTTCAAGGTCAAATAGTCTTCGTTCTATAGGCAAAAGTTTGTTGTGACCTTGAGAATCACAATTTGACCTTGAAACTAGGTCATCATCAATGACTACCTATAAGTAACCTATCATCCAAGTTTCAACTCAAAATCTCAAAAACTGTAGAAATTGGCACTGTGCCAATTTAAAGTTCCACCTTCAACTCAAAATAGCGCGAAAACCGTAAATATTTTATCGAGCATGTAAGCATATAAAAGTTTGCAAATTTCCTAAAGAACAATATAAAACAAATTTCGTTCAAATCGCACGGTTAGTTTAGGAGTTATAAGGTTTTAAAGATTTGACCTTTGATGACCTCTAGCGGGGGCATGTGTGAACTTTTCGACAAGAAAAATTTTTTAAATAAAGATCTTTATTTGCTCTTTCACAGGATACTTTCCATTTTATCATATGATGCGGTACTTTGTTGTAACGTCTCTGGAAGGACTTGGGGGTAAGAATAATAATAATAAGAATAAAGAAAAGACAATACAATAACAGAAAGGATTCCGACGGAATAGTCGGAATCCTTAATAATAAGAATAAAGAAAAGACAATACAATAACAGAAAGGATTCCGACGGAAATCGGAATCCTTAATAAATGGAAGGATGGAGGTTCCTGTGGACATAGCAGACGGATTCCTCTCATTTTCATCTTGTTAAGAACAGAAATGAAAATTGAAAAAATGCGAAAATGACTGGCCGCAGCTGGACTCGAACCAGGTACCTTCACCAAGGTAGGCCCCATCGTATCTTGTACATGTAATGTCAGGTCACATGGTTGAATTGACCAATGAAATTTGTAACACATCCTGGGTCATGCATATTAATTATGTGATGGGATTTTCCAATGAATCATGACAATATAGCAAGTGTTTTCAAACTGGTACATGTATTCGATATTTCTTGATTCTGTTAGAAAACATTTTGAACTAATACATACTCGTATAAATTTTGAAATGAAAACAATGTTGAAGCACTGTACTTTATGTTTGCTTACGAATGAAAAAAATTGAGGGGAAAAAAATGGCCGAGGCCGGTATCGAACCCCGGACCCTCCGATTCGAAGTCTGACGCTCTACCGCTGAGCTATTGCAGAACTGACAAAGCTTTGCATCAAAAGTCTTTAGAAGGATGAAATCTTGCGACTATGATATGACTCAACATGTCGAGCATGTTCCGAATGATAAATCTTTATCGATCGATTCTATTTACAGGTTTGTATTCAGGAGTAAACAACACAGAATTTCATAAAATGTATTTTTTTTTTATTTGACTTTCATTGACCATGTATGTAGAGAATAAAATTATGAATCAATAAAATGTGTTTGCTTATTTTGCAAGGGCGGATCTAGACAGGGTAGGTGAAAACAGGTATGTACACGTATTTAACATGTAAGTCGGAGGGGGGGGGGGGCAAAAACTTATCAACCTCCCCCTTTCGAAGGACTAGCCTATGTCATTGGATAAACAAACCGTCAAAGATCTTGTACAGTTATTTCAAAGATTGACGAATTCAAAAAGAAACAGACAAACAAACGAGAAAAAAAAATGCCCAAGGGGGCCACATTGCTCCGTCAAAGGTCTTGTACAGTTGTTTCAAATATTAAGGAATTTAAAAAGAAAAATACAAACAAACAAACAAAACAAATGAAAAAAAAAAAAAAAAAAAAAAAAAACAAGAGGCCCAAGGGAGCCATTTTGCTCAGTCAAAAGTCTTGTATAGTTGTTTCAAAGATTGTCGAATCAAAAAAGAAAAACAACAAGCAAACAAACAAACAAGCTAAACAAATGAAAATAAAAAAAACAAACAAGAGGCCCAAGGGGGCCACATTGCTCCGTCATAGGTCTTGTACAGTTGTTTCAAAGATTGACGAATTAAAAAAACAAGACAAACAAACAAAACAAAAAAAAAAAAAAAACCAAGAAGGCCAAGGGGGCCACATTGCTCCGTCAAAGGTCTTGTACAGTTGTTTCAAAGATTGACGAATGAAAAAAAAGAGGCCTAAGGTGGCCATATATACAAGTTGAAGTCAATGACAGTGAAATAAATATGCGCAATATGAAATGTGTTTTTCTTCTGAATAAAAAGCTATGAATAGGACTGACTTGTTGCATGAACGATCGATAATTCTTGTAATGCTGAATCAGCCATTTGTATTTCTCCGTCTGTATATCAAAAATAAAAACCACTATCATTCAGGAACTCCAATGGCTATGTGGATAGGGCGTTGGACTGCTGGCCCAAGGGTACCGGGTTCGATCCCCAGTCTGGACGTTTTTTTTCGCCGATCGTCTGCGTTTCTGTCTAGTACTCTATCTGTTCGTATGTCTGTTCGTTCTTCTATCGTTGTCAGTCTATCTAACACTGTCTATCTTACACTGTCAGTCTGTCTGTCTGGTCCATGCTGCAAATTTACCAGTTAATTTAAATGATGCTATTCAATTTTAAGACATTTTAAAAACATTTAATTAGAAAATGACAACAGCATGAAAGTACAGACAAGTCATGGTACGAAGAGAAATAGAAATAAAAGATTAATTTATCTTTCTTAGATCATGTAAAGTTCATATAAGAAGGACCTCGTTTGTGAAGTATAAGTAGTGTAGGACAAACACTGTGTATTTAACAAGTTAATGTTGTTATGACATTGAGAATGAAATTTTCACCTTGAACCAAGGTCAAGGAAAAAAGATGAGTATAGAATATCATTTTCTTCAAAATATATATGAAATTGAATAAAGCTCAATATTTTATCAACAAAAGACTGTTATGACCTTGAAATCGAACGAATGACCTTTGGTCAAGGTCAATGTGACAGGACTTACTGCAAGGAATATTTGTACCCAATTTGCATTCTCAAGGTCAAACAGTCTTTGTTTTATAGGCAAAAATGTTGTTGTGACCTTGAGAATGAGTATTTGACCTTGGATCAAGGTCAAGGTGAAAGAGCTTGGCTTAACAATTATATGTATGAAGTTTGAACTCTGAAGGTCAAATAGTCTTTGTTCTATAAGCAAAAGTTTCATGTGACCTTGAGAATAAAAATTTGACCTTGAAAAGAAGGTCAACATTAAATGACTACCTATAAGTGACCTAACATCCAAGTTTCAACTCAAAGTCTCAAAAATTGTAGAAATTGGCACCTTGCCAATCTAAGGTTCCATTTTCAACTTGAAATAGCTTGAAAACTGTAAATATTTTATGGAGCATGTAAGCGTATAAAAGTTTGCAAATTTCTCAAAGAACAATATAAAACAAATTTTGTTCAAATCGTACGGTTAGTTAAGGAGTTATAAGAGTTTAACGATTTGACCGCTGATGACCTCTAGCGGGGGCATATGTGAACTTTTCGACAAGAAAAAAATATTAAATTAAGATCTTTATTTGCTCTTTCACATGAAACTTTCCATTTTATCATATGATGCGGTACTTTGTTGTAACGTCACTGGATTGGCTTGGGGGTAAGAATAATAATAATAATAATAATAATAATAATAATAATAAGAATAATAAGAATAAAGAAAAGACAATACAACTAGATGGCTACTGTTGCAAGCAACAGACGGATTCCTCCTTTATTAGACCTTCCTCGGAACTGAAGTGCTAAAATCCGAATAAAGAAGATGGGAAAAAAATAGTTGCTTTAGTACCATGTTTACTTCAGCAAATGAGTCAAAAGAGCTTATGTCTAATTTGGGACTCTTATTTATTTATCAACAAAATAGAAGAAAAAAAAATAATAAATACCTTTTATGTTTACGAAAGCTTAAAATTCCATGCTCAATCAATAACTTATTCTTTTCAATGACTTTCTCATAACAGAATTGCACAATGATTTTGCAATGAGATAATTTCTATTAATAGAAAATGACAACAACATGTAACTACTGATATGTAATGCTACTAAGAATAAAAAAGAAAGAAACAGAGAACAAGAATAAAAGAGTTATCTATCTTACTATGTAAAATTCACATAAAAAGTACTACTTGTGTGAAGAAAAATAGTTAGGGACAAAATCCTGTGAATTCTACAAGAGTAAATGTTTGTTATAACCTTGAAAAAGTTTATTTTACCTTTAACCAAGGTCATGGATAAAAGATAAGCATTTGACTTTATTCTCATCAAGATTCCTTTTCATCTAATCAAAGCTCAATATTTTATCAACAAAAGTCTGTTGTGACCTTGAAATCGAACAGATGATCTTGGGTCAAGGTCAAGGTGAAAGGACTTGATGCAAGGAATATTTGCGCCAAGTTTGAACTGTCAAGGACAAATGGTCTTTGTTCTATAGGCAAAAATTTGTTGTGACCTTGAGAATCAAAATTTGACCTTGGGTCAAGGTCAAGGTGAAAGGGCTTGGATCAATGATTGTATTTATGATGTTTGTACTGTCAAGGTCAAATAGTCTTTGCTCTATAGGCAAAAGTTTGTTGTGACCTTGAGAATCATAATTTGACCTTGAAACTAGGTCATCATCAATGACTCCCTATAAGTAACCTACCATCCAAGTTTCAACTCAAAATCTCAAAAACTGTAGAAATTGGCACTGTGCCAATTTAAAGTTCCATTTTCAACTCAAAATAGCGCGAAAACCGTAAATATTTTATCGAGCATGTAAGCGTATAAAAGTTTGCAAATATCCCAAAGAACAATATAAAACAAATTTCGTTAAAATCGCACGGTTAGTTTAGGAGTTATAAGGTTTTAAAGATTTTACCTTTGATGACCTCTAGCAGGGGCATATGTGAATTTTTCGACAAGAAAAAAATTTTAAATTTAGATCTTCATATGCTCTTTCACATGGTACTTTCCGTTTTTTCATATGATGCTGTACTTTTTTGTAAAGTGACCGGAACGATTTGTGGGTAAGAATAATAATAATAATAAGAATAATAAGAATAAAGAAAAGACAATACAATAACAGAAAGGATTCCGACAGAAGTCGGAATCCTTAATAACAGAAAGGATTCCGACGGAAATCGGAATCCTTAATAAATGGAAGGATGGAGGTTCCTGTGGACATAGCAGACGGATTCCTCTCATTTTCATCTTGTTAAGAACAGAAATGAAAATTGAAAAAATGCGAAAATGACTGGCCGCAGCTGGACTCGAACCAGGTACCTTCACCAAGGTAGGCCCCATCGTATCTTGTACATGTAATGTCAGGTCACATGGTTGAATTGACCAATGAAATTTGTAACACATCCTGGGTCATGCATATTAATTATGTGATGGGATTTTCCAATGAATCATGACAATATAGCAAGTGTTTTCAAACTGGTACATGTATTCGATATTTCTTGATTCTGTTAGAAAACATTTTGAACTAATACATACTCGTATAAATTTTGAAATGAAAACAATGTTGAAGCACTGTACTTTATGTTTGCTTACGAATGAAAAAAATTGAGGGGAAAAAATGGCCGAGGCCGGTATCGAACCCCGGACCCTCCGATTCGAAGTCTGACGCTCTACCGCTGAGCTATTGCAGAACTGACAAAGCTTTGCATCAAAAGTCTTTAGAAGGATGAAATCTTGCGACTATGATATGACTCAACATGTCGAGCATGTTCCGAATGATAAATCTTTATCGATCGATTCTATTTACAGGTTTGTATTCAGGAGTAAACAACACAGAATTTCATAAAATGTATTTTTTTTTTTATTTGACTTTCATTGACCATGTATGTAGAGAATAAAATTATGAATCAATAAAATGTGTTTGCTTATTTTGCAAGGGCGGATCTAGACAGGGTAGGTGAAAACAGGTATGTACACGTATTTAACATGTAAGTCGGAGGGGGGGGGGGCAAAAACTTATCAACCTCCCCCTTTCGAAGGACTAGCCTATGTCATTGGATAAACAAACCGTCAAAGATCTTGTACAGTTATTTCAAAGATTGACGAATTCAAAAAGAAACAGACAAACAAACGAGAAAAAAAAATGCCCAAGGGGGCCACATTGCTCCGTCAAAGGTCTTGTACAGTTGTTTCAAATATTAAGGAATTTAAAAAGAAAAATACAAACAAACAAACAAAACAAATGAAAAAAAAAAAAAAAAAAAAAAAACAAGAGGCCCAAGGGAGCCATTTTGCTCAGTCAAAAGTCTTGTACAGTTGTTTCAAAGATTGTCGAATCAAAAAAGAAAAACAACAAGCAAACAAACAAACAAGCTAAACAAATGAAAATAAAAAAAACAAACAAGAGGCCCAAGGGGGCCACATTGCTCCGTCATAGGTCTTGTACAGTTGTTTCAAAGATTGACGAATTAAAAAAACAAGACAAACAAACAAAACAAAAAAAAAAAAAAAACCAAGAAGGCCAAGGGGGCCACATTGCTCCGTCAAAGGTCTTGTACAGTTGTTTCAAAGATTGACGAATGAAAAAAAAGAGGCCTAAGGTGGCCATATATACAAGTTGAAGTCAATGACAGTGAAATAAATATGCGCAATATGAAATGTGTTTTTCTTCTGAATAAAAAGCTATGAATAGGACTGACTTGTTGCATGAACGATCGATAATTCTTGTAATGCTGAATCAGCCATTTGTATTTCTCCGTCTGTATATCAAAAATAAAAACCACTATCATTCAGGAACTCCAATGGCTATGTGGATAGGGCGTTGGACTGCTGGCCCAAGGGTACCGGGTTCGATCCCCAGTCTGGACGTTTTTTTTCGCCGATCGTCTGCGTTTCTGTCTAGTACTCTATCTGTTCGTATGTCTGTTCGTTCTTCTATCGTTGTCAGTCTATCTAACACTGTCTATCTTACACTGTCAGTCTGTCTGTCTGGTCCATGCTGCAAATTTACCAGTTAATTTAAATGATGCTATTCAATTTTAAGACATTTTAAAAACATTTAATTAGAAAATGACAACAGCATGAAAGTACAGACAAGTCATGGTACGAAGAGAAATAGAAATAAAAGATTAATTTATCTTTCTTAGATCATGTAAAGTTCATATAAGAAGGACCTCGTTTGTGAAGTATAAGTAGTGTAGGACAAACACTGTGTATTTAACAAGTTAATGTTGTTATGACATTGAGAATGAAATTTTCACCTTGAACCAAGGTCAAGGAAAAAAGATGAGTATAGAATATCATTTTCTTCAAAATATATATGAAATTGAATAAAGCTCAATATTTTATCAACAAAAGACTGTTATGACCTTGAAATCGAACGAATGACCTTTGGTCAAGGTCAATGTGACAGGACTTACTGCAAGGAATATTTGTACCCAATTTGCATTCTCAAGGTCAAACAGTCTTTGTTTTATAGGCAAAAATGTTGTTGTGACCTTGAGAATGAGTATTTGACCTTGGATCAAGGTCAAGGTGAAAGAGCTTGGCTTAACAATTATATGTATGAAGTTTGAACTCTGAAGGTCAAATAGTCTTTGTTCTATAAGCAAAAGTTTCATGTGACCTTGAGAATAAAAATTTGACCTTGAAAAGAAGGTCAACATTAAATGACTACCTATAAGTGACCTAACATCCAAGTTTCAACTCAAAGTCTCAAAAATTGTAGAAATTGGCACCTTGCCAATCTAAGGTTCCATTTTCAACTTGAAATAGCTTGAAAACTGTAAATATTTTATGGAGCATGTAAGCGTATAAAAGTTTGCAAATTTCTCAAAGAACAATATAAAACAAATTTTGTTCAAATCGTACGGTTAGTTAAGGAGTTATAAGAGTTTAACGATTTGACCGCTGATGACCTCTAGCGGGGGCATATGTGAACTTTTCGACAAGAAAAAAATATTAAATTAAGATCTTTATTTGCTCTTTCACATGAAACTTTCCATTTTATCATATGATGCGGTACTTTGTTGTAACGTCACTGGATTGGCTTGGGGGTAAGAATAATAATAATAATAATAATAATAATAATAACTAGATGGCTACTGTTGCAAGCAACAGACGGATTCCTCCTTTATTAGACCTTCATCGGAAATGAAGTGTTAAAATCCGAATAAAGAAGATGGAAAAAAGAAAAGTTGCTTGAGAACCTTATTCACTTCAGCAAATGGGTCAAAAGAACTTATGTCTAACTTGGGACTCTTATTTTTTTATCAACAAAATAGAAGGAAAAAAATTAAGTACCTTTTATCTTTACGAAAGCTTTAAACTCCATGCTCTATCAAATCAAATCCTTTACAATTACTTTCTCAAAACAGAATTGCACAATGATTTTGCAATGAGATACTTTCTATTAATAGAAAATGACAACAACATGAAAGTACAGATATGTAATGCTACTAAGAAAAAAAAAAGAATCAGAGAACAAGAATAAAAGAGTTATCTTTCTTATACTATGTTAAGTTCAAATAAGAAGGACTACTTGTGTGAAGAATAAATAGTATAGGACAAAAAGTGTTAATTCTAAGGGAGTAAATGATTGTTAAGACCTTTAGAATGATTATTTGGCCTTAAACCAATGTCATGGATGAAAGCTAAGTATTGTGATTATTCTCATCACGATTGATCTTAATCTGAGCAAAACTCAATATCTAATCAACCAAAGTTGCTTTGACCTTGAGAATGAGAATTTGACCTTGGGTCAAGGTCAAAGTGAAAGAGCATGACTGAACAATTATTTGTATGAAGTTTAAACTCTGAAGGTCAAATAGTCTTTGTTCTATAGGCAAAAGTTTGTTGTGACCTTGAGAATCAGAATTTGACCTTGGGTCAAGGTCAAGGTGAAAGAGCTTGGTTTCATGATATTATGTATGAAGTTTGAACTTTGAGTGTCTAATAGTCTTTGTTCTATAGGCAAAAGTATGTTGTGACCTTGAGAATCACAATTTGACCTTGGGTCAAGGTCAAGGTGAAAGAGCTTGGTTTAGTGATATTATGTATGAAGTTTGAACTCTGCAGGTCAAACAGTCTTTGTTCTATAGGCAAAAGTTTGTTGTGACCTTGAGAATCAAAATTTGACCTTGGGTCAAGGTCAAG